>JAQJVL010000177.1:32614-580114 GCA_035578905.1 Stictocephala bisonia | reverse complement strand
CTTCGGTTGCTTTGCAATCAACCTACAAACAATATTATAACCTCAAAATATTCCATCTGTCGAAATGTAACTGGGGCTGCATTAACGAACGCAGTTAGTGGATGTAACACTAAAAAGGGGTGGGGGTTGGAGAGTGGCTGTAGCTATTTCCTGGCCAGGGCTATTAACGGGAGCAGGATATTAAACAAAACGACAGCCTTCATCAGGAAATTGAAACAGAAACTGTATGACACAGAAGCGGCGTTGTGTTAATTGTGCACAATGTGGCGCGGCTGTTGACGAAATTGGAACTACCAGCGCTGTGAACATCGTGATTGAGGTTATGTTTGCCAAATGGGTGGGAAACTAGTTATATCTAATGTTTATTGAAATAGATTGTGACTTTAGGTAAAACTTTTCGTTAAATAAATTAAAAATAGATTATTATCAGTACGAGGTACTTGAATCATTGTTAATTTGTGGGATATTACAAATTCTTACACATGAGACGCCGACACAACGTTGTGCGTATTTTAAGGCAAATATGAATGATGATATGGGATGAGTGTGGATGAGTAAAGTCTGGTTCAATTGTTCCTAAGAAAGGGCAATTTATTACTAGCCCAACAGCCAGGGCAACTATGAGACCTACAGCTTTACGTGAATTCCGAATCACGTAGTGCAGGTCTGATTTTCAGCAAACTGACAAGTCTAACACTCTGTTCTCTTCCCTATACAACATCCGGACTTTGACTACCATACGTCATGGACACCCCAGACGTCTCTAGTAGTGTCCACTTCGATGGCAACCATTGAGCGGATGCCGTGTTGGTATTAAGAGGACCGAACATGGAACATATCACTTACAATCTCCCAAATACTTTGTCCCCAAGTAGCTGGGTTACAGCACTGCGCCACCATTGCTGACTTAAAATGCTTCGAGTGTTAAAAATCTACTACTCTCGTCCGGAAACTACCATAACTATAACATTGCACGAAAAAATAGCTATTGTTGTCTTGACACTATAAATATATATACACAAATAAGCAAAATATTGAAAATTTAGCATATTTTACAAATATTTGTAATACCAACTCAAGAGCCTACAGAGAGGCAGTCACCATGTTGGATTTGTATCTCATAAGAGCAACGTTAAATGCAGATAATTTAAAATATCCCCATTGCTGTTATGGGATGTAAATCCTATAAGGCGACTACTACCTTTGTAGAGTCTTAAGCTGACTTGTTACAATCTGGTTCGGATTCCACATTTAGACGAAATCACTGAACTAGTAGGAAGAGTCAGTGGCAGAGCTGTCTATGGGCCTCCCTAAGTTAGAATAATGTAATATTGATCTATTACTATACTATTTCTCCCCCTTACTAACTCCGATAAGTTCCCTGCACCATAGTCTATGGAGAATGGTAGGGTAAGGCTAAGTAGGAGATTGGCATCTAATTTTTATTTTAAAAAAAGAAAGTTAATTTTGTCACTATAGTGAGACACTTTGTTATAAGAATATACTATATAAGTTTTTTACTTTTCGTCAATTTCTAAAAAAATCTTCTACAAAAAACTGGAAAAAAGTAAATATTCGTCTTGGTAAGAGAAGATTATTGACAAACAAAATCAAACCAATGATTAACATTTATTGAAGATAACATTCGTTTTTTAATTTTTAAATTTTAGTGACCTAAGAATTCACCCTTTAGCTACAAAGGGGTAACATTTTAAAGGAACCGAGTTACCCTGCACTGTGACGACCGGCGTGCAGTGCTGGTAGCCTTGTTTCCCCGTGAAGGGCTCAGAGGGGGTGGATTCTATTAAGATTCGTCCTTGCGGAGATTGACTTCAATGTGGAAGGGGTGTGGAGGGGGTATGTTGACTCTTTGCCCCACAAATAATTGCAACTTATCATTCAGAGACCGCCCGCCAATCTCTCCGGCTCACGATTTGAATCTCTTACGCGACGTGACTTTTTTGATGAATTGATTTATTTGTGCCTCCCTTACCCCCTTCGCCCTTCGCCCACCTGCCTGCCAGCTAGGACGGTATGTATTCGTTACGCACGAGTCTCCACAGACTCTTGATTCCGAACGCGCTTTGGGAAAAATCGTCTCGCAGCTTGCTGGAACTGTTATGCATTTTTGCCATCTAGCGTCCTAGTTTCCAAGTTGCGGTGATGTATCGGCCAGAACTGCGTTTTAAACAGGCACAATAATTTTCAAATTTAGATGTGTGAAAATAATTTACTTCTTCGTCATCGTCAAATATGAATGACACCAAAGAAGAATACATTGGTCACGCCGTGTTTGCATGTAAATTTATTCTTTATTGATTTAATATAACCTCATACGTTTACATAAAAAAATGAGGTGTATTATAATTTTCCCCAATCACAGTTTAATTAATAAAATGTTACAAAAAAAGTTATGTCAAAATAATGTAATATAATTCTAATTTGGTCGTTACCCAAACTACCAAGACACCGTTGAAATTGAAATATCCCAATTAGTAGATATGGGTTACCTTTTTACCATACGTGGGCTAAAACATAGTGTTCTCATTCAACTGAACGGTTCGTGTTTTTTATTATAATAGTTATAGTGAACACTGTTTCATTATTTAAGGACCAACTATAGCGGACTTTATGTTGATACTATGAGTTTTTTTTTAATTTAAAATCGTCAAGAATAGCATTTGAATTTTCATTCGTTCAAAAGTAAAAAAGTACAAAAAACTCAATATGTTACATACATTGTTTTATGTTTTATTATAATAGTTCTTTACCTATAAAATAACACGTCAGATACGGTGCGATTATGTAAGTACGTGATCGTTGAAAACACGTAAACGTATTTATTATTTAGCCTATAATTTATCACAAGACCTTGTAAAATGTCGACAGTATTGACATTACAATTAATCTGAGCAACAACAACACGAACAGAATAGATAACAATGTTTGGTAGTACAAATTGATGGTATCTATGCAATTTCTTGCCACTTCTCAAAATACGATTGCTTTTTGAAAATTTTGTGTAATATGAGTTGATGTCTTTTGAGGAGGTAAACCTTGGAAAACTGTTTTTATCGGGTGGGGGGAATATTTATGTGTTTAGGTTAAAAACCAACTTTAAAAATCGATATTTTCAAGTTTTATTTTTTATGTGTTTTTTTATGTTGAACACAAATAAATAATAGGCTTTTCAATAAAATTATTTTGTTGGACCGAAATATACACAATTCACTTACCTAACCAAACTTAACCTAATTGTCTATTTACTCAACAACATTTCGTAATTTACGTTAAATTCGGGTGCCTACCCTCCGTGACGGCCTGTCGGCCGTCCCTCTAGAGGTAATATAGTTGGATTCGGTTTATGTGGTTAATTGTTGGTGTTCATAATGATCGCGTAATTGCCCCTAATAGTGATTCACTGTGAAAGTAGTTTTTTTTCCGTTCTAGCTTGAGAAATAAAATAGTTATAGACCAAAATATTTTGCAAATTCATATTAAGAGCAAAAGAACTTGTTAAATTAAAAAATATAGGATTAAAATATGATTAAAATTAACGGAAATATGTTAAAAAATACTAAAAGTTGTGACAGTGGGTTTTTCCCGAATTTTTCGTGAAAATATATTATATTCTTGACTTATTTCAGGCAAAGCTTTATAATTTTCTTAGGCGGCAAGAAATTGCAATATGGCCAAAAATAATTAAAAATATTCTGTGGTTGTACAGTAAAATAGTAAACCATAACGACGGTATAGTACCATATGTTTACTGTATTGTTTATTATGAATAATAGTTGTAAGTCATAAATATTTTGAGATCATAATTAATGTCTGTGTAAACGTTATTGTTCATTATTATATTTCTATTTAATACCATAAAGTACAAATAAAAATAATTTATATCCATCGACAAAAAAGTTGTATGATAAAACTCCTATCAAGTGCATTTTAATTATATATTTGCATCTTATTTTAATGACCTAAAATATGGGAGGATAGATTTATAAAGTATGATTTCACAAAAATAACACTTTTTTTTAATTTCAAGCAGTATTTAAGCATTGATTGGATGGCTGAGGCGTCCCTAATTTGGAACTCTTTGGTGAACGCCGTACAAAGAAGTATAGGCAATCTGACTACACATTCTTGCCATTTAGTACGATGAAATTAATTGGGATTGAGGTGAATTACTAATAAAAGTAGTATAAAAATAAATACTCAAGTGTTTAACTTCATATTATGTAGTTTATTTATTTAGTTATATTTGCTGTCAAAATTGCTAATAAAAACTAGATAAATGTTAAAAACCGGACTACAATACGGACAAGCATCTCCCCATTAATTGCAACTACGGTTTACTGCCTGTGGAGGTGGTATAAAAGCGAGCGAAGCGAACAAGTTATAAAACACATTGTAATAAAAGGCAAAATAATGGCGTCGGCGCGAAATAAATAATACGAAGTAATTCCGGGGTATGATCGTAAAATGAACCCAGGTGGTAGCTCGGACCCCTTGACATCCGCTCGTGTTGTCAGATCCTCCTTACACGGGCTTCCGAACTGGATCGCCTCCCTACAACGTCTATACACAGCCTGTAGTCACAATCACAATCGGTATACACGATATTATGGTTACCCCACTAACCTATGAGAATAAGACACGCCAACTACCTTTCCTTTATACCTTTTTTGGGTCATTTAGATCCCGTCTAGACAGGGCTTGTAGGCCACTAGCTTCATCTGCATATACAATAATTATGTAGATACGGTCCTAATAAGATGATCTCACTTTAGGGCTGCTAGCTATAACTAGGATCTATATTTTCCTGTAACAACCGCCACTAGAAAATATAGATTCTAGTTATGATACCGGCCGCTTAAGTTCTACTAACTATAATTTAATTCACATTCGTTAATTAACTGTATTACACACTAAGAGGTATTTACAGATTTTTACTAAAGATAGGCACTAATTAAGTTGAAATAAAACCAATGTCATTAACTCATCACACTAGGTAATGAGGTGAATTTTCACTATTAAACACTATCACTTGACAGTTACTTCCACTGTATGTTGAAAACTGAAAGTACACGTCCACTGGGACTGACTCTGAAGAGGCGTCAACGTACGCCTAGAAAGTTCCGTAACTATGGTGGAGAATATTCTGGAATGGTGATCTAGATAGTTCCGGATACCGTTTCGGGAAGGTTCCGGCTCCTTCTCACAGGAAAATTAACTGCCATTCTAACACACATTTGAAGTAACTGGGTTGGCCTATAAAAACGGAACTGCACAGGGGGAGGGGGTGCGATTACCTGGGTGGTGTCAACGGGATTTTTCGTAATTCATAACACTATATAGATACATTTTTTTGTTAGGAGAGGTCGTCTCTTTATCGTCTCTGACCTTTCCTTTTAGATATGTGTAGGAAACTAATTCAGACGAAGGAGGAGAACGAGTTCAGTACACAGTGAACGTTACTAATAAAAACCTCTAGTCAACGTCTGGATTCGAACCTGCGTCATTTTTTAACTTTATCCCAGACTTTAAATCCTAATGCCTTAGAGAACTCGGCAACTCGCTCTCCCTTACTAACTATTATTGTTACCTATAAATAATAATAATCAACAAAGCTCTGTAAGACCCCCTAAAACTCTTGAAACCACCCCTCCCCCTCGTCTTATAACATTAAGGACTATGTCGCCTAATGCTCTACCAAACGAATGTTATTATTCATTATTCATCATCATTAAGACGCCGATCGCATGTTTGGCCAAATGTGAGAGGCGAATGAGAGTGATGGGTGTAGATTAACGAGTGTAGTCATTGTTACTAACTAAGGTTGACTGTTCATGAGACACAGCCTTTAATAAAAGCCCAGTAGCCAGGGAACCTTGAACCCATGGGTTTATGTATTATCCGAACCACGTAGTATTGGTCTGATTTTCAGCTAACTGACAAGTCTTGTACTTAATTTTCTCTCGTACACAACATTTAACCTTGACAACCACCCAATGCAGATACTCCAGACTTCTCTAGAAGTTTCATCGTCGATGGCAACCATTGAGCCGACGAGGGTCAGTATTAAGAGTAATGAGCATAGAAAAAACGCCTATAATCTCCACAACACTTCCCCAAGTAGCTGGATTACAGCACTGTGCCACTAGTGCCGACAAACTATTGGATTATTACTAAGCCTAATAACAAAGAGAAGCTTTGTCCTCGACTATCAACAAATAATTTTCTTTTTGTCACAAAAAAAAATATCTTTCTGTGATCATCATTGTATCTTATTGATTTGAAACTGCACCAAACACCTTAATTGAATTTAATTTAATTTCCAGGACTTATTACCTACTAAATTACCATCGCCAGGAACAAAGTGTGATCTCCTAAGAGAAGATTAGGGGAAAGGAAGACGAATCTCGGTCCAGCCGAGACCTGAATGTAGTATTTGCATCGCATTACACTCACACACGCGCGGCGATCCAATGAATCCTCACAGCTCGTCCTTCTCACAGGATAAGGCTTTCTAATAACGCAGGAGTGGACTTCTTGTGAGTCCTTCAGAAGGATCTTATCCGATTCCCTCGCTTTGCATATCCGATTGCGTCCTCACTGACAATACTTCAGTCCGCCTCCCCGATGTCTATCACTTCTCCCTTCCCTTCCAATTGGAGACTTCACTGTTTGGATGTCTTTGACAAAGCCAGTGGAAATAAAAACACATGGAAGTAATTTGTTTGTATTGTAAATCACGTATAAATTGCAATAAATGTTACTTTAACTATAGTTTTTATTTTATTAAAACGTTACTAGAAAGTTTACATGGCCCCTAGGCATGTGCGTGGATTTTATTGAACAAGTGGAGTATCAATGATTGCTCAGTGAGGATTCGAATCTTGCTCCTTGCCCTCCACAGTCCGAAGCCTCAACTTCTCAGTGATGCCAACACAACTTTGTGTGTATATTAAAGCAAACATGAATGGTTACATGAGTGTAGGATGGGTGTGGATGACCTGTGTAGTCTGGTTACTAACTGTGTTCGACTTAGCTTAAAAAGGACCATTTTATTAATAGCCCGATAGCTAGGCTAAGAGACCTACAGCTTTACGTGGGATCCAAACCACGTAGTATTTGTGAGATTTTCAGTTAATTTACAACCTTGATACTCGGTTCCATTCCCAACACAACATCCGAGTACTGATTACCACCCATCATGGACACCCCAGACTCCTGTAGTAGTGTCCACGCCGATGGTAACCATTGAGCGGACGCCATGTCAGAGCAAAGAACCCATTGTCTACTCCACAACACTTATTCCCTTAGTAGCTGGGTTGCAGCACTGCGCCACTAGTGCCACCTGGTGAAAGTTAAGGCTTATTAGACATTGCTATAATTAGCCTACAATGTGTTTTCAAGGTAAAGTAACATTTATACATATTAAAGAATTGGTTTCAGAGTTACTGAAGTATTCTGAAACAGATCAAACTAAAGACAGTCTTGCTTGGAATACTGGACATACACAGTAATACAAAATAAACCAATATAGTACTAGGTTTAGGGACAACGCAACTATTAGTACTAAAAAGTTGAATAAGTCAATGAATATCCTGTTATAACATACCATAGTTTCACTAAAATTTTATAATAAATTAAATAACCCAATTACTGTGTATCCTGCAAAGTAATTTTTGCAACACATTTTTTAAACCCCCTTTTTATTCATTAGACGAATTTTTTACTATCAAAGACATAACTTTTTAAATATTAATGTTTATGTTACATTTATAACACCTTTATTTAATGTATCAACGTAGTGTAAATAGAATGTGTAAATTTTCTCATCTATTTAATGTTTAATTTGTAATCACTTTGTTTTATTCCTTTGTCCTATTATTTATGAAAAGAAGTTTCTTTAGCTGAACATGTGCATATTGAAATATGATACTGTCAATACGTTTAAGTCAGTTTTTTTATGAAAAATAAATAGATTTTAATTTGAATTCAAATCAGTAGTTAATTACAGAACAACAGTTTATAAATTATAGTTTATATAACATTATTAGTTTACATACAAACTTATGTTACCTTGGAATATAAGTTATCTACTGTAAAAAACGTAATCATACAACATTATAACGTCACCTTAGGTTTGACAATAACACTGACAATAACAAATTTATTAACATTGCACATGAATAATAACAATTACTTACAACAAGTTGAGTGAGAAAGACTAGTACAATTTAAGAAACCCATACAGAGCAACAATAAAACAATAAAAACCAATATCGTGTAAGTTTTATTAAAAGATAAAAAACTGGTTTCTACATAGTACAAAATAATCATAAAAAACTAAACAACATTAAATTTGATAAAACAAAAGTGCAGGGACATAAATATATACGAAACGAACTCTGAAAATTGTATTGTTAACTGTCTAAGCTACATGACAAAAATAAACATGCAGAAGGCTTAATTAAATATTTTACATGTTGGATGCTGATAGATTAGACATCAACAAAACATAAGGTGCATAAATGCTAAATAATAATGCAAGACTACGTGGAATGTATTCTTAAATCACGATAGCCGAGAACTTGGTGTAAACAGTGCAGCAAAATAATTAGAAGTGAAGAAAAATTACACTGGGCGTTAATTAAAACTAAAATAACATTAATTAATCTAATTTCAGTATAAGTCAACATTTGTTAGTAACTAAGACTACACTAGTTTATGTACGCTCATCATACTCATTCGAAATTCGTATTCACCTGTTTTTGGACGACCAGTGTCATAATTTGTAAAAGATAAATAAATAATACATAGACTTAATGAGGTCGAATGTATGTTTTTAGAAAACTTTTTTATTAATATCCCAGTGATCAGAACAACCGAAATAAAACAACCGATATCTTTAAAAATTTATTTCATTCGCATTAATTTTAAGTGAATATGTAGAATTTGAATGTGGGCTCTTACTTGGTAAAATAGTCAATTTATAAAATATACTTTATAGTCATAAAAAGAAACAGTGAATTTTGTAACTTGTAAACTGGTAATATTATTTATAAACAAATCATTAATTTTAACTAATAAAGCTCTATTAATCAATTTTAATCGGTTGGTGGAGGTGAAAGGCAATAAATTCATATGCTTCTTACCCCTTTTTTGCTTCTTCTTAATGATGCAAAATTAAAACAGTTTAAACAAGTGAATATGACACAATACAATTTTCTTACAATAGTGAAAAATAAAACCTCCATTCACTATTACTATATTATAAAACTTATCATCATAATATGTTTTAATAATTTTTTGTTGTGTGATGTTCACCTGTTTTCTCTTTACCAATATGTAAAACGCTAATTAAAAAACTGAATTTTGAATATGTAATTTTTTGTTTTGTTAATTTTCACACTTAAAAATTCATGATCGTAAAAAAACTAATGCGAAGGAAATATTTGATCGCCCCAATTCGACATTACGCTTTTTTTATTTATTAAAATGATTTTTTCAGTCTTAATTTTGACGAATAATAGAATACATAGTTTTTGAAGAAAAATCAATACCTACGAAACTACTGATGAAAAAGATATTTTTAATATCTTTTTTCATCTATACCAGTGGGAAGGGGTCCTCATATCCTCCAACACAATGTCTTCATCTTCATTTGTTACACGACCAATGTCGGGTGTTGTTTCAGATTCCGAACGTAAGCAAATTGGTTCCTCAGCATTGGACTGAAGCTGATCTGCCTAGTGACACGTGGTTAAATCACACACTACTTCCGCCTGGAGCTGGGGGTTTAGTCTACTTTATGGAAAAAAAAAAGAATTTTTCATGAACCGGTTCTTTCGATACTATCCTGATCTAGACATATAGAACGAATATATTGTTCTAATTATGATGGAACTAGATTCATTTCTTGTACATTTTTAACTATCTGAACCTTATTCATTCGATATACACACGCATTGATAGATGTTATAAACTTGGACGTTGCGTGTAGAGATGGTAACGATATATCGTTATATCAGAAATATATTTGAATACGTTTCGATATATCGAATGATTAGTGTCGATATTTTCTTTCGATATTATCGTTTAATCGATATTTGATGTGCGATATATCGATATGTTGAAAGTATTTCCCATCTCTAGTTGCATTTTATGAAGAATTATTCACCTTAAATTCACTGAGCAATTCGTCGAAGTTAAATATTTTCTAATTTCCTAAAAGTTAAATTACTCGGTTTAATATTATTCATTATACAATGAAAATTCAGTGTTCACGCTGACTTTGAACGTAACCAAGTTAATCACCCATTCTCCAACAATTCTACGATAAATAATTCTATAACAGATTAACAGTCGTTTTTGCCACCAACAACGCAATCAAATTTCCTGAAACGCCGAGTCGGAAGTGCGCTTTGGAATGATCAGCACAAACATTGGCGTCGGTTTTAACATTCGGTGCCTAGATTGAATTTCCACCCCATTTATTCGCCATATTGATCTCTCCAGGTCAACTTCCCTTGTTTAACCCTCTCAAACCGGAAGTAGAGCTCGTCAGTATGGAAATGTTACTGTTGGGTTCGGTTTAGCAGTGCTAATGTCTAAATTCAACGCCTCCAACCCCTCTCGGTTCTTGAACTGTGTTTCCCTCCGCGCTTGTAATGGGGGGGGGGGGGGTAAGATGGTTGTTCTCGTACTTTCAGTCAAGTTTATCAGTCGCTTTTGATTCCCGCAGTACTTCAGTGACTGTAGGTTCTTGAAGAGGTTTGTAACCCAGTTCCACCCTTTCAGCTTCGTTGGAACTTTGTATAAAAAAGGAACAGTGTTTCCTTAGCGCAAAATAATTTTATATTCTTTCCTTTTCTCATTATTAGGCCAAGAGTGAAAATTTCAACTAGTTGAGGATTAGCTGTTATACATATAAGAAGGTACTTAATAACTTGTATGTAATGTCTTTTACCGCGCACCCTTCTCTGTGCAGAACTTTGCACCCTTAAACTATCTATAGACCCCTTACCCTGGCTATGGACCTATTAATAAATAGTTCAGTCGACCTTAGTTGGTAACATTCACTACACTTGTTCATCTACACTCATTCGAGCCTCATATTCGCCCATATCTTTACGATCAGCGTCTTACTAATGAATGATAAACTCACAAATATATTACTCTGTTATTGACTATATTTACTAATTGGTCATTAGATTTTCTTTCACTTTGCGTTCTGTTTGATTATTGTTAAAGTCTGTAATCTTTAAGACGTTGATTGGTGAATTTTAATGAAAATATGACGTCAAAGAAAATTAAATTAGTTATATTAGGCGGAAATTCGACAAATTGACTAAATTTATAAAGCAAGAACAAAACTAAAACAAAATTAAGACTAGAACCTAATCCGATCAAAAAACAAAAAAAAAAAAAAAACCCTTCCCGGCATTATCCTTTAAAAAGAATCGAGAACAGACTTAATTATAAAAACTGTCCAAGTATCTTTCCCTAAAATTACGAGATCTTTATAACAATTCAGCGTTTTATAAGGAACTTAATAAGTACAAAAGAAAGCCGGCGTACTTAGGCGAGCAAGGTCGAAAACAAAGGGCGAAACAATGCCAGTGGGGAGGAGGGGTCGTAAGAAAAGAAAAATCTCTTTAAAGAAATTTCATCATCCACAGTTAATAAGATTGTTCTATTATGCGTTACAATGGGAGGCCTGTTATTATTATGCTTTCTTTGTAAGAAGAGCTGTTTTTAATCGCGCCTCGGGAAAAAAGAGAAAAACCTAATTACGAAAAATCTGGCGGTAATCTGTTCGGGCGATAATTAGCGGAAGTTTTTTACCACCTTTTCCGGCTCGGCGGCTGGGGTCTCGCATTATTGTGGAATTAAAACTTTCAAACTGACGATAATATTGGATGTAATCAGTTTTCATTAGGGCTAATAAAAGCGCCGATTAATGTTGTGGAAATACGAATAAAGCGCTTCTCGTAACGATTCCCGGCAGTTAATGTAAAGACGTCAGTTAATTGTTCCTTTCTGTTCTTTCGTATTTTTCACAACTGCAATTTTGTCCTTTACTGTAATCCCAAATAGAAATTCATAGATTAATAAAAATATATTCATAAAAACACTTTGGATTATACCAACTGCACGACTGCTAAACGGTCACCACTATTACACAGTTTTGTACATCACGAGTATTTGATATAGCAAGTTTTCAGATAAATTCCAAAATTGTAGTTGGGAACTAAGCTTGATAAGCGAAATACACGTGGTTCGAATTCTTAAGGACACTTTTTATTGTATGAAAAACACCATTCGCTTGGAGAGATTACATACATATAGGCTATATTTAAGAATATAGTTTTTTCGATAAATATAATTTACGGAGTTGGATGCATTGTTTGGGGGTTTTTATGTAGGTGGTACTTCCACTTGCCCCTAACTAACCTAACCTACACCTCCCCCCCAAATCCCCCCACAAGCCTTGAACCCCTGACATGCACCAACCGAGAATTCGGGCTGAACTATGAAGCTTAGAGTGAGTTTAGTTGCTTGGTAACGTTTTCGACACCCTTGACAAAATCTGCAATAATCAATCGTTGTTGAAAAAAAAGGGTGTGAAGTGTGTTTAAAATTATAGCAAATTTGATCACTGTATCAAATATTCCAGAGGATGGGCAGACAATGAATATCTTATCAAAAAAAAAAAAAAAAAAAAATCTGGAACTGTCAGACCAATAATCTCCATCCAATCACTTTGTAGCATAGAGCATTCTGATTATTTTCTGTTGGGTTAAGTAGGCCCTACACTTTATGGTTCTAACTTCATCCTTAATCAAGACTGTTTTCATTTAACTATGTACAAAAAAAGTAGCAAGACAGTAAAAATACGACGTGTTTATAAAGTTGTTTAAGTTGTTTCCACTACACATGACTCCGGAAACTAACCCACCTTCCATGAAAGAAATTTCCTCTGAAGTCCCCGACTTTGTAAGCCTACTACTATTATTATTTTTAGTAGAAGGATGATACAAGATTTTAAGACCATGATCTTGTTCAAAAAGCACAGCGTTACTAAATATGTTCTAGAAATAGTCAGAAAAAAATTAAAAAATGATGTGTATATAAATAGGCTAGGCTATAGCTTGACAAGAATACCATACTTGAAATAACGTCTACTTTATAATTAATTAACGCAACGTTTTCATATTCAAACTTAAGTATTAATTTATTCGCACAACTATAACAAATAGATATAAAAAGTTAATAAAAGTTAAGTGATGTCTTATTTTACCAGGCGAAGTTATGGCTAAGCAACCTTTCTAAAATTTAGCTTAGAAAAAGCCACAGTTGCATATAACTTGGCAACAAGCAATAAAATGAGAAAATATCAACAAACTTTTTTATATAAAAACAAATAACAAACGATAAATAAATAATGCAAACGATTCTTCACCAGACCGATGTTTACTGAACAACTAGTACGCAACCGCGACCTGAAAGTCGTTTTGCATAAATCGGCGAGTTATTATCGAAGAAAAGCGCGATCTTTACTGGCTCCGTAATTTATTAGAAGCGACCACTGTAGAGATATCATCAGGACCGAAAAAACGAATGCATTCTTAATGTCCCGACCTTTGTTTAGCCGGATATTTATAATTTGGTTCACGGCTCCCTGTGGCGAGGCAAAAGGTCCTTAGGACAATGTCAGGACGGGGCAAGGATTGTTCATTGTGAGCCCAACGACTCGGTTACATTAGGACGTGTCCAGGTTGGCTAGTGGGACAGTGTTAGAATTGAAGGTAATTAGACCAGTAATAATTCAAATAACCTTATTGTACACAATTTACAATATATATATATATATATATATATATATATATATATATATCGTTAACGTATTACATTATTATTAATTATTATTCGTTATTCATGTCTAAGACGCCGATCGTAGAGATATGGGTGAATGCGAGGGGTGAAAGAGTGTTATGAGTGTAGATGAACGAGTGCAGTAATTTTTACTATTTATTAATAGCCCAATAGCCAGGGCAACTATGGGACCTACAGCTTTACGTGGAATTCGAACCACGTAGTGTTTGTTGGTCTGTTTTCAGTTTTCAGCTAACTGACAAGTCTGATACTCTGTTGTCTTCCCGAAACAACATTCGAACCCTGACTACCATTCAACATGGACACCCCAGACATCTCTAGTAATGTCCACGTTCATGGCAACCATTGAGCGGACGCCGTGTCAGTATTAAGTACACCGAGCATCCAACTTATCGCCTACAATCTCCTCAACACTTTGTCCCCAAGTAGCTAGGTTACAGCACTGTGCCACTAGTACTGACAACCAGTATGAAATACCAGTATCTAATCTATCAACGAATTGGGAGAGCCAGTGTGCGAGCTGTCCAACGCGTCAGAGCTTGGAGTTGCGCAGGTTCGAATCCTGGTCTTGACTGTTAGTTTTTACTTGTAATATTCACCTTGTACTGTACTGGTTCCCCTCCTTAGTGTGTCCGATAAGTTCCCCACACATAAATAGTCTACAGGGAATGGTTAGGGTAAAGGTAAAGAGAACATCAGACTCTTCTTTAAAAAAAATCCGATTCATTCTGTACAATTTCACATGCATACATACTCATTCATACTCATTCAGACTCATTTGCAGTCACACACTCATTCATACCTAAGTAAGTAGACAGTCCACTTCCGGTATGAGTTATGTCAGTTTTATGTTCAAAGAAGTTAGGAACACTTCCTTAGGCAACTGAGCATATTTTAATTAGTTTTATATACTGTTGATTAAACGAACATCTGCATGAAAGGGAAGGTGTTCGAAAACCAACGTTCTATTTTGCCAGTTTCGGCAGTTTCCCTGCCTCTGGTATTGTATGTATGTCAGAGCTGCATGTTACTGCGTATCTTGAGAAAAGAGAATGTTTTCTAATATGTAGATGCAGGGCAGTGTCAAGAGTTGTAAGATTTTAAATTCGTTTCTGCATGAATTTCTGTGTTTTTTTTACTTTTATATAATCCAGACTGTAGTTTTCTGCAGCCTGAATATCCTCAAAAATTCATTATTTGGACAGCTACCCCAGATGACCCCCCCCGTAGGATAAGTGTGGGTAGACACGCTGTCATCAGTACAGGAGTTGGGCAGCATCTGGACAATGTTCTCAAAACATAGATTCCCGAGGATGGTTTGGATGAAACATTATTGGTTTGATCACTTCATCTTACTTGCGAGTGATTTTCGCCACTTCACAGCGTGGCTTAAAACGTCTTAGTGACAAAATTTTAAATGACCAAATAATAAATAAAAAAAGAACACTATCAAATTTTAAGGACACCCTATTGCTAGTGTCTCGTAAAATCATGTAACTTTTTACCTTACATTGATTAATCTTACCGTTTATTCTTGTTACCACGACGGGGGAAGATTTTCATACTTGGTGTTATGAGTCCCGTGTGGAGTCTCTTGACCAAAGAGTAACTGCTGTTGCAAAAACTAGTAAGGGAAACGGACTTAAACTTGATCGGGGAACTCAATGAACGTACTTTAAGAAAGAAAAATATCATTGTTTATAATACCCCTGAATACTCGAGCACTGACCCGAGTGTTGTCAAATCGCATGATAAGGATCTGATTACATCTATTATTAAATCTACTGATTGTAACATCGATTGTAACCGGGTAAACATTTTCAGATTGGGCTTTAAGAAGACAGGTGAAAAATCACCCCCTTAAAATAATTTTTGCAAGTGAAGAGGATAAGTTATTGGTAATTAATAAGTTTACTTCTAAATCTGCCAGTTCGTCAAATTATTTATTGAAAGATGTTAAATTATCTTGGGATAGAACACCACAAGAACTTAAGACTTTAGACAATCTGAGGTCTGAATTGGATAGTAGAACTGCAGCGGGTGAGCAAAATCTTACAATAAGATATAAAAATGGTGTTCCTGTTATAAGCTCTTCACAACGAAACCCAAAAAACTAGATGTAAACGGCAGTGCTAAATTAAGGATTTACTATCAAAACATAAATGGTATCAGGTCTAAGTTGCCGGATTTCTTACATAATGTTAATGCTAGCTCATATGACATAATTATCCTGACTGAGACCAAATAGGAACCTGAAATCATTACTACAGAATTGGGTTTTTCACATTTTAATGTCTTCCGATGTGATAGATCTGCTGAAAACAGTAACAAGGCCAAGGGTGGTGGAGTGTTAGTAGCTGTCCGTTCTGATATCGAGGCTTGCCTCTTTCCCTCACCATACATGGATGTTGAAGCCGTCTTTGTCACAGTCTCTCTGAGTGATTTTGCCCAACTTTTAGTGTGTGGAGTCTACATGCCTCCTCGCCAACACCTAACTAAATATCAAACAATTTGTGACGCATTAGAACAATTTGGTGCGAGCTCAGGCCTTTGGTGGCTCTAATATCCTTTGCGCTGGTGATTTTAATCTAAACAGTGCCATTCCCCTTCAGACTTCCAAAAGCTTAATCAATGATACTTCTAGCGTACTTAATCTACAACAGTATAACACCACCATGAATAGTAGTGGACCTTATCTTCTCTGATTTGTCATGCTCAGACGATAAAGCCTCAGATCTTCTGGCATATGAGTATACTCACCATCCTGTTCTTGATGTTGATGTGTTCATCCCTTGAAGACCTGCTAATAACGGCCCTGCTGCATATGTCTATAATTTCAACAAATGGAATATGAGTGAACTTAGTTGCCTCCCCAACACGATAATCACTGTTGGGGAGGCTCTGGATTATCGTGATTGTGATGTCGAGGACAGATTCGAATGGTTCATCAGCAGGCTTGGTGGGGCTGTAAAGAAGCATTCACCATTGAAGTGAGTTGGGGCGTCCTAGTGATGATGATACTCTACCCAGTTGGCCTTTCATGCACACCAACACTCACTTGATATTTTCTTAGTATTATATAGCATGTGTTTATTAGTTTAAATTTTATCTATCATGTATTATTTTTGTAAATATATACTTATTGCTCGTCATAAACTTTGCACATACTGTATCGATATATAATTATTGTATAGAATATTTATTGTTATGATCTGGTATTCTAACTATATATGTATAAATATTTATTGATATTCTTAGTTTAGTTTAGTCTTAATCAAATTTGCTGTCTCGACATATTTATTTATTTAATATTTGTAAACAATTAATATTATATGCACTTTTGTTTGCACTTACTTCTATATGTTCTGCCATAATCTTATATTGTATATATTATGATCTTCTTTGTATATTATATCTCTATTTGTTCAACATCATAGCTACAGTTTGTGTTCAATTGTCTCAATTTCAGTATGTTTTTGTCAGTCATCTGAATCATGTAATTAATATATGCATTGTAAAGTGGCATTGCCGTTGAACATAAAAATAAAAATAAAATACTATCCAGCTGTCTCATAAAACTGCAAAATAATTTTTAAAATACATATATAAATATGCTAAAACTAAGTAATAGTAATGGAGCATTTACATAAGTACAAATCCAAAAGAGTTATCGATAAAGGAGGTGAAAAGCCAAAACTCCCTGTTTCCAAGAATTACTCATTGAAGAGGGAAAATACCACAAGTTAAGTGATGCTAATTCCCCTTGGAGAAGTGGTGGGGGAGTTAATTGTTGTGGTAGAGAACCCTAATTGCAAACAGTCTCACCGCTCATCAGATGTTTGTGTTTCTACCCCAACCACTTTTAGCTCCGTAATCCACCCTCTGGGTTTTAATTGTTGCGAAGAACAAACTTCTTGAAAATTTTTAGATAAACACTTCTTATCTGCCAAGCACAATTATATCATTCCTGTTACTATACAGCTAAATTTCTCTGTTAGTGGTTGGATGGGCTATCGCCAATGTTCCTTTACGGTCAGGAGTGCCATTATAATCATGGAATTCTTCAAGGGTCAGTTTTAGGACCTGTGTTATTTTAGAATATTGTACGTATATGTTTAATTACATATACAGTGGGAAATTCTCGCGAAAAATAGTAACTCATTAAGGATGTTCATAGCATACATGATTTAACCTGATTGACATACATTTGAACAAAAAGAAATTGGACATTTAAATAGCCAATAAATGTTAAAGGATTAAAATTACATTAAATGTTGAAAGACGTACCATAATCTCAGTTATATCTACGATTTTCTTCACATTTCTCTCGAATCGTCCCTTTTAGTTCTTGGGTCTCCTTAAAAAGGGCCCTAGAATCTAAGGAAACTTTACTATGTTGAAGTTTATACAAGTTTTATAGTTTAGACTTTCGTCAAATGAAAAAAAAAAGATAAACTGCCTCACAACTTTGTAAACATCCTGCACATCAAAAATATCAACCAAATACACAAGTTATCTTTAAAAAGTCAATACAAATCATATTTAAAAGAGTGGAAAGTAGTTCACGAGCTCGCAAAGAAATGTAAGCATCAAAATTCCAAGGCTGCGCCTGTCAACGGTTACTACTCACAGTATTTTCAATTAGGTCGTGCTACCAATCCTGGAACTGGGCCAGCGTCAGCGATATGGCACTGAAATTGAGCCACGCTAGTAGTAAGTCATCGCATAGATCTCCATAACCAGCGCACGCTGTGTCATTAGCTAAGCGCATGCGCGTCGTGCACCTGCCTTGCGCAAACCAATTTTTGATTTGCGAACCATTACTGGTATGAATCGACCGTGGAGAATGTCTAAGTGATCATTTATGAGGTAACAGTCTTGAAACATGTGAAGTCTATATTTATCACAGGACGTCACAAAAAATGTGTCTTGGATGTTAATTTTAAGATTCTACACCTAATTCACAACAAAATATAAGGGATGAATATTATTTGGATTTTGCTCGCCAACTGGCAAGTGAAGTATAAGAAATAAAAAAGATAATAGTGACATAAATTTTGGTAAATCACTATCTTGAATGATTTTTTTTATCATAATAAGAATTTGAACATCCAACTTAGGACCCTAACGAACGGTTTTAATTAAACAACGAATCAGTTCTTGGGATTACAACGACGACCAGTCGCTAAGGGTAGTTATTTACGTTTTGTTTTGATAAGACTTCCCCAGCAGCTCCACCAGCTCTACATCAGACGTACAATGGCCGGGTTCGCGTGCCACCTCTCCCGTGTCGTGTCTGCCCAACAGCCCTGTAATGTACAACCTAGCTGCGTGCCCCAGGGCCATCCCTACACCACTTTATACGACACCTGTCCCCCTATGTCACCCCCAGCCCCCTTTTAATTCAAAGTGGCTCCGTTTCCTCCGACTGCCGGAAATTACCTCCAATTCTCATCTGCTCCTCGGTGTATTCTTACTGGGTCGTTAGTATGCGAACAGATTTGCCTTCTGTCTGCGGGGGGTGGAGGGTAATTTTATATTTTAAGGTCGTGTTCGTCGTATGTAATGTTTACTAATATGACTCTTGTAAATAATTTTATTAACACTTTCTGTTGTGGTTTCACGTCTGGAAATATTTGAGACTAGATTAAATTTCTATTGTTAAAGAAGAACTAAACATGCTTAAATTAGGGATGAGAGAGCTAATGTACGTTTTTTTATATAGCTTTTGTGAAGTATTTTCTTTTGAAACTACTACTGAGGTACTGTACTTAGCTTAAAATAAACAAAAAGCGTACAATCAATAAAACAATACAAATTTTGGAAATTATTTGTAAGAGAATTACTCAACATTCTAATATTACCAACCAGGCTATGGCCAATTGCTTCTTCTAAATAGACATTCAACCACTGTATCCTCGCTAACGCTTATCGGTGCTAAAGCGTCTTTTTACAACTCAAGGATACTTTAGAACAAATGACTAAGTATACTCAGATTGACCATGATATAGGGAAAACTGTTGTACGTTGTTCACTTGGTACATGCACTCTCCAACGTTCATGCGTGCGGTGTTGCAAAAAAATGTACAGTGATGGGTTGAGATAGCACAACTGGCACACCGTAGTTGGTTCTATGTGGAATGTCGCGATCTGACAACCGCGCTCAGTCCACAAATGCTCGACGCGCTGTGAAGCGAATAGTCCACAAACTACACCAGAGTGAGACTGTTTAGCGTGTATATGACCAATTTACGTGTAGTTTATCACTGAGATACAGTTTAAACAATTCAGCCAGGATTAGTGACGTTCTGGACTATCTGCTGAAGTTTTCTTGAGTTGGTAAAACCCGATTGTTTTTACCTTTTGGTGTTACAACTAAGAAGCTGTCTTCTGAGGCGTTTTTTTTTCTGTCAGGTATCACGTTACAGACAGATAAAGATTGCCGATTTCCGATCATCAAAACAACCATAGATCCATTCATTTCTCTAAGCCATCATTTTTAAGGGGTTATAGTCACAGGATATGCTATATAAACTGAGTGAAGGTCGCTTATCAATATTTACAAGTTTGATATAATTTTTGTTCAAGGGCAGAGAAAATAATTTCGTTAAATTTCAATATATAAAGAGTTTATTCGGTTTTTAAATTATCTTGAGAGAAATGTTTGCTATAATTCCATAAAGATATAATTGTTAGAAGTGTGAGACTCAGCAGGCCACTTGTTGTTTAAAGTGAAAGGTCTGTAACAAAGATATATTGTTAGTCATAAACTATATTATTTGTGTTAGATGCACTTTTACAAATCATATATATTTGTGTAAAATTAAATACTATAATTGTATGCGAACTGAATCTTTTATTCTTGAGCTCTGAATACAATTTAACTAAAAACAATTTATCTGGTGAAACATGCTGCTAAATAAAGCAACTTACCTCAAGATTAGCTATATTTTCTTTGGAAACATTGAGGTTATGTTTTACAATCAATTGGTCCAGGAGAGGATAACGACTATCTCATTAAGTATTTTATAATCACAGTATATTAAAATTATATTAATTTAACAACTATTTTGTTTGTGTAAGTGTGTTTTTTTATTTTAATTTATTCAAACAATTTAAACCAACAATACAGTTGAAACCTAGCTTGACATTGAAAATGTAACAAGACCACGTTCAGTAAAACATATTTAGGAGAAAACAGGGGTCAGCTGTTATTACCATACTCTTCATTTTTCCTTACGTCGTAATCGAATTACATTTTATTATTATTATTATTTTTTTAGAAGAGTTCACTATAGTGTATATTATTTGATATTTACATTTATACTATAGCCTGTTGTAATATTTTATAGTAAATTCTTGAACTGGCTAGTTTCTCTTCAAAATCGATCAAAACCCCACATACTCACTCATACATGTACGATTATTTACTAGATTACACGTACACCCATGATGGTACGAGTAGATGGAATTGTTCACCTCCGAAATTCACCACCATAGGAACTGCCCACTCTCGGCATCCAATCTCCTTGTCTACTACTTACTAACCAGTCACCAATATTGGGCCATCTGCCCATCCATACATGTACGTTGTTAGTGGGCGAGTCAATAAACACCGTGTACCACACTGTATTTTATTATGAACTGCCGCTAAGGATTCGCCGTGACCCTAGGAAAGTGACCTAGGTTTCTTTATTTCTCTATTGTTAGACCAAATAACTTCTGATAAACTGAGGATCAACCGTACTCAGGGTTGAAAGTATAACACTGTACTTCGTTTTTGTTATAAATCGTATGTAGACCGTACATTTGTTTGTAAAGTAAATGAATCAGGCAATAACGAAGTTGCAATGACTTTTCACTTGATGTCACATCTTCAGTCTCGTCCTACAACGTACAAGTACAAGACTGTACGCCCGTGTGCGTAGGTGCAAGCGTGACGGTAGCCCCGATACCAGTACCAACCACGTGTCGGCTCCTTTGTCCCCCAAATTAATGCTCGGACACGTCTCCACCACTTCTTTATTAACACTGGATTATGCTTACTACACTTGATTGCACCCCCAGTGTTTGAGGCAGCGCCGCTTCTATCTTCATCAAAATTCAACTCGTTGGACAATCTTGATTTTCATTTATGTCTGTAATTGCGGACGTTGCTTGAAGATCTGGTGTACCCTCAAGTTTTTTTTTTTTTTTTTCTTACAAGAGGTTTGTACAGTGACGTCATTCGAAAACACTTCATTTAGCTAATTTCTTCATTAGAGAACAGTTAATAAGGAGGTGGAATTGTCAGCTTGATTCTGTGGATTCCACCCAATCCCTGATCATGTAGTATTTACTCCTCCAGTTCGTCGTGTGGATGTTAGGGCCAGCACCGTTGTCAGTCACTCCACTTATTCCCCTCCAAATCGTCATGATAAACGTAGTAATTATTAGTATAGAATTATAGAGACTTCCTTTAGCTATAACATATTAGTAACTGGCATTTAATTAGAAAACAGTCTCTCGTTTTTTCAACAAAATCAAGCTAAAACGTAAAATTCTATTTGATTATTTACTGACCATAAAATTTACCTAAGAAATCTTTCGTAGTTTATAACCTTAAGTCTCCCAAACAACCTACCTTACATTTCTGTATTACGACATTAATACGTTATTGTCCGCATAACAATTGTTTGAATATAAAAAGATAAATTAAATTTCAAAGTAAATGTGTCTTTACTTAAAACATTAAAAAAAAACTTTACTATCCTAAAATCACAGAGAAGAAAGAAACAGAGGACGAATCCGATAGCTTGCTAAATGTGTGTTTAGTAGTTATTTCTCCAGTTAACCTGTGGTGGCAAGGCTAGCACCTTTTTAATCTCCCTTTTCCGCCCCAAATACACAAGGATAAATGTAGTAATTACTTCTATAGATGTATAAAGGAACATTGGTTATATGTAATCTATAAAACTTCCTCTGAGCTGTTCGCTGCGGCCATAAGAAAGCAACGTCTGTTTATTTTTTTCTTTGTGTCTGAAATACTGACACAAGTTATTTATATGGTGGTTGTTTACCATGTCCTAATCAATTATTTTTAATGCTCTGCAAAGAAAATGCAATTATAATTGCGAGTACTAAATTGTTTATGCAGATCCACGCTTCAACTCTGACCCGGCCCAAATTGTAACCTCTACGAAATTGCGGCTCAAAATCTCCATGACAACTCAGAAGGCAGGATCCAAATTAACTCTGTAATTACTTTTCCTTTACGGCTTGAGACGTCCGAAGAGTAAATTTAACATATTAACACTTCGGAGAAGTCGTAAATAGGGGTTTTAATGTTCCCTAAAACTATGGAGTTTAAGTGAATAGCTTTAGTGGTAAAACCGACATAGTCTTGAAGAAAAATATAGGTTACCCCCCAATGGCCAACTCTCGTGCCATTTCTTTTTTCTTCAACGTAATGTTCAACAACACCTTCCACACATAGTCTGGAGTTGTTTGCGTGGTAGGTTAGGTAACCTTTAGGTAACCCTGATATACTACGCATCCTGGCGTACAACTTTCAATTAACCCCCCCCCCCCAACCGAGCCGTTTTGATTTTACCAAGAGAAAATGTGCAAATTCACATTGCTTTAAATATTAATTTTTATACAGTATAATATTTTTTTAATCGTCGTTACTTATCATGTAGGTTATTCGCATGCAATTAAAAGTCAATAAATTTGTAAACTATTTTTTACTTTCAATATATTACGCCTATCTAAATGTAAATCACTAGTTATTAGGCGATCGTTTCCCAAACTGCAAAGCCATCGCCGAAAGGTCGACAGACGTACAGCCGACATATACTCAGCGGGCTAAAACATGATGTCTTACTTCAACCGTACGATTCGTGTTTATTTTTTATTACAATGACTTATAAATTAAAACTGTCTGATTGTTAAAGGTCCAATCTAGCAGACCATAAATTTAAATTAAGACTTTTTAAAATTTAAAGTAGTTCTTTAATATGACATGAATTATTATTATTATTATTAAAATGACATGAATATCATTTAAAGTTCACATACTTAACTGTACAAATTTATGACATTTTTTTTAAACAAAAATCAACTAAAGGACCGTTGGAACAGTTCTTTACCTATCAAGTGACACCTAAATTGTTTAGATACCATCATCATTAAAAACAAATCTTTAAAATTGAAAGAAAAAATGTATTACTTAAACGTTAAGGTTGTAAAAATATAAAGTTATCATATGTATATAATACTTAAACAGTGCCTTTTCGAGCGTCGTAAACACACGTAATAGAACATTTTAAAAAATAGACAAAACGTTAAACGGAAACTATTTTACAATTTTGGTTGTGTTTTTAATATTTTCCCAAATTACAAAACATACTTAATTTGAACCTTACAACAAACAACCTTAAACTATTCCCCGACTCCTTATATGTAGCCGAAATAAAACAATGTACTAGATTCTAAATCGAGACATGTGTCTAATTGCATATATGAATATAATGGTAAGGTACATAAAATTTGTACCTGAACATATATATATCAGACAAATACTTTGAACAGTAGCATTATTAATGGTATGTACATATATTTACCCGTATGTACATATATGTACCCTTATCTACATATGTTTACCCGTATATACATAGATGTACCCGAATGTACATAAATTTACCCGTATGTACATATATGTACCCGAATGTACATAAATTTACCCGTATGTACATATATGTACCCTTATGTACATATGTTTACCCGTATGTACATATATGTACCCTTATGTACATATATTTACCCGCATGTACATATATAACTAACATAGAGTTTATCGAAGCGGTAATTGATGCTATTGATAAGGGAGAAAAGGTTGCTGGAGTCTTTATGGACCTCAGCAAAGCATTTGACAGCGTGTCTCACCCTATACTTTTGAGTGTATTGCAATCATTGGGGATACGTGGTAGGGCTTTTTCTTGGTTTCAGTCATATTTACAAAATAGAAAGCAATTTGTTGAAGTAAGCTACATAAATAAATATAATTACAAAACATGTGTTCCATCTGCACTTAAAAAATTAAAATATGGTGTTCCACAGGGGTCCATTCTAGGGCCACTGCTTTTTATTTGTTACCTGAAAGGGGTTCCAGATCTTATAAAATGGGGTGATATTTTTATGTATGCAGATGACATTAGTTTTAAAATGTCTAGTAAACATTTTGATGACATTGAAGAGCAAAGTTTTGTTCAGTTATCTTCTATTAATCAACATTTAAGTGATTTAAATCTTCTAGTTAATCCAGATAAAACTAATTATATTTATTTTTCAACTCCTCAAAATATAGAATGTAACAAAGCAAGTATATTTCTGGGTGAACAAAGTTTGGAAGAAGTAGAAAATACAAAGCTGTTGGGTTTACAAATAGATAGAAATTTAAATTGGAACATTCATGTAAATAAAGTATGTAGTAAAATTTCATCCGGATTGTTTGCTTTGAGGGCAATGTCTAAAATTTGTAGCAAGGAGACCTTAAAAACTATTTATTGCTCGCTCATTCATTCGCACATTTCTTTTGGCCTAATATTATATGGTGGAACATCTTCTGAGAATCTAAATAGAATATTACATCTGCAAAAACAAGCAATTAGAATAATATTTGGTCTTAATTGGACAGACTCAGCAAGAGAATATTTCCCAAAACTTGGTATTCTGACGATTTATAGTCAATATATCTTTCAGCTGATACTCCATATTAAAAATAATTTATCAGATTTTCATACTTTGGGCTCACACCATAGTTATCAAACGCGGAATAATAATAAAATCTCTCATGTGGTGCACAGGTTGAAATTCCTTGAAAAGAAACCTTCGTACGCAGGGGTGAGTTTCTATAATAGTCTGCCCATTAGAATATTAAATATAAATGACAAATTGATTTTCAAAAGGGAATTAAAGGTTTTTTTACAACCTAAACCCTTGTATTCACTACAAGAATTTTTTATTTTAAAGTAATTTGACTTTACTAAAGTAGTCCTGCTATTAAAGTGTTGTTAGACTTAGTTCTATCTTATATATAGTTATTTTAAGTTTCGTTGACACTATTCTTGTACACATTTCATGTGATATTATGAATAAAGATATTTTGACTATTGACTATTGACTATGTACCCTTATGTACATATGTTTACCCGTATGTACATATATGTACCCGAATGTACATATATTTACCCGTATGTACATATATGTACCCGAATGTACATATATTTACCCGTATGCACATATATGTACCCGTATGTACATTTATGTACCCTTATGTACATATATGTACCCGTATGTACATATATTTTAGTTATTAAAATAAACTTTCCTTACCAATCCAGATTGGTAGCTATGGTAGCCACTTTGACGGGACATAATTATAACCTTTTATCATTGTTTATTTTCTTTTAATGTACATTTTTTTTTTTTTTTTTAATACACCACCGTAAATTAAATTCAGAAGAGGTAATATTTTCAATATGAGGTAGCTGCCAGGACCACCATACAGTACGTCAGTCTTTAGGCTTACAGGCTTGTGCGAGAACTTTGAATCCAGAACCTCAGAAGTCTCTTGATTCAAAGGTTGGCCTTTCTATATACACAGATATGGTCCGTACAAGGTTCCTATATAACAACTTGGGGTTCATACACACTACCAAGTCGCTTGTCAAGACAAGTTACCAGACGAGTCGTCGACTCAGACAAAACTGATGGTCGTACACTGTTCAAGTGACCTGTCGTGCCACCTGATAGGGCTGGGTATAGTTTTAAATTTATTATGTACTTATTTAAAAAAAAAAATAATAGGCCTAATAATAAATCAAATAATCTGTACGTGGTACAGAAGAGCTTATAACAAAACTCACTCGGTTTTGTTATAAGCTGAGTACTTATTTGTCATAAATTTGTTATAAACACTCAATACGTGTGTGTCCAGTGCGTGTATGGGTGGTTTAAAATCACTGTAGCTGTATGGGTTGGTGGGTGGGTCTGCCAGTAAATTTAGTTCTGTTTTGGTTTGCATGTTGACTGATACTATTTGATATTAGATACTATACTCTCAGATTTATTCTTAACTGATTGTTAAAGGTGTATAGGAAAGGTTACAATTAGTATTTTCAGGTTAAGTTATATTTTTGTATTAATGGCTCTAGCTTTGTTGTACATTTAGCCTTTCTGTTTGACTATCCATTTTTGTTTGTTTGTTGTTGAATTAGATATTTTTATTCACATTATTAGTTTCTAAGCTATATTTAGAGTTATCTTGCTAGATTTTCCCGTAAACTATTTATCTATTAAACTGTGGAGTGGTTTCTTCCGGTGATAAAAATGAAAATAAACTAAAAAGCGGAAAAGGGTGTTCAAGAGGGTAGGCTGCACATGCGCATTTTTTACACACTTGAATCGGACAGATCGCCTACACATCTTTCAGTTTGCTTCAGTTCTCGCTGTAAACTGACAGAGGACGCCTAGCGCGCTCATCATGTCACCTGAATGATATTTCAACGGTCTGCCAAACTGCGTTCACACGTTTTTGTGAACAACGTCAAAGTGATTTGATTATGTGAACCAATTGATGATAAATACCACATTCTTATGTAAGATAGATGGTAGTGTGAGTGTAATATGTTAATAAAATTAAAAAACGGACTAACCATTATCTCTTTTAAAATAAATAAAATTGTTATATAATTAGCATGAACGAACTCATGCAATACTGATCAAAAATCCAATACAGTACTTGTCAACATATAAAACACAAAAAAGATAATCATAGCATAAAACGTCTAAGAAATTTTATGGAGATTAATGAAGTAAAGTTTGATTACTTTGAAAACCTTTCATGCGTTTAACTAAAGTATACCAGATAAGATATGTATTTATTGGAAAAGTAATAAGCTCGGAGTAAACATGAAGAGTTTACATACGCGCGCGCACACACAATAAAGGTCTATTGGTAGCATAATTACAAAACGTGCAGAGTTGAGTCGAAGGGGGGGGGGGGTTGGATCGATTCGAACAGCACTGTCGAGTCCAATTTTCCCTTTGCTTGCTTATGGAACATACATGGAGAGCTCTTAAAAGCCCTGATAAAAAACGTCTCCCCCGCTCCCCCCACCCCACAACGCAAGCTATTAGGGGAGCTAAGATAAAGGTTGGTGAATTTCCTTTTTGTGCTCGCCCCAGTGAAACTAACTGATGAGTTACTTTTCCTTTTAAAACTTTGTTTTTCATACGTCTTTAGGATTTCTTTTCAACAAGTTGATTAATTTCGTTTGCCCGCCAAATTGGCCCTTTTGATGGATTTCTTTTCCGTTAATGGCTTTTCTTAGCGTTTGGTGTTTAAAATCCATTAGACGAGTGTATTATGGGATGTATTTGTTTATGTATGAGCCATTTTAGTGCTATCAATAATATAAAATAATCGTTAATGACCTTCTGATGTATGACTTATGAAGAAGGCAAATTTAAATTGATATGGAAACTTCAATCATGGTTTTGATAGAAATATCAGTAATAATATCTTTATGTTAACCTTTGATTATAATGTTAACATTAAACATTTTAAAGTTAAAACTCACCCTTTAATAAACTGGTATGCACAAGCTCAAAGATATTGTTGCGTGCATAAACCCAAAAACATTGTATATGAGAAGAAAACAGACAATTTAACTTCAGAGTCCCACATACTCAACCTACAAACGAACTTAAGGTTATTATAAAGCAAACAATTGCTGATTGTCTTTCTTTATACATAAATAATCGACTTTTGTTGGTGTTCACCCATTTTAACTTTTGTAACTTAATTCGTAGAAAAGGATAGGTTACCCCCCAATGGCAAACTCTCGTGCCATTTCTTTTTTCTTCAATGTAATGTTCAACAACACCTTCCACACATAGTCTGGAGTTGTTCGCGTGGTAGATTAGGTAACCATTAGGTAACCCTAAACTACGCAACCTGACATACAACTTTCACCCCCCAACCGAGCCGTTTTGATTTTACCAAGTGAAAATGTGCAAATTCGCATGCCTTAGATTGGCTTTAAAACTTTAAGGTCCTGTTTTAAACCTTACTTTCCTACCATCACTTTTAATGTGATCATTTATGTACAAACTATCTCCACTTACCATCGTTATTAATTAATAATAATTATTATTATTTGCTTATTTATCAGTATTATATATTGTTTACATATTTAGGGTAGTTTCCTGTAGTTTCTTGCTATACTTTGTTGTTACTTTAACTTGATCTATGGTGCCACTTTTTCTTTTTTCGTAGTATGCTTTTATGCTTACAATTCATTTACTGATTTATATAAACTTTCTGATAATTGACCACATCATCTTTGATAATAAGGAAATATAAGTACTAATCGTAATTTTATATCATTTATTTTATTACAAATGCAATAAACTATATTTTTAATGGCTATTGTCCTATTGTATTATATTATCAAAAAAGAATAAACATCTTTTAGATTCACCCTCTGATTTTCTTTGGAAATTCACTGAAATTTATTCTGAAATAAAAATCTTGTAATTCTTCTAATATCAATATAAGTTGTCTTATATATCTCTTATGCACTTATTAAATAAAACTCAACATAATTTTAAATACATTGAAGAACATTTCTAAAATTACTTTTCATATAATTATTTTAATTACCTTCCAATTTTGCTGAGGTTAGACAATTAACCATCCAACGGAACTGCATCCAGCTCTTTACGGTCCAAAGGCCACGGAAGTACGTTGTTAACGACTTGGTGGTCTGTGGACGAGTTCATCCTGAAGGAAGGGAGGTAGCAGAGACAGAGGCTGCGGACAATGACGTTTAATTACCAGCCCGCCCACCCCACCCTCGGTCTGGCATGATTGGCATGCATGAGTGGAGCCTTTGGGTAATGAAGATTTCAAGTCTAGCGGCCACGACGAGTTCCGTCCCGGGATGATTATGCGCCGATAAGTTTAGTTCTGCCATCTCCAGAGTACTTAAAAGTTTAGTTGTAGTTCTCTTCATACCAGAAAAAGTTTAGAAATTATATCTCCAAAATAAACAAAATACTGAAAAGTTCTGTTGTGGTCTCCACTCATACCCAAACTACTGACAAGTTTAAGTTGAAACTCCCCTCATACTATTTAATAGTACCATAGCACTGACAAGTTTAGTTATGAATTCTCCAAACAAACAAATCACTGACAAGTCTTGTTGATGATTCTCCTTGTATCAGACAAAACTTACGTTCCTCACCTACGTGGAAAAAATAAATTCAGTACGGTTAGGCTCTAGAACTACTCTTTTTCATTTTTAATGAAAAATGTGCAATAAATACAACGATATTCTCAAGAACAAAATTATTATAATCGAGAACAGATCCATAGTTATTTATGTATGTTTTTTTCTCGATTTTTCTTGGAACTTTAAGACAAACGCTTGGTTTCGACAAATAAAAATACTTTTAGGTTATATAGCTTAGGTTGGAAACAATTTTGATTCTTCCCAGGTTGTGATAATTGTATTTGTTATAGCCGAATAAATCAAATTTGTGTGAATTTGGATTTAATTAAATAATTATAATTGATTTTATATTCGTAAGTACGTATTTCAGTCATATATAATACTAAAGATAATACACGCAGTTCACAATACAGAGGTAACAGAGTAAGAGAAATAACAAATGCAAATACAACTGAAGGCATTAACAGCTAGAAAAATATCAAAACTCAATGAAACCAAAAACTAAAAAGATAAAGATAAGTATACAAAAAACAATAGAAAATGAAAAAATTACAGCAGTCCTAAAAATTTACTTATTATCACAACCTATTAAGAAACAGAAATAAATAAGACGTAAATATGAAACGATAAATTCATGAAACAGTTATTGAATATATGTAGAACTTTAGATTAAATATATTGAACAATAACAGCAATAAATATAATACTAAAGTAAAAAATTAACAACAATGAGCAATATTTTCTAATAAGAGAAATCGTGCAATTTATATAATAAGTTACAAGATGAATAACAAAAAATATATTCGAAAATAGATATTGAAGTAGATACATTAATAATTGTTCTAAGTATCTAACTAATGACTAAAAAAAAAAAAAAAATAATCAAAGACTAGTTATTTCTCCAGGCTTATTCATAACTTCTAATTCTGCATTTTAATTTATTTTTAATATAATATCTACTTATATTAAAACCACGGTGAACTGGGAGTGTATTTGAAACAACACTACTTATATTATCATGAATAAACAGTTTATATCTCTTATATTTTCAAACATAATATACAATTTTCAAACACTATCTGTCTAGCATTACTTGAGTCTTCAGAATCCTTTCACTACTGGTATCTGAAATCAAAGAAAACAGTTAAAAACACTTCAACGAGTCTTATAAAAGCGTTTATGTTCAGTTAAATCTAAATAATTTGTTTGCAAAAGCTTATTTTATATATTTTCTATTTACAGTAAATGCAGGAATCTACAAAACGGGAAATAAAAAACTTTTTATACTGAAACAAATTCGAAAAATCAAACACTAGAAACACAGTATGAGTTAATTAATTTATTTATCGCTAAACCAGGCCAGGCTTTGGTGTGGCTTAGTACAATACTAACTACTAAGGTTTTCAGTTGTTGTTTTCATAAATAAACAATCATCTGTTCACAGTAAAGATTTGTATATAATTCCTGCAATAGATATTCCATCTAATAGGAATATTTGTGCCTGTAATTTTGTTAGATAGTGAAGTCTGCTACTACAGCTGGTTCAAAATGTAACATTGGATGGAAAGTCTATTTGTGTATAAAATCAATGCTAATATGCACATAAATCAGCTGATCACATTAGCACTTTCTCAGCACTGATGTTTATTTTTATTTGTGAAATGTAGGTAGCTCGGGAAATGCTTGAAATTCCCTGTTACTCTGTACAGTTTCAGGAAATAAATATATAAAAACACTCTGTATATAAATATAATGTTGTGTAAAACTGTCAAGTGAATCCATTCACTATTTTGAGAGATTTGTGAACAAAGACGTTCGGCAGTTTGATTTATATAATAAGGCATTGAGCGTCAGTGGGCTATACTGGTAAACATAGATTAGTATTGAGTGAAGCTAAAAACTAAGAACATCTTTTCCTCAGGAAATGTTGCGTCTGATGATAAACTTAGCCAGTTGATCTTTTTCAAGACTAAACATTTTTCAATTCAATTTCAATTCATAAGCAAAATTGGATTTAAAAAATCAATTTATTATTACTTAAAAAAGAATTATTTTTATTATTAATAGGGCTGGACTAGATATTTTCCAAACACGAATCTTGATTTCATCCACCTACCCTTTCCCAAATACAATACGAAGAAACCTTAATCGGTTACGTCACTGCACAGTTACGTCGTTAAAACAACCCCTTTTTGTTTACTTAGCCTAGTGTATATTTATCTTCAAGAGATCTGTATATCAGAAAGAGATTATCGTATTTTTGTACGTAATTTTGTAATAATTGTTCTATTTGGTGTTTTATGTCTCACGTACATATGCGCCTAAGCTACTGGAAGTTCCTCTAAATCAATTTAATATATGATGTGTTCATAGAATATGTAAAGTATAACATCGCTGACAGTAACTTGCCCTGATCAGGGGTAGGAAGGTGAGTAGCACTCACTATTGTAGGAGTTCACAATAACCTTATAGGTGCAATAGGCTGATCTGCAATGACTCCAACACATAATGTATAGCCCTCTATTGAAACAATTTAATAGTAGGAAAACATACTAAAAAATAAGTACCAAATAATAACACAGTAACGTTACAGAAGGTAATAAACAGTAGAACGTGAAAAACTTACGCCAGTGAAATGTTCAAAACTAGTCATAAGATGTGAAGAGCTCAATTCTGTACCACGAATGAGTAGTGTGAGGAAAATTGTATAGAAAATATAACATACGTTCAGTAAACGAAACTTTAGTTTTTAATTTAGTCTTCGAAAAAAATTCTGTTACAAAATTACGAATAAATTAATGATAGAAAAGATGAGTGGTGCTTTTTTTTTACTGTTTTTAGGTTATACAGTTTTTAACAACAGCTGTAATAATAGGCCTAACTTTTTTAATATTATGACATTAGATTGATCGGGGTGATTAAACAGAGAGATTTTATTTATTTATTTTCACTCAAAACGTCTTAATTTTATTGCAAAGTTGAATTCAAACAGCTATTGGTGCAATAATTCTGCTTTGTCGATCAATTCATAGTGCTGCCAGAATTTAATGCATGAAATTAATATTGCAATAAACAAATGTTTGTATACAAATACTTTATTCACGATCGATTCAATGGATTATTTAAAAAAATACTTTGTATTTTAATTGTTTGGTCACTAGTTCAATTTTACGTGTATTCCATATATTGATTTATATTAGTACATGTTATATCCGTAGGTTGTACTACTTCATTTTTTAATTGTTGTTGTTTAGTTTATTTTTGAACGTTTTAGATCATTTATTTATTTACTTCCAACACAATATATTTGGATTTAAGATATCCAAGATCCAAAATATCCATGATAAACAGTCATGCATGGTCAGTTGTTATTAGCATGTTTTTTTATTTATTTTTTTTTAACAGGTTATTTGTAAGTATTAACATCCCAGGTTGATTTAATTGTTAGTATTTTTTGTAACAAAACATGATTAGATAATAGGCCTACGATGTACAGAGTTAGGCCTATATTAAATATAGAATCATTAGTATTTGTAGCCAACGATTTTAGACATGAAATATCTGAAGTAACATTTATTTTATTTATTCACGGTGATAAACCTTTTTAAAATAATTTTTAATACTATGTATTCATTTAGATAGTCGATATGGTGAATTACAGAAAAGCGTGTAACGCACTGGTTCATTATATATCAACAGTAACAAAATATCAATAACTATATCGGTGTTAATGTGGGAAGAATAAATAAATAACTGATATTTCCACTGCAATACTCATTTTTATAGCTGACGACAACAAAATTACCTATATAGTGACGCAGTTTCTAGGTAATACTTCTTACGTGCTAACCGATCTGACGGACGTTTGTCAAAAGTACCATAATTGGATAACATAACACGGGCATAAATAACGGAATATTCTTACAACCGGACTGCTCGTTAGGGGTGTATGTATAATGGCCAAACAGGTGAACGAGGGGGGAGGTAGGGGGTGGTGGTGGATGGGGGAGTTGCCGCGAGAGGGGAAAGGAGAGACACTTGGAGAAAACGGCGGGAAAACCAGCTAATTACTGGGCCAAGAGGAGACGCCTTGTCATTGGTGGAGAGGGGGCGTGCGCGGTCACGTGACTAATTAAAACAACCAATTACGTGCCAGCGCCGGGCGCATGCCCGCAATTAGCTAATTAACTGACCAATCACGTCCGGGCTTGATGATAAATTATCTATCGTTCTTTCTAAAAATGTAATAAGACAGCGTTCTTGTGATATTTTTTAGCTCAAAGCAATTTAACGCTTGATTAAATATTTTAATTTATTTTGAAGGTTCTTGAGTTACGCAATCTTTTCAGAGGGATTTTCGAATTGTTTATTATAAATTCTGATGGTTTCTTTAGAAATCAGTTTAATTAAGTTTTTCGCAAACCTTTTAAATTTCCCTACTAGCATTAAATTCAATTGTATGAAGACATAGTCGTAGGATAGTTCTTTGAGGAAACGATAAAATAATGTTCAATCAATTTTTCATTTAAAATAAAATGATCTTTCATTTCATTTCATTGTGAAAGGACTGGTGTTTTTATACAAAAATACATTATGTCTATTCTTAAGCCTACTAAATATTATATTGTTACCACTACAATATGTCTAAAATAATTTTAAATTTACATTATTTCAAATAATAAATGTAAGAGGAGAGATAAACAGTAAACTCACCTTTTTCAGGTGAGTAGAGACTCTAGTAGAAGATAGTAAGAGTAGATACGGATTAAAGATAAGTAGCTGTCATATGTTGTTTCTATGTTTTACAGTGCGTTGTGTTAGCGAACTTATTTTCTTATGTCCTATCTCTCCTAATATATATTGCTCTAATAATTAACTTAATATTTCAAATTATGTAATGGTTACTTCGAATAGTAAAAGTAATGCAGCCATTGGAGATGAAGTGTTGTAATCCAGCTACTTATCAAGCTAGGAAGATGCCAATCTATGTTACAAGTCTAGTATGTGGGTCCACACGTTTTGTAAGCCAGCCACACATCGTCTGAAAACTACTGGATAAGTTTCCAAATCAACAAAATTGTGGAATTTAATTAAAATGTGAAACAAGAGAATCTTATGTCACGTGGTTCGGATTCCACGATAAACTATATTTTTTCTTATTTCTTCCAATAGATAACTATTTTTTTCTAAATATAGCATACATACACAAACAAGCTTCATATACAATAAATAGACTATAAACAGTTCTTTACAGTGACAGTAAATATACACAAATGAAAATACAAATACATTTATATAAAAATAAATACAGAAATACATGCATTGAATGTTAGGAATATTCCTTTAATTAATTACAGTCATAATAACTATTTTCCATTTAATAATTATAAAGAATAGAAGCGTCCTCGATTTTATGGCTACGTTCATTTTATTGTTGTATTCTATTATTTGATATATATAATTAAGTTACTTATTTATTTAAATCTTTATCAGTGTTTACTCTTATTTTAGTTTGTATTTTTTTATTTTTTATTTACATTTTATAGGTTTTCTGTTTATTTATTATTTTGTACTTTGTTGTACTTTTATAAAGAATGTTTTTGTAGGTATAACGTGTTTTTCATTAGCTTTTAAAGTATTAGGCCTATTATTATTATTATTATTGTTTTAGTCATTTTATTGTGGTCGTGTTTGAATTTTATATAACCTAGTAAGTGTGAGTATCAACGTTTGTGATTTTTATCGATTTAGAAGAAATTCAAAATTGATTTGAGTCAACCTGCATTCACATTAGGGAGGAGGGGGGTAGAGGTCACGGTACTTTTCAACTATTTCAACTGCTGAGGAACGGTTTATGAAGACTGATTGTGGTCCAAGTTTGCTCATAAAAATTGAGAACGAAACTTGCTCCAAGGAAAGAGTGCGCACGATTCTTATGAAAGATCAATGTTAACTGTAAAATCTCTTTTTATTGTTTATCACGTTAAGTTGTCTCTTTCCTTCGTGATTCACTGGCTGTATTTTATTAATTTATTATCTTTTCAAACTTTTACGAAAGTATTTTTTTTTAATTCTGGCGTGTTAAATATCTAACAATACAAGCTGCATAATGAACATTTTCGTTTAAGTAGCTTGACTTATTTTGTGATAAATATCAATGATATTTATGATTTTTAAATGCATTGGTTTTATTCCATTGGTTATTATGCTGTTTATTTTGTTTATTATTTCCACTCTGATGGTTTTCGTTGTAGTACAAATGTTACTGAAAAAATAAACATCACAGCGTTGTATTTAATAGTCGATCTTAAATTTAGGCCTGCAAGTTTAAAATGGATAGTTGTTGTATTTAAAGTTATATTTATTCATACAAGTTATAGGCCTATAGTATAATTTCAGATGCTGCAAAGTTAATCAGAGCTGAGACAAATTGGGGAGTTTTAATGAAATTTGCTAAAAAATCACCTATTTAAATTTGAAAGCTGTATTTTCAAAGTATTCTTAGAAATATTTTTCTTTTAAACGCTCTAAAAAATACGAAATGAATTAAAAATCTCACTATAATATATTAATAATATGTTAGTTATTTCAGTTATTCTTCATTTCACGTATAACTATTAATAATATTATTGTAAATGAACTAGAGAATTAAAATAATTTATCACAGTTCGAAACCAGCCATCTTCCAACATGGGAACGCTTATTTTAAAATGTTTTTGCATCCAATTAATTTTAATTAGATAATTAATTAGTAATTAGGGTCAATTAAGAAGTAATTCCTCGCCCTAGTGTTGGAATGCCATGTAAATGTGCAAGGTACAAGGTTATGAGGAGTATCAAAATATTGATTTCCCCCACTCGCTGTTCCCTGCCCGCCCTCCGTTCCCCTCAAGACGCAAAGGCGCCTGCGCATCACCCCTCTTTCCCCTTTCCCACTCCGGCTTCTCGCGACGACTCTCATCCTGCCTTATTACAGCACAAATAATTAATGGCCTGGCAATCATAACTTTGATTAATTACGGCCCAATGTTGATTTTAATTAGAAAAAACTTGGAAAATTGTTTATTCTCGGCCGCCCCGCTTCGCGGCGCTGCCGTAATAGTGTTTGCTTGACTTTAATTTATTTTTTCCCTTTCCTTTCAAGGCAAGAGTTAAGAGAGAAGATTAAAACGATAATGATAACCAAGATGGCGCTGTATTGTGCCGGCCCGCCGCCATTTTGTTTGTATTGACCAAGTATTATTTATCCCCCCAAGACCCGGTAATTGTCCCCCATTGATTCGCCCCCAGAAATGAACCTTTGGCATTTTTAGATTGGAGCGCGGTTATTTTTTATTGACCTGAGTTGTTTTTGTGTTTCTCCTGAAAGACTGATGACCCCTTTGTGTTCGTGGCCAGTTCAGAAATACACAACGACATTTGGTAACAAGGGAGTCTCATTGTTTACCTCTCACGTTATTACGTCACACTGTTATTTAACTCGCAGTCCTTCTTACGTAAATATTTACCGTAATAACTAGTATTTATTCTTAGAACACACCCAAATAAATGTTTTTGTTTCCTCGTTCATGGCCGTCATTGTACTGTAATTACATAAATTGTATTAATTAAAAAATGCAAACAAACCAATGAATGATGTCATGTTTCAGTTATTTTCTTCGTCTTCCTACGCCAGTGGCATTTTATAAATGATACAGTGCGTTGTTAAGGGACGAGGGTTCAAACCTCTTTGGACCTCTCGGGATTTGAACCCGTTACCCTCAGTTTTGGAAGCTAAGCTGCTAAGTGTAGCAAGAAGAAGACTGATACCCTAATTAACAATTTCAATCCTTGAAATCATGTTGATATTTACTAGGCCAAGTGATTTAGACATTTTTCTTGTTCAAACAGAGCTAAAAGTTACGGATTTTAAATGTTTAATTGCTTTCGAAGGAATGTGAATTGTAGGATACTTATAACCTTGTTACTAAGGTTAAGAGAGTTTTTCATTTTGAGTTGTCATGGTTTCATAAGCTTTTCGAAATTTCAAGCAATAGTGATTTTAATAAACCAATGTAACTAGCAGTGCAGTGTTGTAATCCAGCTACTTGGGGACAAAGTGTTGAGGAAATTTTAGAGCAATAGGTTCTATACTTAGTTCTCTTAATGCCGACATGGCGTCCGCTTAATGTATGTTATCGACGTGAACACTATTAGAGAAGTCTGGGTTGTCCGTGTTGGATGGTAGTCAGTATCCGGATGTTGTGTAGGAGAGAAAAATAAGTATCGAACTTGTCGATTAGCTGAAAATCAGACCGATCTACGTGGTTCGGATTCCACTTAAAGCTGTAGGTCCCTTAGTTGGCCTGGCTATTGGGGCTATTGATAAATGGCTCTTTCTCAGGAACAGTCAGCCTTGTTTAGTAACAAAGACTACACTCTTTCATCTATTCACCCATATCTTGACGAAGGCGTCTCAGTTATGAATAATCAAAATATCTGCACAACAAATTTGTAAGATATTCATTAAAGCACTGAAAATATCTTCAGTTTTAAGTGTTAAGTCTTTTATTGAAAAAAACTGTTTATGATGTCATAGAGGTATCTACTTAAACTCAACGAAAGATTGTCCGAGTTTTTGAAAATCCCACATTCGGTATATTTTAGCATTTTATTATTCGAAACCAGTTAAGCTCTCCGTTGGTTATAGCACTCTTTAGGTTCTACTCTATCACTGTGGATTTGTGGAAAACATTCGATTGAGAACATCTAACTGCTGATTATAATAATTTTAATATGCATATATAAATATTCGACTTCTTGAAGGTCAGTGCAATTGGCTAACATACCAGTACCTCCATCTGCAATCAAATAATTCAATTTACATGTGTGATACAATTGCCTTGGTCAGTAATATGCCCTGAGAGTGTGATACGATCGTATGGGGTGGTCGTATTATCGTAAATTGTAGACTAGAATTTTTTGTAAATACGTGTTATTATAAATTCATGCTTTGAAGTATCAGCTTGGTCTGTAGACTTAGTGTGAGTTTAAATTAAACTAACGTTTAAATTGCATGTATAATACGGAATATTTTTAAGGAAACTCAAATTTGCGTAAATTTACTCAATACACCTGTGCGGCGAATTTATTTATACATAGTGAGGGGGAACACACTGAACACAGTACAGTACAAAGTGAGTTTAACGGACTAAAATTCTTCTAGTCAAATCAAATATAAACACTTTTCAACTTTCGTTACATTTACAAACAGTTATTTTTACAAATAGTAAGTGAACTAAAAGAACAATCAAATTAAAAATAAAGTTAAAAGCTAAAATAAGAAAACATTTTTTACCTATTGTAGTAAAGGGTGGAACACTGGTTATGTGGGGGTTTTTGTATTAAAACTACTTGTTTATACTTTAAAATAAATGTCATATGGCTTTTAGCAAGGAGGGATGCCCAATTTAGGCACAGCCCCCTCGCCTGCTTAGACAAGCTCATAGATGCCGGCGTGGTGGCTCAGTGGATAAGGCTTCGGACTGCGGAGGGAATATTCCAATGTTCGAATCCCCACTGAGCCAACGGTCGGTACTTCACTCGTTGAATAAAGTTGACACAGGCTCGTAGGTCCATGTGAACTGGAGAGAGAAGTTTGAAAAAAAGTCAATCTAGTTGTGTAGGGTCGTTGGACTACCCCGAACCACGGGGGTGGCACGGGGGTAAAATCTACCCTGGACTGCGTGGCAAGCTACGGCCACTTCTTGATACATGGTGAACTGCAAGATGGTGGAATTTTTGTTATTGCTGTGTCCAATTCAGGATTCGAACCTGCCAAATCTCTAACTCAGACTGAATCCCTGACTCCTTGTAGACCGCTCGGCCGTCGGCTTATCCAAAAGTTCCTTGAAGCCTTAACCATATACATAGACAAGGAATTGAAGAGTTCTTGATTAGGAGGTATTAACATTCTGACTAGGGGTAGGAGTTGTTAGAAATGAGTGGCAAGACTTGTATTTAACCTGGTCATTGTGTCTTCCAAAATTGAGTATTCACCACCCCCAGCCAATTAGGAACCAGGATTGTACTGGAATCATTTTTACAAAGTCAAATATAATTTGAAAATATCTCCATTGAATTTGGCTACCACAATAAAAACTGTGCCACAGGAATAAAATTAGTTAAAATAACCAACTGCTTCCCGATTGAGAAAATTTTCTTTTTTTTACCATACAATACTATACAAACTTAACTCACCAACTTACAATAGGTATGATCAACTAATGGAGTACCGTACGTCAGCTCATTTTGGGGTTCGAACCTTGGAACTGTACTATTGGGCAGCCCCAGTGAAAGTAAATAATCATTAATTGCTAAAAATTTTTACGATTTGGGAGATTAAATGTAGTAATACAAAACTTAATGTTTATTAAAATTTGTAATTCCAAACGATTTTACAAACACGTCGAAATATAATAACTTGCTATCATCTCTGAATCAAGTTTTATGGTTAGAATACAGTAAATTAATCTCGATTTCATCGATTTATTTAAAATATGGTAAAATAGAAATGATGTTATAATTAGTCAATGTATGAATGGGTTGGACTGCTCAAAACATCCACCAACCCCTGTAAAACTCACCTTTTGCGGAATGATGATTGTGATTCCAATGGTCTTTGAGAGATTACAGAGGTAGTCTCCATATTGGATTTATATCCCATAAGAGCAATGTTAAATTCACAGCATTGTTGCTTAACAATTTGCTGAAAAATTATAATTTTAACATTGTTTGTACAGTCAAGTATTTATTATCCATTTATATTTTATAAAAATAATAAACAAATAAACTCAAACTGTCTATTTTTTTAAATTTCATCATGAATCAATTTTTCAAATTAAAAAAATTAACCCACTAGTAACTTTTACCCTCTTTTAAGGGTGTAAAATGATAATTTTTCGACAAATTGCTGTAACAGTTCTGTACCACATTCAAATCCATAATGGCTACTACAGTCCATGTGCAGACCCTTTAGACCCAGCAGGTAAAAGAGGAATCACTCAGCCTCCCCATATCTCAGAGTTGCCAGTAGATGAATCAACCCCCAAACGACGACTCCGGTCATCTCCCTCGTCACCGTATCAGCGGCCACCCTTGTCCCCGGATGGCCTCATCCGTCTCTCTCATCATCCCGTCATCCGGACATTTGTATCTATCTCAACCTGTCTTATAAATTCATGCATGGACAGAGATAAGGGAGAATGTGGAGTTCTTTCATGAAAAGAGAAAGAAGAGTTTCCTTCAGCATCTTTTTTCAGTATGGTAATTCTTTTAGAAAATTATTTTAGAAATTCACAATCAATTATGACTTTTTTTACGAGCACGCTTAGTAAGACATTTTTTTGAGACATTGGTTTTAAATTTGAATTGTAATAATTAATAATAATGATAAAATTACAAACAATAAATTCCTAGCCTAGAATTCTTAACCAAACAAACGACTTCTGATAAAATTTAAAATTCGCTCTTATGTCAGAATTTCGTTTAATTTGGAAAAAAATAGAGTACACGTATAACAAAAATAAAATCTGAAATATTAAACAAAATCCCGAATCGATGAAAATTATAAACAAATTAAATTACAACACGTGTTTTGTATGACGTAAGTGCAAGAAGAATGCACAGAAAATGGATTCCGTTCTTTTGTTCGAAAGCTGTAAACGTCGTTTTCTGAAATTAATCGCCATATTTAATCTAATATCCTCTATACAAATAGTGTTGTGTGAAGTTTCGTTTGTCTTTAATACAAAATTAATAAATGTAAACAAATATGCAAAAAGAACTAAAAAAATGTACAGTAAAATATAAGTTTGTTAAAATTGTGAAAAATAACACAATTTAAAACCATTAAAAACTTTATTGGTGAGGCCTTTCGAATTTTATTATTTGTGATGAGTCTGACTATGATAGCCTTGCTATCGAAAGGCCTCAGTAATAAAGTTTTTATTGGTTTTAAATTGTGTTATTTTTAACAATTAGCCTATATACAAAAACCAATACAGCTCCATCTTCAACATAAAATAAAATATATGACTAATGTAAAAATATTTATTTAGTTGTATATTTGTATTTCTACCAACACATAATACGCTACTTAAAACATTTTTAAAATAGAGTAAACTGTACACAAATAAAATGAATAATTTGCCTTGATTAAAAAATGAAAAAAATCAGTGTCATTAAAAAAAACAACTAAAATAATTTTTAAATGGCAAAAAGTCTGGAAAAAAATTTGGGCCTATCTCGTCAAATTATTTTTGCTAACTCTCTTCTTTCACCAAAACAAACTACTTTTATTTGGGAAAAAACATTGCAAACAGCAACTTTACTAAACTAAGTTTACAAGGGGACCAGATTGCGTACAGAAAATTAAACGAAAACATCCTCGGAAATAAAAATCCGCCCTGTAAAACTTGGCCTCATTCACCGGTTTATGGGGAATCCCGCTTATAATTCCGACGGTTCATTGCCGGCAGGGCAGCGAGGGGGTCGATAAACCAAACGTAACTGGCCAAAATGAAACTTTTTACTGCCCCCCATGTGCCCCAATTTGCATACCACGTCGTATACACATAACGAGCCCTAGAGAGGGATCTTTATACAGTTTTCATGGTTTGGCCCGGTCAAAGGCTGTGTGTTAGCCCACATGTACAACAGTTAAATATTTCTTTCAACCTAATTTTGTATTCGTAAATAGCAATAAATGAATGTAGTTTTTGGCTTGTTGGATTTTTGTAACAGTTTCTTCAACAAGTGATTTTTTTTAACTTTACTGGCCAGCTCACTTGTGTCTGTCTACAGGTCTGTGTGTGAGTTCAGCCGATCGTTAGGAGATCCGAAACTTATATGTTGGACTTCGCAATCCGAAGCCTTAGCAACTGAGACCGCTATGCTGGCAACTAAAACATTGTTGAACCTTTACGAAATGAAATGTCCGACTAAAAAAAAAACAAAAAAAAAACAGACAATGTATGTACAACTCTACTTTTAGTGCCTCAATCAGAATGATAAAAAAATATATTTGTATATCAAAATTTACACACAAATATTTTTATCGTTGACTATAAAAGAGACTGCCTATCATATGGGTTTCGTAAAGCCAATTCACCTGTTCGGTGAAATTAGTTCACGTACTGTTTTCACAGGTAGCGCCATCGGTCTCTCTGTCTCTCTCCAGCACACACTGGAAGCTGAGCTAATAGTACGCCAAACAGTCGTTCGAGTGCTAATTTAAACCGACCACCGTAAGATAGCAGCACTTAACAAAGATGCACTGCCTTGGAGAGTCTTTTGTTTCTTAAGTCAATAGTTTTACTAATTTTAGCCCCAAACTGTACAGAAATTATCTATAGGAAATTGGATTGTGAAGCACGTGGCACCGAGATAAAAGTAGAACTGTCAAATACGCAGTGCATTAAAAGGACTTACATATTAGAAATATTATTTCTGTGTAAATTAAAGGATAGCTGAGAACTGTGTGAAACATCTACTGATGCAACAAAACCTTGATACATTTCTCACATGATACTTTTATGTGTACATAGAAGTGTCCACATTGGGTTGTGGGAAGGGGGGTGTATTGATATTCTATCGTAACTACAAATTGAGATACAATATACATAATTTTAATCTAAGTTTCAATTAATTGTTTATTGTCTTCTGTAAACTATAACTGGAAAAAATTTGGTTTTATTAACGTTTTTTATAGCCCAAACGGTAAATTGATAGAATTTTTATGTGAGATTTATTTTTTATTTTTTCAATTTAACAACGTGTTTTAGGAGGTGTTTGGACAGCTGTCTCTTAGCAACGTTATACCTCTAAATTAAAAATTGCCACCACAGGTGAAATATAAGAAAACTGAAACAATTGAGGAGCTGAATGAAATAGGGGCGTAACCCAGAAATTGACATTTTGAGAAAACAAGACTTAAAGTTTTCAATCTACTGTAGAATACTGATGTTATCTTTGAAAAATGTAAGAATAACTAGAAAATATTATCCAGTGTTTTGTGATTATAAAAAAATAATTATATTTAGAAATACATTTACAGTAAATAATAATCAAATATTATTAAAATGCTTGTAGCCGCCCATATTCCATTCAACAGGTAAATATTGCCTTTATTCCGTTCAACTACCAATGAATAGAAAAAGGGTGCTTATTGTAAGCCTCATTTGCTATACGATCTACAAGCTTTAATATATAATACTAATACTAACACACTAAGGATTGAATAAAAAACATTATTTAAAGGATTGTGACAAATTATTATAATTTATTTTAACAAATTCAGAATTTTTACAATACATTTAAAATATATTAGAACAGAAAAGTTTAAACATAGAATGAATCATGAAAGGTTTTCTCTTGTATTTATTAAAACACACACATACAAAACATAAAAATTAGTGGAATCCTCCAATTAATTAGTTAAAAATAAATAAAAATGCTATCTGAAAGTATCATGGCTATCAAAACTATAAGTTCAAGTTAGTTTCTTACTAGATGTTTTGGTGGGAGCTAGTAAATATTCCATCGAAGTATGTCCTATGTGCATCTGTGAGGTATGTATACAGGCTCCGCACATCACTTTCTTTGCCAGGCTTCACACTGTTTGGGAGTACACTTGGAACTTCCAAGTCAACACCGTGCCTACTCTTTTTGCCAAATAAATATGGACTGTAACTTCCAGTGAAGCTTTCTGCGACAGACACAGTCCCACTAGCAGAATATTGGAGTCTTGTGTAGGATTGAATCTTGAACTTGTGATCTTTACTCACAGGTTTCTTGTTTTCAAAAATATTCTGCAAAGATATACCCCAATCAAAAATTATTTTACCAGCGTCAATCACGTGAAATGGCGTCGGATTCACTCTGCTATCTCTAAAGATCTCAAAATACTCCTCAGCAGTATATATATTTTCTTTTTTTTAAAGCTTTTGGCTGTATAGACCAAAATTCCTATCACACTGGTTATAAGAATGTCCACGAACAGGAAAAATATGCAATATTTTGACATTCAATTTCATTGCCAACCATGAACAGAACTTAACCATAACTAGGTTTTTATTCTGTCCTTCTGCGGCATCGGAGAAAACCCCAGTTCATCAATATTCTGAAGATTTCTTCTGTTGAATAGATAGTCAGATAAAAACGAGCATACAATATTTGGACCTTTCTTTGACTCAGTCTCAATAAAACAATAGAAGAAGCTGGATTCATCATTGTGACAATGGATGTTGAAGAGGTACAGCCAAAGAAGTCTTTTATAAAATTGGGATGTTACATTCAATCTGGGAAGAGCCAAGTTTTGTGCATAGTCAAATTCAAGTACGAGACAACGTGAATGTTTTTGGACAACACAACTTAATATTTTTAAAATGTTTTCCTAATACTACACTTCCCTTTTTAGTTTTGTAACTTCGACCAGAGTTTCTCCTATTTTTCCTCTCGATTTGTTTATTACCAACTTCACTTCGCTCATCAGATTCACTGTCGCTTAACTCATCAAAATATTCACTGTCGTCACTAGACATTGTACTAACTAAAATGTATTTTCAAAATTTTAAGTGTTATTATTTACTGTTTTAAAGTAGTAAATATTCTAAACTGAAACGTGCTAACAATCACAGAATATTGATTTTAAACATAAACTCACAACACAAATAATTAAAGGAGCATTGTCAACAAACATACTTTTCCGCCTAAAAATCAGCTGGCATATGCTCAGAAAAAAAAAGTTTCACTCCAACAAGGAACAAGATATAGAAGTAAAACTTCCCAGGTGTACTAACCAAACTATGGAGAATCCAAAAAACGATGAACGGAAGAAGGGCGGAACATGAGTTACGCCCTTAATTCATAGAGCTCCTCAATTATAACATTTGTTTTAATGATACACACGTTCACACGTAGCTTTAAGAATTTAACTATACTCGTAGTTCCAGTATCTCTTTTTATATCAAATTACAACAAATACGGCTACGTTTTTGTGAAGAGACATAAGTTACATCTCTGGGACAAGCATTCACGTTTTGGTGTTACCACAGTAGTCTACTGAATAGCTTACAACGACTAGAAATTACCAATAGTTTATTCGACGCCAGCGAACAAATATTATTTAATTTTGTATCAAAGAATTTAATTTTTTTTACTGATAATTGTATTATTAGACAGCTTGCCTAACCATTGGAGTATTTGTAAGCGTATTTTTCTCAGTGTTTTAAGAGACTTAGTACAGAAAAATGTATTTAGTCTTAAAACGTATTCGATAGGGGTGATTTGTTCCATAACACAAAAATGTGACTGATGTTCGAATCTTTACTAAAATTAAGGGAAAAAGCACAGTACAATAAGCTTGGCCAAGCATAAAAAAGTAGAAAAAACAGGTTGATTCAAGTCAGTAGATCTCTCTAACCCTCCCCGAAAAAAACAAATTTTAAAATCAGTGAACACCAATTTCAATATGTAAATATTTCTTGGTACAATTTCTTTCTTTTAATTGCTCTTTCATTGACAGAGGCAAAATTAGAACGATTAAATAATTATATATTTTTTAAATCATTGATCACATACTGGTATTTTTTTAACAAATAGGGACCGATGACAATGAACAATTTTTATGTCAGTTATAGAATGCAAAATTGTCATTTGCACTCAACCATTACAAAGTTTGACTTATTAATCTTACTATTTTACTGTTCAACTAAATCACTACTCTGGCAATCAAAATTACAATTGACTTTCACGATCTTAAACTTTCTAAAATTACACATTCACAAAACAAGTTGTATAGCATCCGGAACGCTTCTATAACTTCTCAGAATCTTCAAAATTCCTGATGATCGTTTTCTTAAGCAACCCTTCTTCGGGAAGACCCATGCTGACTCAATCTTGAATCAGGACCTAAAACAGAAATTTCTGTTTTACACGCCAATCGTTATAGATGGTCCGCTTAGAAGGTGTAGAAGTGAGATAGATAACTACTCTTCCACCACTATGTAATTAGCTGCAGTGACCATCGGTTGGTTTGATTAACAAAAACAAATCAAGCATAAAAGATTAAATTAAATCGTTATTTATAATTCAAACAACAAATACAATGAATAATAAGTTAAACAATAAATATCACCTTAACAAACCTGTACAACTCTTCACACTAATTTTTTTCAACCAAAAACTGTTGTGGAAGTTGAACACTTGAAGGCGGAAGTTAGTCACGCCTGAGAAGTAAGTCAGCTTAGCGGCGGAATGATATCCCTCTGCTAATGAAAACCATATATGCGTTAAATATAACACACGGGTAGCTTACTGTCCAGCTCAATTTTAGTAAAGAAAGTAAATATAAATTCATCAATCATTTAAAGTCAGGAGGAAATAGGCCTACTTAATGAAATTTGGAAGCTCTGGTGGTTGTACTGGTTAGGAAAGGACGACAACGATATATCGATACATCGGAAATATCGATAAATATGTTTCGATATATCGATAAATATGTTTCGATTTATCGATAAATATGTTTCGATATATCGATATGTTAGTATCGATATGTTACTATCGATATTTTCTTTAGATAATATCACCCATATCGATCTTTTGGTCTGACATATATAATACCACTAAATATTGACGTTGTTCTCTCTCCTCAAAATCATCACGATTAAGAAATAAAACACGTTCAAATTGCCTCTTACGTGTACAAAACAAGGGTTGAAATAATAAAGTAACTTTATTTCGTTAGGTTAAAGCACTAAAATATAGTTTATTGTAGACCAGAAGGTGGAACGGGTGACGATCCTATACGAATGTTATTACATTATTCTTTTATAATTAGTATTATAATCAAAGGTATAATTAATCTTATTTAATTCTTTTAACCCCATAGACCTCAACTTTTTTCGTGTGGATAAATGTATTTAATTTAGACATTCAGTAGGATATTCTTGATAGCAAAACATGATGTATTTTCAGTAATTACATAAGAGTTAGCATCTAATTTTATACAGATAAATCATTTACAATTCGATATATCGGTTATACGATATATCGATACTATCGTTAGATCGATATTTGGTTTGTGATGTATCGGTAATTCGATATATCGATATGTTGAAAATATATGCCATCCCTACTGGTTAGGAATACAAGGCAATGTAGATATGGAAAGGTTGCAGATATGGAAGTATGAATTTACAACAAATAAGATGGTTGTTTTTACTAACCAAAGTAGAAAATATGAACGGACCAATCACGTACTTTGAAACCAAATTTTCTTTAAAAGAGTACAGGGAAATTCTAATCATATGACACCATTGAAAAAAAAACTATTATAATAATATATGAAAGAAAATAAAACACATAAATAAAAAATCTCAATGAAACATAATTGTATCCGATAACAACCCTCTACATCATAGCCAACTCACTACCCTAGCATAAATCTGGCCCCGGAAATTCTCTCACTTAAACCCAACAATAGTTGAACCCCTAACGGCTAAACCGGTGGACAGAACAAATCACCAAATTGTTTTATATAACATCAATTTCCACGTGTGTCACCGGTGGCGGAAACGCATCCATCAGTACTAAGCCAACCGGATGACATAGAGTTGCAAAATCTATCTGGCCGTAGCACAAATATATACATAATTCGTCGTAGCCGTATTTCACCGGACGACAGGTAATTGTCGTCCGATAAATATGCGTCCGTAGCTACGACTGTCGGATATATATCATACATAAACTCCGGAGACAAAGGACCTATGCCGAATTCATCTTAAGTATGAGATATAGGGGTAGGAGAGCACGTGGTCGGTGTGAAGGGTGAAATACTGCCCCCGGGAGAGCGGGTGTTTTACAAATCCCTGAGGGGACTCAGTTGGTCAACAACGGAGGCGTATTGCATCTCTAGGTGATATGTAGTATTTTGGGTGGGCTTTATTTATATTTATTTAAATTAATTGTGTTGGTAAATTGAGAAAATTTAATAAGCTATCTGTTCATGTTTAATCCAAGTATAGTCTAATATAAAATTTAACGAAATGTATACAGAAAGTAAATAAAATATAATACACGTTAGAAAGCAAATCGAAACTCGCTGATAAAATACAAAATATTTGGTAAATGTTTAAAAGTCAAAGATTGATTAAACGAAACTACGTTATTAAACGTGATATTTTGGGCAGAGATTATTCACAATTTTGAATTTTATTTTAAGGACGTTCAATTTTTATCTTTGTAATTAAAAGTGCATTCAACCAGTTAAAAGGGATCTAAAGAGAAAGAAATATAGAAGTCATGCGAAACTGGTGAGAGAAATTGTAATTACGTCCAGTTTTTTGGGTGAAGGAAGATTACTCCGCCGGGCAGAGTTCAGTATAGTTCCTGAATCGTTTCCTGTATAGTAGATTTCGTAGTATTTGCAACCGGAAACGTCCAATTACCTCCTCTCTCAAGTATTGTTTGTTTGGGCCTGAAGACTGTTTTGGACACTTTAGAGTTCAACTGGTCGGTGTGCTGGCCAGTGGGAGTACTAGTGGGATGTAGTGGAATTTGGGAGTAAAAAGTACGTTCTTTGTATTATTTGCATTGTACCCGAAGTTGAAGTATACATTGGTCAACCAACATGTTTTATACATGTTAAAGTACTATTATTTCATTTTTTATCTTGGAGGCCTACATTTTCTATTATGGGATCAATTTTAAGATTTAAATTGAATGTGTTTCCTTGAATAAGATGTCAAATAATGTGTATTTTAAACTAGTGGTGCAGTGCTGTAATCCAGCTACTTGGAGACAAAGCGTTGTGGAGATTGTAGGCGAAGTTTTATACTCGGTCCTACTATACCTGACACAGTGACCGCTCAATGGTTACCATCGACGAAAACTTCTAGATTGGAGTGTTCGTGTTGGGTGGTAGTCAGTGTTCAGATGTTGTCGAGTGAAGAGAACTAAGTATCAGGCTAGGTCTATCAGTTAGCTGAATATCAAACTAACACTAAGTGGTTCGGATTCCACGTAAAGCTGTAGGTCACATAGTTGCCCTAGCTATTGGGCTATTAATAAATAGCTCTTTCTGAGGAACAGTCGACCTATGTTAGTAACAATGACTACACTCGTTCATCTACACTCATTCGCCTCTCATATTCGCTCATGTCTTGACGATCTGCGTCTTAAGAATTTAACAAAAGTAAATAGGCTACAGTAACTAAATCTGTAGTAGATTTAAATATGTTTAAGAAGAAATATTTAACAGACTACAGTTTCGTGGGTTTACAAATGTTTTAAGTTAGGATGGTTAAGATATACACTGTTGTTAAATATTGTTTGAAATTTTTAACGGTTAAAGTGTTTTTAAAAATAACACAACGTTTCGACAGACATGAACATCCTTCGTCTTCAAGTGCTACTTAGCCTACTAACGACCCAATATATAAAATAAATTTTATTTTTATACTAGTCTACTTAAATAAACCATATCAATGCAGAAACCCGTATTTTGAAATCTGTAATGTTTATAGATTACAAAAGACATCCCAGAAAAGCATACAAACTATCACAGAGGTACACACAATTATAGATAAAAAACACAATACAAAGAACAAAATGACACGTTATCAATCAACAATACACAGAAGTAATTAGCAAATAGTTTTTAAAAAGTGAAGATAATCTCCAACAATGTTACCAACATGAACAACGCAACACTAACAAATATTTTTAAACAAGAATATACATTGTTTTACGTTTTTACTTTATTTGCTGCAGCATGTACACGCAAGGCGAGCATGTTAGCACTCAGATCAGGTAGCAGGCATATATCGATCTCGGCGTCAACGCGACAGGAAGCCTCGCGAGGAGACAAATTGAAGCTGGCCCCTGAGACGTGGAAATAAATATATAAAAAAGCGGAGTCAGCTCTCTGATGAGAGCGAGAGAGATGAGAATACGTCGTCCCGTGAGTGCGACAGAGACAGAGACACTCTACCCATACGGCATACAGAGACGAACAATGGCGGAATTCAATTCACGTCTTTGCTGCTTTTCTCGCTGTTTTTAGAATGGAGAAATTAAATTATATATCTGAGGAGGTGGCTGGCTCGGGTCAGCGGAGTTGGATTACGACCACCCCCCCTCAACAGAGAAGGGGTCTAACAACCCCCTGAACCCCTTCACCCTCAAGTCTGCTTGGTCTTAATCAGTGTTCGGGCGTCAAAGGTGATGCTAACCTTTGAACGGAAGGGGCAGCTGTCTAAACTTTCAACCCACTAATGGTCCTCCCCAACCTTTATGTTGTTCACCTTTTACCTTTGATCACAACCATCTAGTCTATATGGGGGTGGGTTAAGGGAAATTTCTCAAAATTGCTTGCCTATTATTTTTTTTCGTCTCGTATACAACGCATTAAGATTGAAAATGCTACAAGTCACATTAAAAGGAAAAAAATATCACACAAATATAACTGAACAAAATAAAATTTAAACAAAAAAAATATCTTAGAAAACAAAATTATTCATCAATGCAGGCTTATTGAAAAATTAGGTCAGAAATATTAATAGTGAAAAGATTTACATGGTAGTAAAGTTTCCCAATACTTTCCCATCAGCTCTCACTAGTCGGCGCTAGTGGCGCAGTGCTGTAATCCAGCTACTTGGGGCAAAAGTGTTGTGGAGCTTATAGGCGATAGTTTGAATACTCTGTGCTCTTAATACCGACATGGCGTCCGCTCAATGGTTGCTATTGGCGTGGATAATGGGTAGTTTGGGAATGGGGTGTCCATGTTGGATGTAGTCAGTGTCCGGATGTTGTGTAGAAAAGTGAACTAAGTATCAGGCTCCTCAGATAGCTGAAAATCATACCAATACTAGGTGGTTCGGATTCCACGTAAAACTGTAGGTTGCTCAGACTACCCACCCAGACATGTATTGGTGGTCAAGCTTCAAGTTAATTAAATTAAATTCTATTTGTTGCATGTAGGCTATATTTAATTTCGGAAAACTATAGTAGTCCTGTGATTGGGCCGGACAGAAAGTGACGTGTGTTATATTTAGCGTAGCCTATATAGGGGTTCCATCAGCGGAGGGGAATCATTCCACCACTCAGATGTCGTTATTTACGGGCGTGGTCATCTTCCACCTTCAAGTGTTAAACTTATGCAACAGTGTTTAGTTGAAAACAAAAACAAACAAACTGTACAAGTGTGTTTAGTTGCTGTTTATTGTTTACATTATTATTCACTGTGTTATTATTGTTATTATTAAATAACTATTTAAACACAAAAACACGATTTAAATTAATCATTCTAAGCTTTAATTCGTTGGTGTTAATCAAACCAACCAACGGTCACTGCTGCTAATGACATGGTACTGCGCTGCAAGCCCACGTCCTACCGTGTTCCTAGTTGCCATGTCATTTTTTAAGTGTAATGCCACAATGGGAAAAGAGTAATTCTCTATCTCACTTCCACCACACAGTGCATCTCTCTCGCATAGGTGATTTCTAAGCGGCTTATCTACAATTACAGTTTGGCTTGAGGACATAAAATGTTGAGATTCTTGTGTGGGGATTGTCGACGAATATTAATCTGTAAATATAATGTTGACGAACTTCAAGGCCATTGTGGTGGGGGGAGGTCAATCCTAAACTAAAAACATCACGCAAACCTCACCATCAATGAGAGTTAAAAGTGCGAAATCGATTATGTAGTAAAAACGTCGAGTATCACATGGTAAAGTTGTTTGAGTATTACGTAAATTTGAAGAGGGAAGTCAATTTTGTACCTAAAACATTATTGAAATTATAATTCACCCCAATGCCACCTGAGCGTCAGTGAAAGTTAAGAGGAGGGGGAGCTGATCCTGTTCTAAAAACATATTTTTACCGAAAGGCCCTTACAACTGTCCCATTCCTTCACTCATCACTCGCAACTAGTAGGATGGCTAGTAGTTTTGAGACCAGTTTATGAGGTTAACGTGCTCACATATGCATACATAACGATAATTATCTATTTTTATAGTTACTTACTATTATTTATTACATAAAACTAAGTGAATTGACGATTCAGCGAATTTGAATAAAAATAATACAATACTAGGCCTACCTATATATTTCTTATACTAAAAAATACGTGTGTACAAATTTAATTCATTATGTATGAGTATGATGTGAATTTAATGTAATTGGAAATAGTATTCAAGATAGAAGACTGGTTCCTCTAAGAGCGCGTTGTATGGTCATACTGAATTAACATTTATACTACAACAGCTGAACAGTTAACCTCATAGTATTTTATCTCTCCTTGTTTCGCCACGCAAACACCAGGACGCGCTGTTGACGTTGTCTACCAGCTGTTAGTGCCGGCCCCACCGGGCAGATGTCGCTAGTGCCTCTTGCGCCAATTAGAGTCCGCGCAGTCCTCCGTGCCGGACATTAGCACTGTAGGTATTGTGTGTAAATGTCCTCACATAAATTGCGCGACCAGCTCCCGACCGATGAGCCGATAAGGGCTTTGTCGCCCTGCCCACTTATGATTACAATTCATTACCCGAACCCAACTTTCAAATTTGATACCATTGTGCGCCCGTTCAACTCGACCAGTCCGAGGGAGGGAAACCTGCGCGCCTTTTCATTGTGCTGCACAAGCCTCCTAACTTACTTATTGTAAATTGTAATTTTGGTTATTCAAGTGAAGGTCCTTTCTAGCATGGAAAATTCTAATAATAATTTCTGAAAGTCTGCCAGGATATATTAATATCCTATATATCCTAACCAAACATTTCAGTTTAAAATTCAGTTTTGAGATCCTTAGCTATTTGAGTAAATAGACTATTTATCTATCGTGTAAGAAAATCTATACCAAGCTTGAACTGAATTTGCTTTAAATACAGTTCTGCGATAATTTTGCACTGATTAATTTAGTTTGAAACATCTCATAGTTATGTCTTATTTATTGTATGTACCTACTTAGTGTTATGAGCACACTTAGTGGCATTTAAGTGTAGTTCTGACGCACGGTATTCCCAAGGTAACTACGTTTGACACTACAGACAATATTATGCAATATCAATCTATTAATATTAAATAGTCAACAATAATAATATATTTACTACACCCAAAATCATAATCCCGAACTAAAACAATTAGGTTATAAAATAGGTGCATTCAAAGAACTGAAAAGTGGCAAAAATGCAAGATGTAAAAGCGTTGCTATGGTTACCTTTGACTTACATCGTCACGCCATTTATCATAGCATTCTCAAACTCCTCGTAGTTCCAGCATTTGCTGTTAGAGCGCTCTGAAGTCGAGACGGGAAATTCGCTAATTTAAGTATAATAAAGTGATGGCCGGAGCACTAGAGCCGATGATTGATCAGGATCAGTGATCAATGATCGGTATAACTGATACTGGCAAACGTCAATTTTACTAAATAAGAACAGCTACGATCACTTTTTTTTTTAATTTTGACTCCATTCAAACGTTAAAGATCTTCTCAACAACAAATTTGTAAGCTCTTCGTTTTATAAATTCTATTTACTGCACACCCGTTATTATGATATGATCAACAACAATACTGGACAGTTATTATGACAGTACTTTTCTATCAAGTGAAGTGAAGATAAGAGGCTAAAATTTTCAATGTCGAACTATAAGACTGCGTAATAAAGTTCAATTTCTACAAAAAAACTAATAAAAACAAGTGGTTGAAGTATGAAGTGGTTTTTTAAATCTCTCGTGAAATATTATTTTTATATTCTCTTTTTTGACCACACTGCTTCATTCTGCTTCAGTGATGAATTAAAATTTGATTGAACCACAAACCTCAAAAGACAATTTAAATACTTTTTACCTATTTGGATTATGCAAAACAGAGTGCAACAAAAGATGTCTTCTCACCCTGGTTCTAAAGATCGGTAGTAGATACAGACTCCTTGGTGTTTGATAAAGCTCCATTGTTGATTGATAATACACGCTGGTGGTTTGACAAGGTATTTTTGGTGCTTTGCAAAGATCTACTGGTAGAGTGTATACAAACAAACATATAACTGATAGTAAAAAATACTGTACTCAAATGCTAACTCTCTAATACAGAAAGTAACTAAAATTGTGTATTGAAAAACCAAAATAATAACAGGGAGATTTTGATTACTTGTCAATTACTAAAAGCTACCCTAACACCCGCCCTTGCGGTCTTCCCACACGTGTCGCGTGAAAAAAATGCGAGTAGGCCTAAGTCCGAAATAAAAGATGGCTAACAAATTCTGAGAACGCGTGGACAAAATTACTGGGGACCTTGAAGAGAGAGAGAGAGAATGAGAAACGTGAGGGGGTGGTAGAGATTAGGAGGAAGAAAGTGTTTATTATCGTTCTTCCTCACACGAGACGAAAAACCCTTTAAAAATCCAATCGTCTACATCCCCCTTCCCGCACGACCCGAGTCCAATCGCATATGAGGGATAAGGCCGTCTTGCTCGAGGCGTCAACTAACTGATCAATATTCGATTTTTGCCGATGAGCTTTCTGAGGGGTGGAACACTGGAGGGGAGGGGGGGTAGAAAGTGAGAACGCATTATTATGAGAAGTCCGTCTGCTCGGAGAGATATGGAGAGACGTCGTGTGATTGCGTGGAGGGGGTATGCGAAACCACCCTCTCTACACCACCCCCGAAAAGTTACCCCTCCCGACACTCCAGCTCTGAGACGCGTTTCTTAATTTCATTTTGAAGGTTGGCAATCGATGTCCTCTCTCTGTAAGCTTTTTAGCTCTCTTGTAATTCTTGACGACAGTATTTCGTTTCTGACAAATTATAAAACAGAAACGGATGACTGTGTGGAAAATTCAACTTGACATTATCGTAGAATACTTTTTCATTCACTTAATGATTTGAGCATTGCAGTTGAAACTATACACACTAAAATTAAACAAATTCCCTCGGTTTACACTTGCACTCCGTTTGTATTATACAGTACTAGTTTTGTCTGTAATGCAATTATGTGTAAAACAACGTTTACACATAGTTATGGAACAAAAGTGTTATGCATAAGAATTCTGATCTTTTGGATTTATGCTACATACCTCAAAGAATATCACAGATTCTGCCTACACTATTTCACATAATTTAGCTTCAAAATGACATATTTCGACTGCAACCACGTGGTGAACAGTGAACTTACGCGAAGTATGACAGTGAATGACATACTTACGCAATTTAGTTTCACTGAACAAACTCTTCAATAGGTCTACACACACACTTGAGCTCCACTTAAGAAACTCTTCAATACGATCACCTACCTACACATGAGTTTCACTTCAGTTTTCACAGAACAAACTCTTCAATACGATCATCTACACATGAGTTTCACTTCAGTTTTCACAGAACAAACTCTTCAATACGATCACCTACACACGAGTCTTACTTCAGTTTTCACTGAACAAACTCTTCAATACGATCACCTACACATGAGTTTCACTTCAGTTTTCACAGAACAAACTCTTCAATACGATCACCTACACATGAGTTTCACTTCAGTTTTCACTGAACAAACTCTTCAAAAGGTCTAAATACACACATGAGCTCCACTGAACAAACTCTTCAATACGATCACCTACACACGAGTCTCACTTCAGTTTTCACAGAACAAACTCTTCAATACGATCACCTACACATGAGTCTCACTTCAGTTTTCACTGAACAAACTCTTCAAAAGGTCTACATACACACATGAGCTCCACTGAACAAACTCTTCAATACGATCACCTACACATGAGTCTCACTTCAGTTTCCACTGAACAACTCTTCAATACGACCACCCACACACATGAGTCTTACTTCAGTTTTCACTGAACAAACTCTTCAATACGATCACCTACACACGAGTCTCACTTCAGTTTTCACTGAACAAACTCTTCAATACGATCACCTACACACGAGTCTCACTTCAGTTTCCACTAAACAAACTCTTCAATATATCTGTCTGTACACTTGAGTTTCACTGAAAGAAACTCTTCAATACGATCACCTATACACATGAGTTTCACTTCAGTTTTCCCTAAACAAACTCTTTTTCATTTCATTTATTAGTGCAGGAGTCAATTGCACAATGACAATAACAAAGAATTGCACAAGTCATTAGCGATTATATCTAAAATTTAGGCATTCATTTACATCAAAGACACTTTCAAACTTACAATTGATCATTCACTCACTCTCGCAATCATCCATCGCCAATTTTCACCCACTTCCAACGCAGGGGTCAGTCCTTCAATTGATCTCCCAGTTCCCTTCCAGAAACTTGCCCACGCTGTAAAACGTTATTAGACGGTAGAAAGCGTTTAAGGCGAGTTTTAAACACCTTATGTGTTCTGGAATTCTTAATTGACAGTGGCAATCTGTTGATTAGGTGAGCACCTGCTTGTGAGGACAAGTGTTCGTAAACAACCGTTCTGTGTCTCCCAGTCCGATAATTTTCTCTGTCTCTGGTCTCATACCCGTGTACGTAACGGCCTCTGGTTAAGTCACATTTCGACCAACAAAAAAGCGGAAGTTTCTAAAATGTAAAGACTAGACAGAGTCAACAGTTGTACATTTTTAAAAGTAGCCCTGCACGACTCTCTACTGCTTAATTTTGCGATGATTCGGATCGCATTTATTTGTTATTTAAACTCGCTTAAAAAATTAATGTTTGCACTGGCTCCCCACAACACCACTTCGTAATCAGTACCTGACTTGGGCAGTATTTGGCCAAAGATCATAAAACAAATATCCCCGAGGACAATATGGCGTGGACATAGTGTGACGGACCCATTTCAAACCTCGATCGAGGTATATTCCAAGGAACTTTGAGGCCTTCCTCTAGAATGGAGTCTGCCACCATGACGGTGGGACCCCCTCAGACTCTGTAGAGGGTAATGACAAATTTAGAACATTCGATTTCAATAGGTTTGTTTGAAGATTGAATCTGTTAAATTGTTGAACGAAGTTGTTTACGTCAACAAAAGTGTTTGCCTCCAATTTTAGTTTTGAGCTTTCTTTAAAACAAAGAGTTGTGTCATCAACGCACAAGTTTTCCGTGCAGAAGTTACGGATTCTCTTCCTGATTAACAAAAACCAGGAAGAGAATAGGACTGAGAATTGAACCCTTGGGGACTCCATATCTGGCTGGAGTTTGTTTTAAACAATGATTTGCAATCTGGACAACTTGTGTCAAATATCTTAAAAACGAACTAAGCCATAAAAATGGCACGCCTCGAAAACCATGGGATTCTCATTTATTAAGCAGTTGAATGCTTTAGAAATTTCAAGAAACACTCTTCAATAGTGCAAGCAACTTCACGCTTGAGTTACACTGAAAAACCCTTTAATAAAACTTTTTAAATACTTGAGTTTCTCTGCAGTTTTCAGTGAACTAGCTCTTTAATACAGATAGCATACTCACTTGAATTTCACTGCAGTTGTCACTAAACACTTTCTTAAATAGGATCACCTATACATTTGAGTTTCACGTGGTTTTCTTTGATCAAACTCTTTGGTAAAGATCACCTAGGCTACACTCTATAATTTCACTGAACTTTTGTTTATATAAAATAAATACTTTTGAATTCCTCGGAACAAATATTTATTTAATTAACTAAATAATATTTTAATTCTATAAAACTTGTTTGATTCAGTTTAAATTATGTTCTGAATACGCGAATGAATTTCATAAAACATTTACAGACCAATATAACTTACATCCCTTTCGGAAACACGTTTTTAATGTATTTTACATCCCGTATAAATGAAACCTGTTGAATAAATCAGGACAGAATCAATGTTGTTCGCTGGATAAAATGTTATTTCTATCATTGATAAAGGATTTGCCACGCCAAAGTGGTTTCTGTATCTTTTGTTCATTGTTATTCAAGAATCTAGGCGAGCTTACTTTGTATCCGTATCCACCCGCCACTGTCGTAAGTTGTTTGTAATGATAGAAAGGTACTCCTTCGTTTTACCCTATGTGCTTGTGTCTTTTTTCATTTACGTTTCAAATTAATTTAGTATTCTTAAAAAGATAATAGTTTTTAGTTAACGTTCCTCTATATTTTATTTATCTTTCCAAGAAAATTGTATGTACTTCAGAGTATTTTCAAATAATTAGAAAGTTTTCAACTAGGCCCTAAATTAAAATATACTTTTTTGTACTTTCGTGAAACATATTTTCTTATGGTCCAATGTAAAACCGAAAAAAATTACAAACTAATTAAATATAGGAAGTTTCTAACTAACCCTAACTAAGCCCATCAAGTTATGTAATCTGTACACTTTGTGATACAATATTATTAGGCCTAATTAATTTTATGGAAATAATAAAATTTTGCTCTAGTTTAGTTTAAAATATCAACTACTTTATTAATGCTTACTTAAGTTTCAAAACACTTTGTAATAAAATAACATTAGGCTAATGTTATTTGGGTGGAGACAATTTGACGTTAAAAATAAACCTTCCTAATAAGCGATTGCCCTTGAAATCCGAAAAATACTCTTTCTAAGCAAGTTAACTTCTGAGGTGAATTACCTAAGAAGTCCTATAAGTATAATTAAATATATTTAAGGTGCCTAATAGGCCTATTTATATTTTTTTAAATGCAATATGGTTTTTACAGTGGATCACTGTTGAGCAGAATTTATGAACTTGACAATTTTACAGTTTCTTAAACCAAGTTCTATGCTAATATTTTAACGAAATGAATGCTTAATGTTCATACGTTCAATCGGAATCTATTTAATTTATTTTACTTACCATATCTTATGATTGTTTAATACTGTAAAATACCAGGCTATATTAATCTAGGATATAACCTATACATAGCCTATTTATTTTATGGTTAGTAAATATTTTTTATTAAATGCTTGTTTAGACTATGTTTTTTTCTCTCTTGTTATTATATTGTTACTTAGTTTTAGGCTTGTGTTTTTTTTTTTTTTTTTTATTCTAGGCTCTCAAGAGTAATATTCTTTTATTATTTTTTGGTAAATGTTCAGTGGATAGTTCACAAAGAAAACATTTTTTGTCGTTTGGAAACCACACAATAACCTACAAACAATATACGCCTATGCATTTTCACATTTATACTAATGGCAAGTGTCATAAAGATACAATTTTCCTTGATAATCGCTTTCTGAATCTGAAGGGAAAACTTATTATCGCTGATTATTTTATCATTTTTAAAATTATTACTAGTTTAATTTTATGAAAGAATTTACATTATTTTAATATTCAAATACATGACTAAGCTAAATTACTTTGAGAAATTTAAGAAAATATATCTCTAGGCTACTAATTGTATTATAATTAAGAAAATATATTGAGAGATACCTTCCAATTAATACCTCACTGACAGTTTTGTAAACAAAGACTTTTCAATGAGTTTCATCTACTTTCACATATGCTGGATTAAGTTCTTGAACATTTCAGCGTTTTTTAATCTGCATTTCCTTTTTCTTTAATCATCGCTCTCTCCGTTGTTTTCAGGTTCTTCTGTCTCTTTGTTCATTTTGAGGTATCTAAAACCATTCATATAACGTTAACAGATATTAACCTTATTGTAATTAGCGTAGGTAATTACATAACAAATTGTGTTTTTATAAAGCACGTTTTAGTTGAAGAATTGTCTGAATTTTATTAGTAAATTGTTATACAATTTCACATAGTTTTCAATACTGTATAGGCTTATTCGATAGTCTAAAAATTAATTTTGATGACTAAGTTAATTATTTTTACTATGTATTTTATTATGGTTAGTATTTAAGCTTGTAAATTGATTAAAAATATCAATACGTCGTGTAGAAAAGTGGGCGAGCTTTTATAATGTCCAAAATACAGGCCAGTACTTTTTAGGAGAGGAGAGGGGAGGGGAGGGGAGGTGAGGTGTCAAGTTCAAGTCGAGGTCTCCAAGGGCAAGAGGGTATGTGGTCTGTTAAACTTTTTTTGGACGTTGAGTGATTTTTGGCTTAAAAAAGGGGGACATTAAAAAGTTGGGGAATGTCTTATTCTTGTGTACGCAGGGGTGGATGCTAACTTATTAAGCCAATATAAAGATGCAAGGTCAACCAGACATGTAGGCTACATAGTTTAAGTTTTAAATATACATTTATTTTAAACTCACGTAAAATTCATGTTCAGTTGGGCAAATTAGGTATTTTGTATTGGCGCCATTTCTCCAAGATCAAAAACATCAAGGTAGCGATTTGAATTTTAAATTCATATACCTCCTCAGTTCGCGTGCTTTGTTTTTATAAGCTAGCATATTTATAATATTTACACTAATCAAAACCACTAAACACTTATAAATAGAAATTATCAGAATGTTTAGTGTTTAAAACTAAACTTAGTTTTGAAATGTGAAACGCTTGTTCCCCTTTAGGTGTTGGCCTACCTAATGAAAACTACAATATTATCTTGCATTGCAGATATATTGACTAACTATCCTACTTGTATGTAGGTTACAGTGATTGATAAGATCATGGCGACTCGGCAGAATAAACTCAGTTTGGTAAGATTTGTTATAAATATTTAATTTTTTTTTTTTTTTTTGTATTATTGTTAGCTGTATATAGACTATGTCTTTTCATATAACTTAAAACCAATTTAGGATCATTGTTTATCATCTGTAACAGTTTAAGGACTTTGATATCGATATGTTTTGACTTATTTCTTAGATATCTAGTTTTCATTGGTAATTTAGGTTTAAAAGCATTTCTTTTTTCATGTAAAAATATGATGGAAATAGCACTTTCTTACACTTAACCTCTAAAACATTGTGTTGTTTTTAAATAGGCCTGCTCGTAGTACTATAAACATAGGCCCTACTAAAAAAATAAAATAAAAAACTTAAGAAATGTTCTTAAACAATCATATCACTAATTTTTACGACTTCTGTTAATGAAATAATTACACAAGTTTTATAAAACTCGCAGGATAAGCTAATTCAAATCGTATTTTAGAGGTGCTTTTCACTTTATATCATGAATTACAACGCAATAATAATTAGCAATTAACTAACCTAAAAACATTTTGTCTAAATCTAAATTTTATCTCTAGATGTAATAGACCTATTTGATTACTTTCTACCATGATGACCATCAGGCTTTTTGGAATTGCACTTCCCCCAATCTTTGTTAAAAGATCTATTGCTGTACAAATCAAAGCCTGTAGACAGCTATAAATTTGAACAATTACCAGTTTTTTATTAGCCTACTCACAATTACTCCTCAATATGTTTCCTTAATAGCCTATCATTTTGTAAAGCAATTTAAATATCGATTTTCGAAACTATAGGTCTACAATAAAATTAGTAGATGTCTCGATTCTTGAACTTTTTGGTTCTAGAGTGGAACTCCAGGCACTCATAGACTATTATTTGATAAATGTTCTTAAATTGTTCCCTTTTTAGCTTAATTAGTTACATGTTCACTTGCTAGCTGTCTTTCTTAAATCTTTTAAAGGCTTATTATTTGTTGTTATGTAGGCCTAATATGATATCACTATCATCTCACAGCTTCTTTGTTAATCCTTTGTGTTTAGGTGTTTTGTTTGATTGGAGATTAATTGTTCTTATTTCACAGTTTATTTATAGGCCCTAACCCAACATATTTTGTTATTATTCGTAATCTAGACTGTTTGTTGCATTTATAGTAAGTTAGTTTATTAAGTTACCTAGTGTGTTATGTAATTTATTTTGTTAATCATACTCAAAGTTGTTATAACATCCCATTTAAATGATTGTCATGCCTACTTGTTATATTTACATCACACTATATTTATGCTCCTTTTTTGTATGTTCCCAAACAATCTGTATTTATTAAGTTATTGTTCGCGTATCTTTGTATTCAATTCAACCATCTTTATTATAACTATTATTTTAAAATGGTTACGTGTAATAAACAAACAATTTAACACTGGTATCATCGAGCCGGAGAGGTTATGTGGTTAGGGTGGGTATACCAACCCTTGATTATGTGCTGATTGGTGCTGGGTTTGCAGTTTGCTCTTGGAAGGGCAAACACTATTACGTCGCCTAATCATTCCCGAATCAAATTAAAGGCTCTCATTTATTTGCCGAAAAAGAAAGCGAGGAAGATAGAAGAAGAAAGAATCGAGAACGGAGCGGAGAACGGTTTGCCGGTCGGCCGCTAGATACCTCCACCATCCAGCGGGTTAGGGACAAGAGGGGAAGTGGCGGGGCGCCGCGCCGGAGGAAGGCGTGGCTGGAGGAGGAGCCAAGATGGCGCTCCCGTTCTCCCGCCAGTTCGCTCCAGTGGCTTGAACAAACACTATCTATCAGTGGCAAACAAACCCAGGCTAGGCAGCTTTGCATCTGGCTCATTTTAATAAAATGCGCTCAATTCACGTATGCGCTCGCACATCTAATAGTGGCTTGTTTAATTCATGACGTATCTGGATTCTATTTCTCCGCGACGGCGACTTGCTTGTATCTTCAAACTCGGGTTGAAGCGATTCTGACATCCCGAACAATGAATGTTATTTTCAAACAGACATGCCGTTAAACCGACGTACATATGAAAGAATACGGACGAATGTAATTTAAATCCTTTGCCAAACATTGATCTTAATAAGATTTTATTTCTGATTTTTTAGCATGAATTAATGTAATTTTTACATTAAATCTATGTTTCATCTTACAAACCTGTTAGAGTATAGGCCTATAAATTGAAACAGAGCATTTCATGTCTGCAGTTTAATTAAAATTTGACTCTAAAAAGATCACTGCCTGGCACTTTACCCAATAGATCATTCAGACATGAGCATGGATTCGACGTGTGTTAACTTCTCAGTTACGGATTAGAACCTTGGAACAGTCCGTCTCCCTGAGGCTGTCCTTTAGACTGCCAAATTTGCAGACACCAGTGTTCTTCTGACTGCCTATTATACCCGCTTATATCCTTACTTACACCTAAGTTATGGCATTACAATCTGGGGAATTTAAACTACAAAAATAAACAGAAACGAGCAGTTAGATTGATTTTTTTGGTTGAGAAAGATTTACACATGAGCCCCCCCCCTCATTGTCAAGAATTAATTTACCAACTTTTTTGCTTGTACATATAGTCTAGGCCTACGTCTACCAACCAATATCCTTGTTTATTAAAAATAAACATTTGTACAATTTTCGGAACAACAACAATCAATACTTACAACATTAGACATGCCTCCCCACTCTTACTACACCTCAGCATAACACAGCATTGTTGAAAAAACATTTATATCTTAATACAACAAAACTATTTAATGCTTTGTCCTCATATATAAAATGCGAATGTAAGGGGGATCGATTCAGGGGCAAACTCAAGTCTTTTTTAGTAAGTAAGGAATACTACAGTGTCCAGGAGTACTTTACTGATAATGAAAATATTACTTTTAGAATTAGCTGATGAATAACACTCATAGAACAGCCCTAACGGGCCAACACCTGAGGGAAGTACTGACGGGCCACCTTCCAACAGGAGTATTGATGGGCCAGCCTCCTGGAGCAGACTTGACGGGCAACCTTCCGAGAGAAGACTTGAAGGGTTACCCTCCAAGGGTAGTTCTGACTGGGCCACTCTCCCACAGAGGTCTTAACGTGTAACCCTAGAGGAGTACTGAGGGACCACCCCCAAGAGATGTCCTGACGGCCGATCCTAGAGGAGACTTGACGAGCAACCTTCCGAGATGAGACTTGACGAGCAACCTTCCGAGATGAGACTTGAAGGACCACCCTCCCAGAGGAGTACTGAGGGGCCACCCTCCCATAATACTCACGACACCCACCCACAGAACGTCTTGCCAAGACGCACCTCTGAGTAGATCTCAATGGCCCACCATGCTTGACAAGCGACTTTTCCTCGCAGCAAAAAAGCCAACTAAAAGTTTATTTACATTTAGAATTCGTTATGATATTTTATTCATATAAATAAAGTATTTAACAGTTTTTAAAAGTATTTATTTAAGTTACTCATTAAAATACTGGTATTGTTTTTTTTTTTTAATTGTTGTATGTACTCGTAATAAGTAAATTATTATGATTCCTTACGGTATAAAACTAAAAACATTTTAGAGTAAACATTAAAAACACTCAATTTACCCCTTCTATAGTACGCGAACATGATATTCGCCTAATTTTCAGATATAAAAATAGATTTCAACATGTTTATTAGATTTTACATATTACAATCGATTGTACTACGCAAAGGAAACAAGCCAATATTCGAATATGCGACGGCGCAGAACGCAAAACAGCTACAGGCGTGTGCTGCGGGTTGCAGACCTACACCCTTAAACCGGGCCTTCCTGCTATCATCAATATTCTTATATTATGTCGATGCCTGTTTCACAATAACTCACGTACACCAGTGGGCCACACTACAAAGCGCCGTAGTCTATAATTAAATTCTTATAGTCTCCTGGGGGATGGTCCACAAGGGGTGGGAGGAAAGTTCAGATAGGATTATAAGTCGAGTTGGATACAAAATTAAAGGTCTTTATAAGTGTAATACAATGCCACAAATTCGGCCTCAAACTTACATTGACTGTAGTCAATGGGTGCGGCATTGACACCCTGTATATACTATCAATTAGTTTCAATATTGTTAACTTTATTTCACCTAAAGTCTCTTTACTAAAATTTGCAGCATTAAATTTATTTTAATGTTGTACCTCATAGTTATGTATGGATCGAAGCTGAAGAATAGGATCAGCTTTCGGTAAAAATATTTCATTTATTATATGCGTCCACGAGAGAGAAGTCTATAGGCTATATCTGAAATTCTCCGCAGAACACCCCCCCCCCTCTCCCACAGTTACCAAAGTTACCGTGTTAAGATGATAACAATACGGGCAAAGTTTGGCGTTGATATTGCTGTGTTGTCAATGTTTAATATGAAAACTGGTATAGCAATTTCTTTCAACTCGAGCCTAAAGTGGACTCGATTGATTCTTTCTTTCCAAAAATAATAATAATAAATAAAATAATAATAATAAAACAGAATTTGGGAAAGTGTTAATTTAAGTTATACACTTCTTGTGAAAAATTGGGAAAGAGTTTTTTTGAGTTCCCAGCTTTAATTGTATAATCAAGGAACTACTTTTGTTTATATAATCAATACTCATTTTTAATTAGGTCTCATTTATTACTCCACTTTATTTTTTTTGGATTAATACTTAAAAATGGAAAGTAGTACTACAGTTTTTAAGAGTAATTTGCATATATTAACTGCTTAAAAACAAATTAAAATCTTGCAATTTAAAATTCCACTTAAAATTTAGTTAGTATTTCACTTGAAGATGTGATATAGACCCACTGTAACCAGAATTAAATTGATAATAGTGACAGAATTAAATTGATTAAATACATGACATATATTTAATTATCATATCTACCCCACCAACTCGCCATAAAATTATCATTCCAACTACATTGCGTACCGATTGCTCTAACTACAACCCTACCAACTAAGCATACTTTATCACACTACAACACCACTAAAGTGATAAATAAATACTGACCAAAAATAGATTTTATTTGACAAATCATAATTCCTCAGAGAACTACAAACTCACGTTCTCTCCTTTTAATTTGTTTTAGATATTTTTTCGAGACCTTAGCAACGACTAGGAATTGTTAAATTTAAAAAAAAATCAGAGGTATTATTGACATAACTTACAATAAATGTTTGGCTACAGAATCGATCATAGTTTAGTATTAGTGTTACAGTAACTTTCACAATCGTATAAATAATAAAACAATAAGCTAAGAACAATAACAAATTAATGAGGAGAAAATGTATCAAAAAGTGTGACTAATTCGTAGATCTCTAGGTAAGGGTTGCGAAATGGGGGGGGGGGGGGGGGTGATAGGCTGCTTTTGGCCACGCAGCGACTCCTCTCAATTCAATTCCATCGTTTTTAACAAATAAGAATATGTGACGGCGTTAGAACGCAAAACAGCTACAGTCGTGTACTGCGGGTTGCAGACCTACTCCTGGCGCGCCCTTGTATGTAGAACAAGTTGTGTAGAGAGGTGAGTGTCAAAATAATGTAATACTCAGTGTAGAAGGCGAAAATAACAAAATCACAAATACGGATAGGGTGAATATTTATATCTAAACAAAAATGTAATATGCTGAAAATAAACAAATTAATCTTTAAAACAACACCTAAATTTGGTTAAATTTATACATTTTCTCCCCTCCAGTTCATACGGCCCTGCGTGTGAACCTTATTCAACGATTGATGTAACAACCGTTAGCTCAGGTGGGGATTTGAACCTTAGGCCTTAGATTCCATAGACCGAATCATTAGCTACTGAACCACCAAGTCGAAAATAGTTAATAAACTTAGAAAAAATAAACACATAAATTCGTTGAAATTGAGTTTCGATGTTACAACTTTGATCAATGAAAAGGTGTTTATTATTTAGTGCCAAATATTTATTATTTCCCATGGTAACTTATAAATATAAGTTATAAAGCAAACAATAATATAAATTGTAGAAAATTATATCTTATAGATGAATCGTATTTTCTAAACATAAAATTATTTCATTTCGATCTAGTATGTAATTTAAAGACACATCATGTTGATAATTATAACTTAGCTCTAGGACTACAATTTACTAGTCATAATATTTATTTTATAACTATATGGTCAAATGACAGACCTTTTTTCGTCGTCAACAGAAAAAAATTTTAAATAATTACTGAATAAACTCTAGTCTGAAATTATAAAATACGGTAGTTATCCTATTTTTATTAGCATAGATATAGGTAAAAGTAATCTATGATAACAATAAAATACTGTTTGATGGCAAACTTAGTGTTCGTCCTTCCAATATTTTCAAAATAATAAAATATGTTTCATTGATTACTCTCATACGTATTAATCTAAAAGTACGCATACAATTAGGAAATAAAACAATTAAACTTATTTAGGTCTAGTAAAAAAGTTCCTTGACTAATATAATAAGTGTTGGTACAAATAAAAAAAATATGGTCACTGATTTCGTAAAACCAAGTTTACCATCCTCAGATATAAGAGATTTCCAAAAGAATTGTGCTAAGACCTTTATGAATCGTCATGCTCTGAGGATTGAAGTGGTACCAAAACTGATCATATAATATAAGCAATTATATTTTAGTACATTTCTATTAAAAACAACGACACCAACAACAATATTACAATAATCGGAAGGTAAAGTTATGACATCTTACGGAACAGGTTAAATTCAATGTACTCCTGATCTTAAAAGATCCGAGGAATCGATAATTCTTGATTAGCAGAAAGCTTTTATCGGGAAAGCTACAAATCAGTCAGTTCCTGGGCCGATGTGTATGTATGAACGACTTCTTGGTGGGCGTCGCCAACCGGTGGGTGTGTGGACACGCACAAACACTTTATGTTGAGTGGGGTGTGATGGAAGTCCGGTTGATTTGCTTTTGATCGGAGAGTGAACAGGTAGTGGAAGATAAAATTATTAACTGGAAACTTGAGTGAATACAAGTCCACAATTTGAAATGTTTTGGAAACGAAATCTGGTTCATTTTATTAATTTGAAGTAACGTAGAAAACGGTTAATGTTGATACGATGTTGAGCTAACAAGGGTGTGATAATTAGATTTCGATTAGTAAAGCCTAGAAATATTGTGTGCGAAAGGGGATGGGGTCGTGTATACGTAGGAAAGATGGTGGGGATTGTGAAGGAAATGTCATTGGTCATACAAAATTTAGTGTCAAGTTATGGAAATAGTGTGTTAAAGTTGATGGCATAGAGACTTTAACATTAAAATAATAATGATAATAACAGTAAAAAAGTGTATAGTGAGAATTGAAAGCTATATTAAAATACGGGTGAAAATGTTGACAAAATATATTATTAAGGGTAAATTACTGTATATAACACATTTGGTAACCATAAAGTTTAAGGAATATGAAAGGAAGTTCCTTATAAATATTGCCTTCACCTGAAGCAGGAGGGAAGTCAATTTAACAATATATTTAAATCCTGAGTTCCCTTACAGGATTTAAAACACGAAATAAAAAACCGTTTTCTTGCGAAGTACGTTGCTTGAATAAACCTATATTTAACTCACCGTCTCGCAATTTAATTACTTTTCTATAAATTATATTATTAAAAAAAAATCCCTTTGCCACCAGGAGAAAGAACAAAAGGGTTACGATCCGGTGAAGTACAAACAAAAACAAGCGTTTAACACAGTCAGACAACAATAAAATTAATTCATCCCGGATTGGCCGCATTCAGCGGGGGATTTCTGGATAATTACTGGAGAAAGTAAGGGTGAAAGGCGGTTTGGGAGGGGGTGGCGGCAAACAATTTGTAATTACGGAGTTGGCGAGTGTAACTTGGCTTGAATTAGGGAAACAAAGTACGTCAGAGGAACCCTTGGGTTTAGGGCGGGGGTTTAATCAAATCTGTTTCCAAGTCCAAGTATTCGTCAATTAAAGCTCGCCTTGTTTTTGAGAGGGGGGTGGGTTAACGATTTCATTAAACTCTCCGACAGTCTTTGTAATGAATCCCCCGACAAACTGGGTATCTAAAGTTACCTCAAAGATTCTATATTAAACACTACCCTTTGACCTTGTAAGGGCTGTTGATGTGGAAAACTTTAATTGATCCGGTCCCTTTGGACCCAAAATGGCGCTAGACACCTTTTTAATTGCTTGTATTGAAGTGCGTTGGTCCGTGCAAATCGGGCACGCCCAAAGACACGGTCATTAAAACAGTGCTCGCTTCGTTGCGTCTGGTAGTTGTCAGTGCTTTTGTAGAAAATTTAGCTGTTGGCATTACTTTTCTTCTCATTATTATAACAATATATAAAATTAATATTTTATAAAGAGATTCAACCACAAAATGTATTTTATTACATATATGTAAGTAACCAACGTCTTGTATTGTGCACACCGCCTAAGTACGAACTATCCCCTTAATTATCCCTTTCATTAAAAGCTACAAGGGTGTTCGATAAAACAACACTTTTGAATTTTTTGAATAAACGTGTTGAGGAACATTAAAAAAAGTGTTTTTTAAGTGTAATCAATTATTTATATGAATATCATCTTTCCAAATTTTGAGTTGAAATGTGTACAGTTATTTTTGGATAAAAGATTAGATTAAAAATACACAAAAATCCATTTCTATAACATTAAAGCACTTCTTACTATAAAGCTTTGTACTATCTATGGGGTATAGGTGGTACAACAGAGACGGAAGGGAAAAACATTCTATATTTGTTAGTGAGGCAGGCAGGCTCTTGGCTACTCCTAGCGACAGTTGCGTGAAGTCTAGAACTAAATTCCTTGGAGCGCTCAAATGAACGTCTGAATGAACAGCCTTAATTAGCCTCCAGTTCATCTAGGAATACGTAAAACGAGGTTATGTCTGATTATTTACTTTTTTTCTATCCTGTGAACAAGCTCTAGTGTCAGAACTCTCTCAAAGTAAGTAACTTACCAACTTTATTGCTTATCTAATTGTGTCTTGTTGATAATGGCCATCAAAGAGAATCGGCCTACTTCGTACACAACCTTAGAAACAATTTGACTCTAAGTAGTGGGACTACATAACTACACCACATGCGGTACGAAAATGTGTATATCGTCAAGAGGACGTAGACACAGGGACTTTGAGATAGAGAAGTGTATAGTTTGAATTCATTTTATTAAATAACTATTTAAATAATGTTTAACTGTTTAATTTCTCCAAAATTGTAATATGTTCAAAAACTACGTTATAAATGGGGGGGGGGGGTTATTTAGGAAACTGTGTAATGTATGGTATTTATTTCCACGCATGTGTACAATGGGCGTATGGAGAAGCTCATCGAGAACTAGGGAGGGGAGGAGACGTATAGAGTAGCACATCGAGAACTAGGTGGGGAGAGGAGGCGTATGGAGTAGCTCATCGAGAATTGAGGGGGGGGGGAGTCGTATGGAGTAGCACATCGAGAACTAGGGGGGGTTGAGGCGTATGGAGTAGCTCATCGAGAACTAGGTGGGGACAGGAGGCGTATGGAGTAGCACATCGAGAACTGAGGGGGGAGGCGTATAGAGTAGCTCATCGAGAACTAGGTGGGGAGAGGAGGCGTATGGAGTAGAACTTCGAGAATTAGGGGGGGAGAGAGGAGGCGTATAGAGTAGCACATCGAGAACTAGGTGGGGAGAGGAGGCGTATGGAGTAGCTCATCGAGAATTGGGGGGAGGAGGAGTCGTATGGAGTAGCACATCGAGAACAAGGGGGGGTTGAGGCGTATGGAGTAGCTCATCGAGAACTAGGTGGGGACAGGAGGCGTATGGAGTAGCACATCGAGAACTGGGGGGGAGGCGTATAAAGTAGCTCATCGAGAACTAGGTGGGGAGAGGAGGGGTATGGAGTAGAACATCGAGAACTAGATGGGAAGAGGAGGCGTATGGAGTAGCACATCGAGAACTGGGGGGGGGAGGAGGTGTATGGAGTAGCACATCGAGAACTAGGTGGGGGGGGAGGAGGCGTATGGAGTAGAACATCGAGAACTAGGTGGGGAGAGGAGGTGTATGGAGTAGCACATCGAGAACTAGGTGGGGGGGGGGGAGGCGTATGGATTAGCTCATCGAGATCTAGGGGGTGTGGAGAGAAGGAACATTAATGACTTAAGTTTTGAACTGAGGTAAAAGTCCGTAAAAGTTGTACGTTATGACAGGAGAAACGCTGTGCATGTCGTACGTGTTATAAAGATTTTATTTTCTATAAACACAATTAATTCTCTTACCTTTTAATAACAAAACAATTTTCCGAGCTTGTGATTTTGCTTTGCACACCGATGGCACCAAACTCATTTAAAAATAATCACTTTGTAGTCTCGTATCGTATTGGCATCTGATTTTACTAACGTCCACGAAACTGCTTTATTAGGTAATGGAATCTTTTAATTACATTCTACCCTTGACCAAAGGGTGCTAAGTGTCGGGGGAGGGGTATCACATCTCATCGCTGCACCGGTCGAGTGGTCACCACCCTTCAGAAGAACATCTCTGGAATTTGAATTTACTCACCTATTCAACTAACACTAAAGCCTAAATTGGGGTATGAAAATAATTACTTAGCTGATTATAAATCTTATTAAAAACAAATAATTTAAAAATCCTGTTTAATCCTGATAAGAATAAGAATTCTCTATATTTGAATGATTTAATTCTCGGCTCTAGTAGGATGTTAATTGATGACACTTGTTACAAATACCGAATTTGCTTGCACTTAATCATTTTTAAATTGGTTTCCTACATCTCCAAAATCAGCATAGTACATGACGCAGTACTTGGTATAATTTATTGGTACATTAAAAGTTTTTTTAAAACGTTTTCCATATGATTTTTTGTCAAACGTTTTTTATGTAATAATTAGGTTTCTCAAGTTGTTTTATGTTTAATAATGAAGATAATGTCGTGAAAATAATAATTATTACGAATAATGTCAAAAAAGTTCGTTAACAACGATAAGAAGGGAACTAATGTCAATAAGCTAGTTGCAGATATTTGGTTAATTTTTGCAAATACGTAAATTTAAAAGTAAACCAAATATAAAAAGTCACTTATGTTTATTTTTTACGTAATTATGAAAAAACAAATTAATATTAAACCTTATCTACCTATGGTCATAGTTACATTTTCTTTTTTAATAAATATGTCTGGGTTCCAAATACAATCTGTATTTAAGGAAACTTGTCAATAGATAGAGTTAGTAAATATTGAAATCTTCAATCACTACTTTCTCCCATGAATACGTCTTTTTTTTCTATTTTATAATCTAAGATAATAAACATGGTCTCTGAAATCAATCACCATACAAGGTCAAGGAGATATAACACAAGTTTAAGGATATATAACACAAGTTCAAGGATCTTGTGTTATATCTCCTTGAACTTGTGTTATATCTCTTTGAACTAGTGTTATATTTCCTTGAAATTGTGTTATATCTCCTTGAACTTGTGTTATATCTCTTTGAACTTGTGTTATATTTCCTTGAAATTGTGTAATATATCCTTAAACTTGTATTGTATCTCCTTAAACTCGTCTTATATATCCTTAAACTTGTGTTATATCTCCTTGAACTTGTGTTATATATCCTTAAACTTGTATTATATCTCCTTAAACTTGTAATGTATCTCCTTAAACTCGTCCTATATATCCTTAAACTTGTGTTATATCTCCTTGATCTTGTCTTATATATCCTTAAAATTATGTTATGTCTTTTTTAACTTGTGTTATATATTTTTAATCTCGTGTTATGTATTTCTTAATTTGTAATATATCTTCTTAAGCTTGTGCTGTATATTTTTAAATTTGTGTTATACCTTAAACTTGTGTTGTGTAACATTTTACTTGCATGTAATCTTATATCGAAGTCTTAAACACACAATTGCTGTGTTTAAAATACAATTGTGGTATTTTAATTACATTCAGACGATCGTTTATGAGTTAGTAACATTGAGACATTTTATAGTAGAACAATAAAAAACAACAATTTTTTTGGTTGGAAAGACATTTAAATTTTACCAAACGGTATCAAGATATAAGTTAAACATTGAAAAATTTGATTAACCCAACTTAACCTAAACTGACGTCAACTAACGCAGGATTAGACAACGTAGCGAAACTTCTCCAACGTAACGAAGAAAAAGGATTGTACAAGTTATTATTTTACATGTTGTTATTTTTAATGCAAGTTAGAAGTTGTAGCTTTTCCCCCCCATTTTCTATTTTTTATATATATATATATATATATATATATATATATATATATATATATATATATATAAATCAAACATCCATATTTTTGAGTAGACACAATTCAAAGAGCAGACAATCGATTCACTTGGAATGTTTACACAACATTTAATTTGTATACTTTTAAAATGTATTTATTACCTAAAGGTTTAGACAGGAACAGGCCATTCCAAACATTTCCTGACCTACTTACAATTCATTAATGAAATCATAAATGAATGTTGACATAAATGAAAAAGTGTGCTACCATGACCAGCTGATTTATGTGCACATTATATCTACATCATATCCTGTAAGAGTGTTGCTGTGGCCAGATGATTTTTATTTACGAAACCAACTATTTCAGATAAAATCAAGTAAACAGTCAAACTTTATTTTTCTAAAGACTAAAGTAAAAAATGACGACTAATACTTAGTATCAGACTAATCCACAGCAAGCGTGGCCGGGTTCAGATAGTCCATCATAAATAATAAATAAAAAATCTACGAAATGAACTGCCATAAGTGACCGGTCTCGGTTGAGGTGGACCGCACGTTCTATCTCCGAGCCTGGGGCACCGAGCTCTCATTTCCTAGCGGGTCTCATCCCCCACGCTTATTGCAGCTTCCATTGTGTTCAACAGCACCACCCTTTCCTGCTGTTGCGTAAAATGAACTTTTGTCCCTTTTAAGTTCTTTTTTCTTCTTCCTCTCTCTCCATGACGTCGGAGCGCTCGCGGCCCAAAGACTTCTGCGGTGACAGATCAAAGACAACGGAGATGAAAGCAAAACATGAATTTCTGCGTTATTTTAGTCTTCAATTTTTATCAGTTACTATAAAAAATAATTTCTTATACATTGAATAGAAAATATTAATTTCTCGTGTATTACATTATGTTGTGATTTTTATTTTACACTTTCTTTGCTATGCGTTTTTTTTTTTTTTTTCAATTCATAGATTGGCTGTTATCTTTATTTTATCTTGAACAAAAAAGTTTACATTTGTTTTCATACACAAACAATTATCTGTCCACAGTAATAAACTTACAGGATATGATTTGAATATAGTATGCACACAAATCAGCTGATCACAGTAGCACTTTTCCAGCACTTACATTTATTTTCATCTGTGACTTATTGGTAGGTCGAGAAACGCTTGAAATGCTCTGCTCCTGTTTACAATTTTAGGGAATAAATGTATGAAAACAATCTTGTATATGAATACATCTATTGAATACAATACAATACAACATACAACATGTTGAATAACAATTTCAAGTGAACCCATCCAGAACTTTTCGTGTTTTTCGTACTAAAAAATAAAGAAGTTTGATTTATATTGTAGATAATCACTTCAAAAATAGCGCTTGATTACATTAATTAGCCTAATTATCCTAATTTTTTAAATTATGTTTATGAATGAATTATTTACGTTACTTTTTTTTTACGATAAGAGTTGTCTATTTCAGAATATGTCCATTAAACCCAAAATCTATTCCAAAATGTCATCGACCCCCAGTAGCAAAACTAATCCGGTCCCTTACCCCCCTCCCCACCTCCCCACATACTAAGATAACAAGATAAACACAGTACCTCAGCTACCCCAAAGACAAGCAGTAAGATATGGTTGATCAATTTATGGGGAATAGACAGAGTAGGTTTAAAAAGATCGGCCTCTCTTTTAATAAAAATATGTATATTCCTTGCTTAAATTTAGTCAGAGGTTATGACCATCATAGGAGTTCCCTTTAATCAAGATAAAGACTAAGTAACGAATTCTACGTGTAGGGTGGGTAGGAGGTTTTCATAGGGTACAATAAAAAATTAATTTTGGTTGAAGTTAGTAAATTTCTGATAAATGTTTATTCGCATTTAGGATGCCAATTAATTTCTATGGTTAGGTTAGGTTAGCACTAGTTTATATAAACATACAAACACAGCTGCGCTTAACTATTAATCATATCAGTCACTTACTACGTACGTATTTGTCTGAATATTTTAAAGATCTTATTCATAAAAAAAAAAAAAAAACGATCTGATCTATGAATTTAAAGTTACATTTGAAGTAATGTTCATTCATTAAATATCGGAAGTCTTAGTTTCATGAATAATTGGGATCATGTTTTGGTTCCACTAACTTTTAATTGAAATATTGATTTTTGGTTGGTTTTCAATTTCATAACTAAGAGTACAATAAATATATTAACCTGTAAGAAGAGTTGTTTCACGTAATTGTTTTTTAAATGCAAAATGAACTTAAATAGCCTTTGAAAATATAGAAATAAAATTACAGTATTAAACAGTAGTTATAGGACATATAAAATGGTAACTATTCACTTACTTGCTACTTATGAAAATATTATTTCTTGTTGAAAAAGTGAGGGTTGCGGAGGTTGATTGCATCCGCGGAAAACTCGTTTTTTACCGAAAACTCGAAAAACTAGTTTTTTGTCTCATAATGAAAAAAACAACTTTATTTAAAAAAAGTTATTTTTCGACAAAGTTATATTTTGACCGAACACAAATAGTATATAATTGGTTATGCAGTACAATTATTTTTATCAGCCCGAAAAATGCATTTGTTACTGACCTAACCAAACATAGCCTAATTTATCCTAATTGTCTATTTACTCAACAAAAATTCATAATTTGTGTTAAATTCGAGTGTTTGGCCTCCGTGACGGCCTTCCTGCCGTCACTCCGGCAGCAATTTATGTGAATTCGGTTTTTGTGATTAATAGTTGTATATAATTATCGTGTAATGGCCACCAATCGTGATTCGCCACTGAAGTAGTTTTTCCGTTATATCTCTAGAAATAATTGTAATAGACCAAAATAGTTTTCAAATTTTTATTCAGCGCAAAAAACACATACACACAAAAAAAAGGTTAAAATACCATTTAAATAAACGGAAATATGACAAAAATACGAAAAGTTGTGACATTGTTTTTTTCGATTTCTTCGGTAAAATACGTTATTTCCGCGGAATAAAAAGTACACCTCGTGAAAAAAACAGCCAATTCTAGACCCATTTCAAGCAAAATTTTCCAATTTTGTTTGGTGGGAAGAAACTGCAATACCTATAAAAATAGTTCCCACTCTTAAGAGCTAAGCACTTGTACACAATAGTCTTATAAAAACTAAATTTTTCGATTTTTACTACTTCCTTGGGCAAAGAAAACTAAGAGTACTGACTGTTGCTAATAAATGAATGGAACTTGTATGCTGAGTATGGCATAATTGGACGGTTCCTGGTCCCTCGGCCGTCGTACATCATCCACCGTGTCAGTGTGGCAGTGGGGGTGGTTTGGGGATCATCCAGGGAGGGGTGGACCATAAAACGGCCGAGATGCTCCTAGACCGCCCTCCCGCAGGAGACAAGCAGCCACGACAATCCCGGTCTTAGGACCATTCTAAATAGTAAATAACAATATATACGGTAATAATAGACTATTATAATTATGAATAGTTAAATCTTTATTAGAGGCGATAACAATGAATTTAAATTAAAATGTTCCAAGTTAATAAAAAACTACTACATTTAATAATAAAAATTAAAAAACACATACACAACAAATTAGATTAAGGTCCACCTTAAAGAAGAAATACGCAACATTTAGAACACAAAAAAGATAAATATACATATCAACTAGGAGTTATTCCAGATGAAAAATATAAACAATGTTCTAAAGTAGTTGCAGTTAATAAAAACACACAAAACATAAATGTTTCCCTAAAAAAAAAAAAAACTAATTCTTCGACAAAAGCTAGTCACAATAGACATGACGCCCAATCACAGAAAAAAGGGGGAAAACTCAAAGACATAATATTTAAAACCTACGTTTAAATGTACAATCAATAAAACTGCTTATAATTAAAACAAAGATAAAATGATAAACTAACAAGTAAAAAATAAATACTCTTGAAGTTTATTTATATTTTTAATCAACACATTAGAAACAACAACCAATAATTTAACGGAATGTAAATTTAACATTTAATTATGATTTCCATTGTTGAAAATCACTCTCTCATTTTTAATATTTCATCGGCTATAACACGAAAAGAAACTAAGTTCCTTTCTAAAATACAATTTTAGTGAAAAGTTGCCTCATTTAAATATGTTGCAATTTGTAATCAACCGGCTATAATTTATTTAACATTTTGTTGCATAACATTTGCTGAAATGGTTATATCTTTCAAAACATATATTTGTACCGTATTTAAGCAAAATATATATACTTGCCGAGAGCTCTTGCTTCGCTACGAGGTGGTTCTCTACAATTTCTTACCCTTCCCTCTGTGGTTTTCTCTAAACCATCGAAATTACATAAAAGTACCACCGTCCACCTTCCTCATAGGTGTAGTCCAGAAACCCCTATAAGTCTATTTTATGGAGATAAAAAGTAGTGCCATCATGTCAAAGTCAATAGAAATAACCAACCACATTTCACAATGAAAGCAAAATTAGCCAAACTTTGTGTAATATACATATGTTTTTTTTTGTATCAGCTGTCTGAAATTATTATTAAATCAATCCCAATGTTACTCACATGAGGAAAAATAAACTTTGGGTGCTGCTTCTACCCTTAGTAATGGAATTTCAAGAAATCCATTCTTAACGGGTGTCTATTGTAAAAAAACTTTTTTTGTGAATGGAAATATACATTTAAGTACTTTTTGTACTTGTATGTAGAGGTTTAAATTTTGTATACGTAAAATATTATTTATACTAAAAGTTGCATTGTTATTGTAGAAGAAAACAAATTATTTTGTTAAACCTCACTTTAAATTCTATTTATTCTTATCTACTTTGATGCTAAAAATGTATTGACTTTTTCTTTATATTGGAGTATATAATTTAATCCTAGATTAATTCACTGCGAATTAGTTACAATGTGTTAAACACATATACAGTGTGTTTTAAATAACTTTTTTGTTTATTTTGGTCACCCTGTTAATTTAAATGTGGCTTGTGAATTGTGCTATGTTTGTGTTTATAAAATAGTGAAATATGTTGCAGGAATTAAACCATACTTAGACTTTAACTGATATTAAAATTGTGGTTAATGGGATCACATAGCTTTTATTAAGAAAAACTGACAACGGAATTGGGAAATTAATTGGTACAGTGAACGATCGGAAATGTTGTAAATTTGAAAGGATGTGACTCTTTTAAAATTGTTTTAATTAATTATTTTAAAACTTTAATAGATTTTCACAATATATTTTTTATGTTTCCTACAGTAAAATGGGTTTGATTTAGTGGATATAAATACACAAAAAAGAGTGCCTTTCAAACGAGAAAATGTTTGGTGGAAGAAATAATATCCCGTTTGATTTTTTAAAGATTTTTTTCATCTTCTTAAACTAATGTTAAAGAGTCTACCTGATTTATACGCTTATGAGAAAATGTAATATGCATTAAATTTGTTTTCTGTCGTAAAAACCAGATGGGTATCTCGAAAACCAAATCTAGAGTTAACATTTAGTCTAACTTAGAAAAAACTATACATCTCCTTTCCCCACTAGTTTATAGACTAAAAAAAATTATAAATATTCTGTTACAAAATGGAGGCTAAAATATAGCGCCCACCTAGTAGGCCTAACCTTTATAATGTTTAAATCAATCTATTGATTTGTATTTTATTTACAATATTCTAGAGATAAAAACAAATGTTGTTTCTTTGTTGTACATTTTTTAATTGTTACTTTATCCAAGTTCATATCAGAGTAGGACTACTTCTTTTTTTATCGGCTTACAGGCCTATTTTGTTTTTGAACCACTTATTCTATTCTATGTTACTTATACAATAGGCCTACTTTTTTTCTAATTAACATAATTTTCTGTCGTTTAAGTCAATTTAAAAAGCTGACAAGTGTCTCGAAGGTCAATTATAAGCTATAATTACACAGTTATACTTTCTCTCATATGCGTTAGCATACAGAAAGTATTGTGATCGTCAAAACTTTTTGTACAAGTTGGTCTAAAAATCCATTTTAGTGTCCCCTGAACCCAAAAAAGTGTTTTTTCGGAAAAAAATGTTGGTGTCTGTTTGTGTCTATGTGCAGTTCGCTGGAGACAAAATGGATGGATCAATTTTTATGAAATTTGGAATGTATATGTATTTAGCCAATATCTCCAGAAATTTTTTTTACATTTTTTGAAATTTTTGTTTTTTTATTTTTAAGGGGCAAAAACAAACAAAAATTGAATTTTCTCAAAAATGGCTCTAACGAGTTTAATTATCTTTTCAGAAAATACGTGAGTTACAATTTAAAATATTTTTATAAAAATCGCATGGCTAACTTGACTAGTTTTTTAGTTATGGCAAAAAAAAAAACTGTTGGGAATCAAACTGGTAATTTTCGAAGTTTTGATTTTTTAGTATTTAATATGGGGGAAAGTTTGTGCCAATTCTTTGGAACCATTTATTTCTTTTTTTCTAGAAGCAACAACAACAAAACACACAGGAACATATATGATTATACACGAACACTGTAATCATCTCATCGAAAGTATTACAGTTGAGTGGGAACAACAAATAACTATACTTTTAGCAAAAAGTAAAAATATAGATATTTGTGGAAACTTTAAATACTGACAGTAAATAAACAAATAAAATAGAAAATAAAATTACGAACAAAAATAATTTTTTCATCCTCGGGAGGATACCATTGTCCATGTACGGGTGGTGGGTGGGTCAATACCACCGTATGTGTATGGGTGGGTGGGTCAATATCACAGTACGTCAATAATCAAAATACATGTTACCACTAATAGGACCCACCTTGCGAGTCTCTTGGGGGATTTTTCTCTGGAAGAGACTTCAAATTAATTAGAGAAAACAGTGTTGGTGCCATGGTCGGTAAGATAGGGGCTCGTTTCCCGCCAAACGACCCCATTACTGCGGGCCGTTGGTGACGCTCAGCTGAGCTGTGCTCCTTAGGGGTAATTGGGTTAAATGCACCAGCTTTCTGGATAACACCGAGCCACGGCCATCAGCTTTACGAGCCAATGAAATATCCTCTTTTTAACTAGAGTCTTTTTTCTGGACCATTTGCTTCTAAATGAATATCTCATTGTAGAATTTTTAAAAAGAAATACTTTAGTGTTTCAAAATTTGTTCTGTAAATTATTTGAAACCGCGAGTAAAATATTTTAATGGAAACATTTTATTACACGATTGGTTAATGTATCGTTTATTTAGAACACTTGGGGGAGGGGAGGAAGGGGCTGTTCTAAATTTGAAAATTCCTAGTTCAAAATGATTAAGTTACATCAGAATAATGTTTTCAGATGATCGATATAATATTTTGGCATAGAACAACTAAAGACTGCAGGAGGACTAAAATCATTCAATGATAATATTAAATCGATTTTTATTACTTTCAGTCCAGGTTTATTGCTACTCAATTAATTTCGTTAGCAAGAAATTAGGTGTCGAGTTATATTTATTTATGTCAAGCAAATATACCCTTTGTTAATTGAAACAATTGTGCAATGAAACTTTTCTACGAAAATAAAGGCAGATAGTCTGAATTTAAATACAAATAAACACAAGTTTCGTTTTGTTCAATTTTTGTGAAAAATCTTTGAAAATCACTTTCATCGAGCTTAACAGTTTACTTCAAAATGCGCTGAATCTAAAAACAAACGCAACTAAAACACCGTTCTTGAAATTTTCTTTCAGCCAAACTGACTCCTAACAGTTTTACTACAGTATTATGTAAAACACGTTAGCGAAGCCGTTTTACTTGCCAACCAAGCGATGCTAGCGATCCTAGTGGTAGTAGAGAAAATAAAAGATTTTGTTTTAATATTTACACTCAATTAATTGTATTGCAACATTGTAAACTGCCGTGCTATCTGGCGGAGAGATGCCGTAGCTCTGCGATACGACCACTAGGATCGTTAGTATCGAGCAGTTGGTATTTTTATTTCAAGAGTAAGCTTTACTACTGTGTGTTTATATTATACTGTATGAGACAGACTGAAGTCTATTCCGCGAAATTCCCTGGAATTCGCCATGATCAGGGTGAATGCACATGCTCTAAAGTATCTACTGGTATTTATTTGTTCAGACACATTTTTAACTATTTCCTTAATAAGAAGGGATGTTATGAAATAGTTTAGCCTCACCTATTCTACAAAAAGACATTGTGGGCGGTTAAATTTAATCTTTCCAGACTTTTAATCCAAAAAAACTCGAAAAGTTTGTTAAATTTCAGTGGAGAGAGTGGTGAAAGTCAGTATTCAAAAAACTAAATCTATTGAGACTCCCCTATCTCTACATTTTGGAAAAATATCTTTTTCAAGTCAAAGTGTGTTCAAAGGTTCAAAACGTAGTTCTGCAACTAGATGCGGGGATGACTAACGAACTGGGAGATACAGGGAGACAGTTTAAAAGTGTTTAGCCTCCCTTGTTTTATTCTCCTTATTATATTTGAATGTCTCAAGTCCTTTGACTAATTTTTACCTGTTTTTTTCTATAAATATTGTTACGAAACTTGGCAATTGTCAGCAGCGAAACCCAGATAATTGCATCTCCCCCCCTGCGTTGTAATTCCACAATTCTGTAACTCTAGCCCAACGAGGTTACTTCAAGAAGATGCTAAAATATCAGATAATTTTCCTGTAAGTGGAGCAAGAACCATCTTGAAATGGCGCCCAGAATGACCTAGCTCCTTCTACCAGAATTATTTCGAATAACACGTTTGGAAACTAGAATCACAGTGGCGCTTTATGAAAAGGACTCATGTTCGGAATCTGTTTAACCATAACAATATATTATAAGCATAACGAGAAACCACCCATCTTCAGCTTGAGTTTTTAAATTACATAAATGTTCTCACAATAAGTAAAATTGCTGGGGAAAGATCCATTAATTCCTATCAATTCTAATTGCAAGGCGCACTCTGGAAGTGGAGGACCAATAATTAATTACCCAAAGACATCGGGCTCCATCACTCATAATGTAAGGTCGCAATTTTTCATCGCCAGAAATAAAATAAATCACCCTCCAAATATGAAGGTCTCTCGATCAATTGTGATCAAGTCCGAAACGTCTCTTTTGGAAATCATCTTTCTTCCGCTCGGGTCGCCAAGAAGTAAAAAATTAACCGTCTCAGCTGTAATGGGAGTAGTAATGATTTATTACCCCCCTCAAATATTGGCTTTGGGGGTGAACTAGAGGGGGAGGGCGGGGTGGCCGGTTATAGTATTGATATAAATGAGACCATTTACGGACCTATACTCGGCTTCTTTGTCTTTTCGTATTAAAACCAACAACCCCCCTCCCCCTTCTAAAACCACCCACCCACCACCCAAAAGTAGACATTATGAGAGACTGTAGCCCGGCTTAAGCAAGTTTTGCGCGCGGCACGGAGGGGAGATCTAGCTAAGGAGCCATATAATCGGGAGAAATGGTTTGTGTTTCGGCCTTAATGGGGGAGAGTGCGACCCCCCTCCCCCACAATCTCTCTCTTTAGGTTTAATGCACGTGGACAACAAATCCAGCTAACTCCCCGGCCGCAGCCACCGTCGTATATTTTAACCTCGTAAATTCTCGTTGGGAACGCGCTACTTCGGTCGTCTCCAGTGTTTTGTAATTAGGCCAACTTCGGTCTGTGTGGAAACTTACTTAACACAACACAAAGAGAAAAACAATAAATAAAACAAGTACACAAATTTTAAATTAAATAAATGGATCCAAAGAATTGGCACAAACTTCGCCCATATTAAATACTAAAAAAAAATCAAAACTGACAATTACCAGTTTGATTCCCAAATATGTTTTTGGCATAACTCAAAAACTGGTCAAGTTAAAGAAATGCGGTTTTTATATAAATATTTTCAATTGTAATTCACATATTTTTTGAAAAGTTAATTAAACTCGTTAGGCCAGTTTTTGAGAATATCTTAAGTTTTTTACCCATAAAAATGTAAAAAAAATTTCAAAAAATGTTCTGGAAATATTGGTTAAATATACCTACATACAAAATTTCACAAAAATTCACCCATCCGTTTGTCTCCAGCAAACTGCACATACACACAGACACCAAATATTTTTTTATTCATGGGACCTTAAAATATATTTTTAGATCAACTTGTAAACACTTTGTTTGGGACGATCACAATACTTTCTCTACGCTAACGCATATGGGAGAAAGTAAAAACAATATCTTTTCCTTTAATTCACTACCATAACAATAACTTAGGTTAACCTAACTTAACCAAACCAAACCTAAAATAACATAATTAAACCTAACCAAACAAATGTTTTTTATTTAATAAAAAGGAGGAGAGGCCGACCTCCTTCTTAACCTTATCCTGCCCATTCCTCATAGACTATTGATCTGTGCAAGGAACTTATTCGGACAGAGTAAGACAGTTCAGTAGAAAGCGAATATTACTGATAAATCTTCCAGTCTAGGCCGGATTCGAACCAGCGCTAACTCTAACCCAACATAACATAACCAAACCTAACATAACCTAAACAAACATAACATTACCTAACCAAAGTAGTGGAGGTGAATTAACCGAAAAGGTAAAAAATTAGCATTTTTATTATAATGTATCTGCATTTTATCAGCAAAATAATTTATATGTGTCTGAATGGACATGGATTTTAATTTGTATTCAGGTACTGGCTGCCCCCACGAAAGAAGTGGTATCAATTATTGTTATGGCCCTTGTCGTAAATACTGTACGTCAGAACGATATTTAGTAGATTAATTCAAAACCTCGTGGTTGGGATTCCATATAAATAACAAGCCGAGGGATCAAATTCAGCAAAATAAGTTCTAAATAGTTTAAATGCAATTCTTGAAAATATCGATATTCACAAAGTTTGTCATTATAGTATTAAGTTTCAAAGGAAGACATTTTTTTGTTGAGGGGTTTTTCAAACTTTTGTATATACTTTATTAGTTCAATATTATTGTGCAATTCAGTTAATGTTAGTTCTGTAAAAAGTAGTTACTGAAAGTGAAGATTCTACTGTAGGTAACATGTATACATACAGTATTGTCTGGGGTGTCCGTGTTGGGTGGTAGTCAGCGTGCGGATGTTGTGTAGAGAAGAGAATCGAGTATCAGGCTTGTCAGTTAGCTGAACATCAGACCAACAATACGGGGTTCAGATTCCACGTAAAACTGTGGGTACCTTGGTTGCTCGGGATGTTGGCTTCACGACTCTTTCGTCTTTAGTTAGTAACAATGACTACACTACAATATCTACACTCACCACACTCGTTCGCCTCTCATATTCATCCAATCTTCAACATTTTGCCTCCAAGATGTGTTTTTTTCAGGTTGCGTAGACGCACTCAATTTGATTTTGCTGTGAAGTAATGCCAATTTCTTTTTTACGTAAAAGACTTAGGCATTATTGTTTGCTTCTTTTATTGTTAAAACCAGCTGCTTCCGTTATTCAGTAAAGTCAACAATAGGGTCTACTTAATCGTATAACGGGCTACCGCATTCTAATCTTCATCCCCCATGATCGATCACCTCCCCTCGTCCGGAATCAAGGAGCTCACCATGGTTCATACACATAGCCCAAAGCCGTCACGGCCGAGTGGTCCAAGAAGACGTGGATACTCGACAGACGGAGTCGGACTCAAGACGCCTTACAGAGGCAGGAGATGGGGGAGTTTTTGATTGATTATGATGAATTTCGTGGAGAGGACGCGGCCGGCATATGCCCCTCGCTAATCGATACCTGGACGCAACCCTCTTGCTCTTAAATTCATTCTTCTGGCGCTACCATCGGTCCTTACATTAGAATTAATGTATCGGCAACTTCTCAACATGTGTACATTAATTCTATGCTAACAGTTTATAAAATTCCATATTTCAACATGGGCGAAATCTTAGTATCAATCATGAGACGCCGTTGCAATTTTTTGCTTCTTTTAAGGCGAGTATGAATATATGAATATGAGTGTGTAGGATGAGTCTGGATGACATGTGTGGTCTGGTTACTAACTGAGTTTGACTTATGCTCAAAAAGGGCCATTTATTAAAGGGCATCTAATAGACCTACAGCATTAAGTGGAATCCAAACTAGACGATTTTGGTAGTATTGGTTTGATTTTCAGCTAACTGACAAGTCTGTCACGCAGCTCTCTTCAATACACAACATATGAGCTTTCTATACCATCCAAAATCCCTAGTGTCCACGTCGATGTCAACCACTAAGTGGACGCCACGTCAGTATTAAGAGGACCGAGCATAGAATCTATCGCCCAAAATATCCTCATATTTGTCCCCAAATAGCTAGGTTACATCATTGCACCACAAAAATAAATCAGTAGCTTTTCGTTTGTCAATGATTCAGTTTAATATTTGTACGACCTTAAGGGGTTTATACAACTCATATTTTCTTCTATGAGGGGTAAATTTACACTACCACCAACACTGAACCTCTAATGAGATCCAAAATTGAGAGTTTTTAGCCAAATTGTACCAACTGGTGAAACCAGCCTAGGATGATCTGAAGTGAGATGAGATGAGTGAATCAGGATGAGCTGGCCTTGAATCAAACAAAGCCCCCCATCAAAAACCACTTACCAGCCATGCCATAGAATGCATGTGACTCCTTCAATACAACTGCACGATGGGAAGAGGGAGGGTCCATCAAAACCAAAGAGTGAAGCATGATTGCTGAAGAGATCAATGGTAGTATGGAGTCTTCACTTATCGACTTACAAAGTCCATTAAAAGACATTTTCAGCTTGTATTACATATACATTTCTCATTTCAGTACCAAAAATAATTAATTCAGTTCGACCTTCACTATCCGTTAATAATAATTTAAAAAATGTTAATTGTATAAGGTGGATGATAACTGGTTACGACCAAGATACTTTCATTCTATGAAAGGAAATGTCCTACACTAATTCTTATTAGGAAATTATGCCTATCCTTTTAATTATTTTGTTCCATATAAAAGCTACAGATATGTTCTTTTTTATGAATTTTTATTATTCAGTATGCTTGTTTTGTTTACTATTGCTATTTATTGCGTAGTTGGTAGAAGATTTTTTGTAATGCCTTTTATCATTCACTCGTTGATTGATGTGATAAAAAAATTCTCTTCTGTTTCTAGATTCATAAAATTAAAGTCCGATTTATGTTAGTGGTAGTTTTATTTTGAAATGTAAACCAGCTTTTAGTTGAAATTAACAAGAAGTTTAGTTTAATAAAAAACGTATTCCAAGTTCCACAGTAAAATAATAAAGTAAAGTGGCAGTTTACAATTTGTTGTAATAGTTGTCAACACTCCCAGACTTAACAACTCACTGCTTAGTCGATTAGGTATTTAAGTGGTTTGAAGCCGTTCAAGACCTAACTAAAAGGGTTTTTAATGTCCACAGTTTTTAAAGTTGGCAATAGTATTTATAGCCAAGTAAAATTTTCTGTTTGTCCAATATTAAGTTCATTACAATCATTAATGTGCAAACTTTTGATGCGCGTATATTAATTGCTAAGTAGGCCTATACGAAAGTTTTTTTTACTCATAGTCACAATAAAGGAATTCCAAAATTTCCTTTTGGTTTGAAATTTAAGATAAACGAGAGTCATAACACAATTAAACACCTTTAAAATACTTCTAATTCGACTGGTTCTTTATAGGGTAGGACGTCATGAAGGAGGGTGGGCCACAGGAGTAGCGTTCGAAGGGTTTGTATATTTTTTGAGGATGGATAAACCACACGGAGTTTAGTTACGGGACGAGGCTGCTTACTATACTGAAGAGGCGTACAGAGGAAAAAGAAACAGAGATTGCTTTCTTGTGGCCTCAGCGAACTTCTTATTGCCAGTTGTAAGTAGATTATGACTGATGTTTATCTTTATAGATCTGTAGTAATAATTAGGCCCTAATAGACTACGTTTGTCTTAGAGAATTTTAGGGATGGGGGATAAGGGAGGGTACCCAGACCTACCATCGCACGGAAGACGAGAACTAACCTCTCTACACACATTCAGCACACTATTGGACGCGACCTCTGTTCCTTTCTTCTCTGTGGTACGTGTGGAATCCGTAATACAGGGCATGTTGTCCAGTGGACAAAACCAAGTGTAGTACACGTCTTGCAGTGCCAAATCAAAAGCTAAACTTGCCATTTTTTGTAATTAAATATTCGTTGAACTTTTGTTGACTATGTACACTACGCATACCATTTCCTCTTCAACGTTTACCTTTCCAAAAAGTACAAGTTAATATGATTCTTTGAGGATAAATAACTGTCCAGACATCGAACCGATTGTCTATCTACATAAACAATGCAGCTATACAAATATCGTTGGATTTCATCAAAACTCGTCAACTCGTTGAGTGGGTAGGTGGGCCTGTTAACATTGTAAGTCTACGTATGTCTTTCCTTGGAATATTGAGTAACCAGACTATACCGGTCTTGCACACTAACTACTACATTGCTCAAATAGTGTCTACATTTGAATTCGGGGAGTTAAACGAATCATCTGAACTTTTTTTACATACCTCATGTAAAAAAAGTAGATATTTTTTACATAATTTATTTGATTATTTAAAAACTTATTTAATTACAGCTCTTTCCATCAAAACAGTATCACCATTTAAACCAGGTACCACCATGTGTGTACACATAAACCGTGCATATTTGATAATTCGACGTCTGAAACGCACCCACCGACTCGGGGCCAATAAATAATTTTACCAAGCTTGGGCAGCACAGCGAGGCAGTAAAGCGCTTTTACTGGTGCCCCAGGTGCGCCGCGACTCCCAGGATTGGCTAATTTACAGCCCTCCCCACCCGCCCACCCACCGAGGCGTCCCGACGTCAGTGTAATTAGAACTTGTGGGATGACGTCATAGGGGGGCATGCGCATGTGAGGACATTTACACACACGTCCCCACAATGTATGGATCCATAAACACACTCGCATTTATGTGTGAGTGTGTTTTGGGTATGCGCAAATACCGCTTTAAAGTTTTTAGGCCTATAGTCTATATTTATGTTAGCGAATATGAGTTGCGGATGATCGTAAAATTGTAGAAAAAAAGAGTAGTCTTTGTTACTAACTAAGGTCAACTGATCCTTAGAGAGGGCAATTAGCAATTCGAATCAGTTCAAAGTACACTACAGAAAATACAGTTTATGTGGAGTCCGAACCACATAGTATTGGTCTGGTTTTCAACCAACTGACAATCTCTAGGTTCTCTCCTCTACCCAATACAGACAACTTAGTTTAATTTTATAGAGTATATACTCTATAAAAGGAGACATCGGTAGTAATTTTATACCTTTGATTATATTAGTAATTACAAATATATATTCCATCTAATAGGAATATTTGTGCCAGTAATTTGGTTAGTTAGTGAGGTCTGCCACAACAGCTGGTTTAAACTGCATTACATTTACATGGGACTACACTAGCACCCCACAATGGACCACAAAAACAGCTGATATTTTGAGATGCAAAATTTAGCAATCAATTGGCAATCAATGCTATCAATCTACCTACAATGTCCATACACTTAGCTGTCAAAAAGTTGTGTTATAAGTTTTTTAAACACTGCTGTGCAAAAGATTTAAGATTTACAAAATTTATAAAATTTAAAGGGTGTTTTACAATATATATAACTGACAATGAGAAATCCCTAGGGTGTAGATAATATTACTCTGTCTTCAGAGTAAAAAAAACAAAAAAAAAAACTATCAACCATTTTCTAATAGTCTGCAATTAGCTATTAAATTAAACAAAATTTGTACTAAAAATTTTATATAGTAAGAAAAAATGAAAATTTACTTTAATTTCGAGGCGAGGTTCAGGCCCTCCCACCTAATCCAAAAACAGATCAATTGAACTTCAATTAATTGAGAGTATTTTTGTATAATTTATGTATTAATTTTAGATTCATTCCGATTAAATTCATTGATTATATTATATGTTAAATGATCCATTATATTTAAATATCGTAAAAACAAATGTATACATTTATTACAGTTTGTTATTTTAATCTAAATAAACATTTGTTTTAGTTGTAATTTAGCTTATTTGACATTTAAATACAGTATATGGTTATTGTTCACTGTACGCGTCCAGCGATGTGGTTTGACAGAAATTTAAAGATAATTTTGGTTAAGTGTGATGGGAAGAGAGAGGCGTTCGTAGGGTGGATGGATGGACATCTAGCCTAACGTACACGTTAAATTAACATTACTACAATACAGCCTATATCAACGTATTAAATTATCAAACAATTTTGTTGAATCTAGTTTGATATATTCATTTGAGTTTTAATAATTAAATTTACCCATCTTTAATGTTAAAAGGAGAGAAACGGGGAAGTGTTTTTAAACTGTTGAACCTCGCTCACAAAAGATTGTAGTTTTGATTGTTTAAATTTAAAAAAACAGGTTTGTATTCAAGTATTCTCTTGAAGCAAAGTTTTTACAATCTGATCACTTAAAAAAATATGGAACTTAAAATCGCAGGACGAATTTTCGATCTATTAGGTCTTTTATTCACACACACATTTCTATAATGACAAAAAACCCTACTGGCAATTTTTGTTTCATACACTTTTCCAATGAAACGACTGTTTTCTTGAAGATTTCGTATGACTTCAACTTTGTTTTCAAAAGTCCTCAAGAAAATATATTTTCAATTTCATTGAGAAATTATTATATTTTATCATACAAAATAATACGCTATTTGCCTATTATTTATTATTATTACAACGTAAAAAGCTCTCAGTTTAAGTTTCTCTGATTGGAGAGTTTAATAAGAACAAAATAAAAAAAACCATTATATTTGGATACCCATAATAACGACTTCGATAGATACAAATGAACTTCGAAAATCTATCTGAATGAAATAGGCCTAATTAGACTAATATAGGCTATAGGTAAACGAATACATCACTTTTGAACTTAAATTAAGTGAGCACGGTATACAAATTTTAAATTTAAAAAGGGTATAGTAGTAGTTTTTTTTACATAGCCTATGTCATGTTGATGATTACTTCAAGACTTTATAACTGGCCTTACAGTAGGCCTAATGACATTTTATATTTTTATGTTGGTAAGGGATTTTTTTTATGTTGGTAAGGGGTATTTTTATGTTACTATAGGCCTTGTGTATGAATTGTTTTGTTTACTTATTTTTTATTCTTTATCATTTGCTGACTACTTTTTTGTTTAGTGTACAGTAGAAGTCTAATATCACACTTTTATAAGTCCGATTTTTAATTCTTTTAATTATTTTACAAGTGTAAATTTGCTCAGTTTTAAGTTAGTTTTGGCATATTACGCTGAATATTTATAAATTGAAATAATGAAATGTATTCCTTTAAAAGGGTACACACAAAAACAATGTCATTATAGGAATAAAAGTATCCAGTATTTGTGGCCAACGTTAATTCTAAAAAAAAACACAATACAAACAATTTAATTGTGGGTCCAGCAACAAAATAAAAAAACTCCCACTCCGTGGCGCCTGTGTTTTAAGCAAAGAACCAAAAATATAGTAATAAAAATTATAATAAAAAAAATTAATTTAAAAAAGAAAAATTACAATTAGTAATTAAAGTTCTTACTTTAATAATTAATATCATATAGGCCTACTTGCTTAAACAGTATATTATATAAGACTCCTTCCAAAATATATACAAATAAACAACTTGAGTAGGCAGGTAGTAAACTTAAAAGATATATATATCTAATTAATTATGCAAGATTAGCATTTAGAAAGGACACGTCATCATTAGAAAATAACCAATGTTTTGTTTGATTTATTTTTTAATTATTATATTTATTTACAGTTGACAATGTATATATTGTTAATTTATATTTTACTGCTCTCTAATTTGTCACTTAATTGCTCTTTAGTTTTATATATTTTAACATAATTATTTTATTTTTATACAATAATGTTAATTTGCTTAGTTTAATTTTTATTTAGGGGTTTTCTTTTTTGTGTTATACTTGGTGGTATCTTATGATTTCTATTATTATGAATTTTAATGTAGGCCTATTATGAGATTTATTTTATGAACAATTAGGCAGTCCTAAGGTTTTGACATAGGGGGTTTTTAAGAAAATTTTAGTTGTCATGGTTGCTTCAGTTGTTTTACCGGGTGAAACGCTGTTTTGAAGTGAACCTTCCATCTCTGTGGTCAGGACTAGTGGCAGTAGACTACGTTGCGCCCCCCCCCCCCCCCGATAGTAACAGCCCCATTCACAATGAATGCTTTAACAATGAAGATATTTCACGTTTGTCTAGTTGCGACACAGGCTAATATACCTAATAAGTGCGCGAGTTCCTAAAAATTACCCTCCAAAATTCTGAAGGACACAAGTGCAGGTCGTCTCACCCAAATAAAATCCTAGCAAGCCTTCCAGGACAATGCTAACAATAGAGCATAGCTGATAACAATAAAACGGTTTAACTGAAAAGTGAAGATAGGCAATGATTTTATCATATCTGGAGTATTGAATTTAGTGAATTGGCATCAGAATTAAATAGGCATAAATGATTAATAGATTCTATTGTGATTATTTAAAACTGCCTTATAGTTTCTTATTTTATTAGTCTACGCTTTGAATTAGAAATTTACAAGCAATTTCAAACGTTTTTCAGCTTAAACTGTTTTAACTTATGCATTTTTAGGCCTAAACCTACAGAAATATAGGCTATTATTTTGTGCTTATTTTCACTATTTATACTATAAAAGATACTTTGCTTTGTTTTCTAATTGAGATTTCCAAATTGCTGCTAATTATCTTATAATTACCGTATTTTTGTCTTGTTTGAATGTCGTGCTCGGCTTGATTCTTTATTTGTTAATTCATTTATACCTTTTAATTCATTTCCCATTAGAACTTTTTTCGTCATTTATCCAGTTAGTTATTTAATTTGCTGTTTTCTTCATTTACTATATTGTTTCTGTGCCATATTGTTGTGTATTTTTAGAGTTGTTAGGCTATATTAATAGTCTAGTGTCATTATGATATTACTTTAAGAATCATCATTTTGTTCATGATTATAGCTAAACATTTTAAACATGTTTTTTATTGTTTATTTATTCTTAAGACGCCGATCGTAAATATATGGGCGAATATGTATTTCTAATGAGTGTGATGAGTGTAGATGAACGAGTGTAGCCATTGTTACTATCTGAGTTTGACTTAGCTCAGAAAGGACTATTTATTAATAGACTATAGTCAGGGAAACTATATGACCTATAGCTTTACGTGGAATCCGAACCACGTAGTATTGGTCTGATTTTCAGCTAACTGACAAGCTGACACTCAGTTCTCTTCCCTACACAACATCTGAACCTTGACTACCATCCAATATGAACACTCCAGACTTCTCTAGTAGTGTCCACGTCGATGGCAACCATTGTTATTTGCTTTATTTTTACCTTTTTAGATTTAAAATACTCTATTTTTAATTACTGTTTGGGTTATCTTTTATTATATACAATTTGTTATTTAAGCGATTAGATACCCATACACATTCCTTTTGCTCTTTATTATTCTAGGCTATATTTCTTTGTTATTATGTTTTGTTTGTTATCGTGTTTTGTTGTCATGCATTTTGGTTACTAGACTATCTTGTTTTAGTAATTATTCCTTTTGTTGCAATCAGTATTGTACACGATCCTCATGTACTGTATTTGAAAAGCATGAACTATCTATGTAAAATGGAATGTCCGTCAAAATGAATAAATAAATTACAGATTCAAACAACGTAAACAAGTTTGAGTCAGTGACATCAATTTTAACTCTAAAGTTAGAATCCCGTTCGTGGTCAGACTCCCGATGTCCCGCGGACTACCCAGTGGCCATGAAGTCCCTCCCTCATCTACCTCGGTCCCGATTCCCAATTAAAACCAGCCATTACCGCTGTGACGGTGCGGTGCTCGTTATGACAATATGGCGTCAGGCGACGTGACGCCCTCCCCTCCCCCGCCTCGACCAATCAGCGGCCACCTCGACTGGTCGATACCCCTCTCATTACCCCCACCCTACACTCCATCCACCCACTCGAGCCTCCAATCTCATCTGCATAATTAATTGTGTAATCACTCAGCTGCGAGGGCAGGCAGGCGTCTACTTTTGAGTGGCCTACGGGTGGCCGGCGACCAGGAGGTGTTATTTTTGTGGTCGGAAGTGTAAAGAGGGTGATAAAGGTGAGGAAACCTTGAATTTCAAACGAAGGAATCGATAAATCACTTCATTGTGTGGAAAATCAATTTTGATTTCCTTAATGGTTATTAAGGTGCCTGTCACCGTCCTTAAATTTAGTAAAGTGATTGAATTTATTTGCACTACCAAGATAAAAACACCAATATAACTTACAATAATTTAAATAGTTACAAAAGGACACTTTCCCTATATTAAAAAGTCAAATCTAAGCAATAAAATCATTAAAAAATCTATACCAAACAGTAAATACCAAAATTTAATATAGTTAGGCCAAAATATTTTACTATACAAACCAAAGAATTACAACTGTGCAGAAAAACAAAAAAAAAAAAAAAACAATAACAACAAATTCAAAATATGCATAGGGCCTATAACAAAAACACCAGTAACAATTAGTTCGAAGGACACAGTTAAAAAAATAACAATAACAAATTCAAAATAACAGATAGTAAAACAAGCAATAACAAAAACACAAAAATGCAGATAACAAGAGAGAAATAACAACATCTCGAACAATTTTAATTGAATCCAGTGAATTGACTATAGAATAGTTAAAAGTTACTAAAATTAATGATATGAAACAGTCGAATTCATACAATTCTTGAATTATCATTATAACTAGGCGTACGTGACAGATGTTCCACGCATCGATGTATAAACGTTGTACATTGATGATTCCATGATAATAGCAGTAGGAGGTAGGGTCCGGTATATATCAAATATTCAGACGTAGGCCTATACAAAAACTGTTCAGATGTGTACAGTAAGCCTATACATATATACAACAACGGCGTCTAAAATAGCGGAAATAACTTACCCATTCATAAATAAAGCCTGAACTTTTATAAAATGTAACCTATATTTACGAGTTAATACCGACAAGGCGTCCGCTCAATGGTTGCTATCGGCTAGAGAAGTCTGGCGTGTCCGTGTAGGATGTTAGTCAGTGTTCGGATGTTGTGTAGGGGGAGAACTGAATATCAGGAATGTCAGTTAGCTGAAAATCAGACTACGTGGTTCGGATTCCACGTAAAGCTGTTCGTCTTAAGTTGCCCTGGCTTTGGCTATTAATAAATGACCTTTTCTGATCATAAATCAAACTCAGTTAGTAACCAGACTACACAGGTCATACTACTCTCATTTAATCCCTAACCTAAACTAAAATATGTACAAGGTTGAGTTGGTGTCTCATATCTAAGAATATTGGACAACATAGGCAAACATATTTTTTTTCAACGCCAGTGTTATTTTGTATTGAGTTTACGTTGTTATGGGACAAGGGTCGAAACCCATCAAACTAAATTTAGTTTAACATCTCAGGATTTGAACCCGTGACCCCCAGCATTGGAGTACTAACCGTTAAGCTAAAAATATCTATATTGACAGAATATTAATATGTTTAAAATTATTATTACAGATCTGAAAGGAAAGAAAATAATAAGATAACTAAAGTACAAACGCTAAAATTAGCACATTTTATGTAAGTTCTTACATGTTGGTTTAGTTTTATGTCACCGTAAAGCTATAAGTCCCTTAGTTGCCCTGCCTATTGGGCTATTAATAAATGGCTCTTTCTGAGGACCAGTTGACCTTAGTTAGTAACAATGACTACACTCATCACACACATTCTCCCCTAATATTCTGCCATATCAACATTATTGTAGTCTTAATGAATGATGATAATGAATTTAAAAACATAATGGTGTATTATTCTTGCTTGTAAATCCCAATATAACTGTTCATACTAATTGTAGGCCTAATTTGTCAATAGTTTTTTATTACTGTGCACAGTCAAGAAATTGAATCATATGAAAATATTTATTTTCCTTGAATAACGATTGAATATTGTTAGCCATAACCACAGAAAAGAAGGGAACAGAGGTCGCATCCAATATTGCGCTGAATGTGTGTCGAGTAGTTATTTCTCCAGTTTGGCATGCGATTACAGGCTTGGTGCCTTTTTTGTCCCTAAATCAAATTTAACGTAGTAATTATTACTAAGGATGTACTAAGATCTACTAAGGATGTACTAAGGCCGTAAGAAAGCGACCTCTGTATATTTATTCTATGTTCCTAGCCTATTTGTTGTCCACTTGTATGTAGACAGTATTTTTTACTGTGACATTTAATTAAATTAATTTCCTAAAGATAAACGGTATAGTTTTAAAAACTACTTAGTTTGCTAGAGTTTATTTCTGTAACTTGTCGTAAGATTAGTTCAATTATTCTCTTCATAATTAATTTGTTGTTTGTTTACAAGAAAGGTTATGTTTATAACTGCGAATGTTTATGTACCGAATATAAAACAACTGTCATTGTAGTTTGCTCAAATAACTAATATTACTTATCTGATTGGCACCCCCAATTGTAATTTTGTATTTGGCATCTCTCCAAGCGAATTTCTTGGATTAATATTAAAATTAAATAAGGCCTACGTACCTATATATAAATTTTTTCAGCCACCATTAAATGCTAAGCTATCGAACTGATAAAGATATACCTCGACCTTGCAGTAACAGGAAGTTTCGAGGTCGCGGATACTGGATAAATCAATGAAGCCTGAATTCTGTGTAGAATTCTGGTTGAGCGTTTATTCAACTTTCACATGTATTATCAAACATGAATTAACTATATTATATATGCTATTTATCTTGTAAACAATATAATCATCATTTGTCTTTTTTATTTGTAGTTTTTGAGTATTGATAACTTGAATATTATAGAGTAGACTTTATTTTAATGTTATTTTAAATTAAAATGTGGATAAATTCGAATGCGCGTTAATATTTATTTTAGATTGCATAATGATGAAGGTAAAAACGTATAGTCCCCATATTACGTTGGTAGTACTGCCACAGAGAAGAAAGAAACAGATGTCTCAAATTGTAAGCTAAATTTGCGTGGAGAAGTAATCTTTCCAGTTCGCCATTCGGATGGCAACTTGTCAGCTCCCTCCCTTTATACCCCCAATCCTAAAGGATAAATGTAGTAATTATTGATACAGATGTAAAAATATGTAAATTAGTTGAAGTCTATTCATAACATCCATTGAAGCGTTTGCTGTGGCCATAAGAAAGTTACGGCTGTTTTTTTTTCTATTCTTTGTGGTACTGCTTTTTAGGTCCTTCGAGCCGGATATAGTACGAAATAGGTTTATTGGTTTTAGAATACCAGTAACTGATTTGCGTGTTATATGTTATGTGATACAATGTTCAATGAAAGCATACTAAAATATGGGAGCAGATTAGAATTGGATATGAAATTCAGCACGTTTTAAGACAGATATAATAAATTATTGCTGGTCACGCAGCCTGACTATGATGACTGGGATGCCAATGTTTATAAAAATGTCCAGTTTTGACTGCCCCATACTGTATGGGGGGTTAAACGGTCACAAAAGTAAACAATGCACTATAACATGTGTCAAATATCGAATATTTTTCTGTCTGTATGCGATTTTTACAAATATTTAAATGTCTCAAAAACGGTTTAAGACATTATACTGAAAGTCAGTAGAAACGTCATCTTATGTATAAAAAAATTATGCATAGAAACATACGATTTAAATAGTGGCTGTCTAAAAATGTCAAAATAAAAAATACTTTTTTATATAGGGATTATAAAATATTTAGATTAGTAAAATATGGGACAGTCGAAGCCGGCTACCGTGTATAAATTGTATGAAGAACATCTGCGATAGAGGTGGGTTTTGCTATATCTAGATCCAACCGGCCCGCCCACTCTACGCACGTGCGGTAATTAGTAACAGTCGAATCAGCTGTTTCTCTTATCAGCTGCTGTATTCAAGATGGCGGGCCCAATAAAGCACATGTAATGCAGTTACTACACAGTATCTGATAAATCTTGCATGTCGCACCTCTATAAACGTGGATTAGCTCGGCGGCCATTCTTTCTTCGGTGCCAGTATTTCTCTCACTTTATTTCATTATATACTTTCTATTTTAGTTTGATACACAATAGCACATTCTCAAGTTGAGATGGTTTAGCTTTTTTTTACATATAATTAAAGTTATTTTAAGGATTTTGTATGGAAATTTGTTATTTAAAATATTTCTCTTATTTAATTTTTTATATCGTCTGAACGTGAATTTGTTGATATTAAACATTTCTGTCATCGTTTTGTTATATTGAGTATTTGTTTTATTTTTTACTTTCTCCCATATGCTTTAGCATAGAGAAAGTATTGTGATCGTCAAAAAATGTTTTTTACAAGTTGGTCTAAAAATTCATTTTAGGGTCTCCTGAACCCAAAAAGTGGTTATTTTAATAAAAATGTTGTCTGTCGATATGTGTGTCTGTCTGTGAAGTTCACTGGAGACCAAACGGATGGATACATTTGATGAAATTTAGTATGTAGTATTTATGTCTAGAACAATATCTCCAGACTATTTTTTCACTTTTTTGAAATTTTTTTTATTTTTATGGCAAAAGACCTACAACAATTGAATTTTACAAAAAAAAGTAACTATTTTGATTGCATTTTGAGGAAAGATGTGAATTACACTTTAAAATATTTAATTAAAAATCGCATGCCTCTGACTTGACTAGTTTTTGAGTTATGGAAAAAACATATTTGGGAATCAAACTGGTAATTTTCAAAGTTTTGATTTTCAGTGTGGACCCATTTATTATTTTTTTCCGTTTATTTTTCAGACAACTTTCGAAAAATTAACCCTAGTCAATTATGTGACTTTTTAATGTGAATCGTTTATTTCTTATTAAAACATGAAATAAAATAATATTTTACAATAATATCATATTTCAAAATATAATTACAAAGAATAGTACAGCATATTACATTAAGGAACAATATAAACAAATTTAAGCTTAAATTAAATTTTCAGTTTACTTACGAGCTTAATAAGCTAATTATTGTTTCTTTAATTTAACTAATGATACATTATATCATGATCATAACTAGGTAATTGATGAAACACTTAAATGCTAGTTATTTTTTACAATTAAGCTTTCTTAGGAAGAATATTAGGTACTCGATCAGCGCAAAAGGAATGTACGTCGCTGTACAAAAGAAGAAACGCGGAGTATTTTCTTTGTAATTCAAATTCATTCTTTAAATTTGATCAATCCGAGGGTCTCAAGTTCCATTGTTAACGAGCCACAGTTTTTGTTTGAAACAATAAAATTTTCAAACGCAAATTGAATTTATTAAAAGGACCTTATTAAACGTCTAACAATACATGATAAATGTGTACAAAGAAGGCCAGGTAATATTACAATTTCCGATTAATGTAACAAAGACTTTTATTGGCCGTCCTGTTTGTTACGGCAATAATCCAGCCAACCGGGGCTCGGGACAGGACTCATTGTGGTTTCGAGTAATAAGGGAGGTTCCACCGACCAATGGGAAGTAGTATGAACTTAACTAAGTTTCTAAGGAGCTCCCAATTAAGGTAGAAAGACGTAATGGCTCTTAAAAAGTTTCAAGGACTGTAATTCGAGTTATAAATGAAGCATGGCCCTAACAAGAAATATTAAATCCATTAATTTTTACTCGGCGAACTTGGCTTTTAGAAGTTTTTACCTCGTAATTAAAGGAGCCGCAGTGGAGACCACGAACACTTAAAACTTCCTCGGACAAGGTTGGGGTTTTGTTTTATTTTATCGAGGGGGTTGTAATAAAGCCGAATTAATGAGGGAACTTTACTGGGCGAAATAACCGGAACGGATTACTGGGGAAGTACTTAAAACTCGAGATTGATGTCGGGGATTTTACGAATCAAGGTTTAATTCGAATCTTGGGGTCGTTTTCTCTTCTTTGTCCCCACCCCCCTACCCCCACTTATAATTAATATCCCCCAGAACGCCTCCATTGTGTTTTATGTTTTCAAAATTATCGTCCGTAAGAAGCCATTTATCCTTTTAATGAGTTCTTGAGACGCCGCTTTCTCGTTTTAATTAGAAAATTTATCATTGCGCCCCCACGAATGTTTAATTTAGAGCTTATTATTCTGGACAAAGCAGCAGATTTATCAGCCGACACTCTCGGGACGAGGGGATTGGCTTTTTAAATTTTTCTTTTTGCTGACTGACGGTCTCGTCATATTTTTATGAGCTGTAATCTCATCCCCGCATACTAATCAAGGGTAGATAATCTCTTCCACCGGCCATATAACACTTAGGTATATGAAAACGTAACGTTCAGATTCTTAATTACCAAATTTCCCTCCAAATATATTGTAAGAACTGCTGTGTTTGTAAAAAGCAAAATAATTTTTTCTCAATAAATATGTTCATGATGAGTCATGTTTAGAACCTAATTATAACCAGACCATATATGGCAAGTATCACGAGGCTTCGCAGCAGACTATAACGTCACATGAGCGAATAAGCTCGTTTAATTATTCTATTAACTACCGGTAACAATATCAACCAATCAGACGGAAGCTTTCAGCTGAATAGTAACTAAGCTATTACCACTAACCATCTGGAATTTTAATCACGGGAACTGAATAAAGCATTTATGTGTTTATTTGTTGTTTGTTGCTCCCATGTGACGTCATGGGAGGTGCGCGTGATACCTTAGGGATGGCAACGATATATCGATAAATATGTTCCAACAGATCGATATATTAGTATCGATAATTTCTTTCGATAACATTGGCCATATCGATATTTTGGTCCGATATCACTAAATATTGACGTTATTCTCTCTCCTAAAAATCATAACGATGTGAAAAAAACACATTTAAATTGCCCTTGTGCGTAAAAAACATGCATTGAAATAATAAAGTAATTTCATTTAGTATTTTTACGAGAGTTTATGCATTAAAACGAAGTTTAATGAATTAACTTGTTTAATTTTTAGTGTTTATTAGAGATCGTGGTTCACCGAAATCGATCACCATAATATGCGTGCATTATGTACTTGTATTGTAATATAGTTGTGCATTTTGTGCTTATATTGTAATAAATTTGTGTTGTGTAAGTACCACTGTACATGTAAGAGTGGGTGGGTGAGTCAGTACCACTGTACATGTAAGGGTGGGTTGGTGGGTCACATAACTTTGTGCGTATTTTAAGGCAAATATGAATGATCTTAAAATGCACGAATACTATGGCCATAGTATTCGTGCATTTTGTACTTGTATTGTAATATATTTGTACATTTTGTGCTTATATTGTAATAAATTTGTGTTGTGTGACGTTTACTTGTACTGTATATATACCAACACGTATTATGCTAATTAAAAAACTATTTGTATTTATTAGAAGCCTAGTGACATTTTAAAGCGTTAAATTAATTTTTACATTCAGTAAGCTATTCTAAATAGTGGCAGCAAAAAAATGAATATAGGCCTATGTTTGATCATGACGTAGGAGTTAGTGCATAATTTTAAACAAATAAATCACTTACAATTCGATACATCGGGTACTCGATATATCGATATTTTTCTTTCGATATTATCGATATGTTGAAAATATTTGCCAACCCTAGATACCCACCGGCTTCTTTTCTAGGTACCGTGATGCCTAATAATGATGTAGGCTATTGTTACCAGCACACCAAACTAAGTCAATTGGTCTTCAGTGGCTCAACAATGTTTAACTCTCGACCGAACTATCGAAGATCAGAAAGTATTAAGTCAAGTTATTAGGCAACTTATTAAGTGAGCGCGTTACTACTATCAGTGTACGCATTATTAAATTATTAAATATTTTTTAGAATAAGTATGTATTTATAATTGTTTGTGAAAGTTATCCTCTTTGTAGTCTACTGTCTGTTGTTTTTATATTTCAAAAAAGAAAAATCACCTTTTATATGTGTTTTTCTTAAGTTAGGCATACAGTATTTCACTCTGTATCAAAATTATATATAAGGCACATCCAAAAAGTAACACTACTGGCTAGTAACTTACAGAGGGACGAGTGTTATGTCTGCCAACACCCAGTCCAACCTAAAGGCGACTGAAGTATGCCTACAATAATACTCCTCAAGTGTTTGGTAGATTCTTTTCGATTCATACTCAAATGTGGAAAACATAATCGACTAAATAATGATATTGTAAAATAATTTGATAAGCTAATAAGTTCTTGGAAAAAGAACTCAAGCTGGGAACCTCATTTTTAGAGGGTTGTTTTAGGAAATTACTTTTCCTCCCAACGTTACAGTCCAGTGACCAGCAGTAGCCTCCAGTCACTAAACACATGTTTATGGAGGGTCTGTAAACTCTGACGTAATAAAAACTAAATAGTTAAGTAGCCCTTTTGTTCAAATTGTAAAAAACGATTATATTTTAACTGTAAAAAATCTTCTAACTTCCTTTATCAATTATACTATATTTTTTATTTCAATAGATTCATTCATTATACATTCATAATTTTTTTACTTACTGCAATAACATATTATACATACATTATTAACAGTCAGTGATTTTATCGTTTATAATTATTATTCTTGAAAACATACCATTAGGTTTATGTTCTCTAAACATTTCCAATTATAAATTAAGGGTTTTTAAAATAGTACATCTAATTTTTGTGGATAGTTTTAATTCATTTTCACTTTCTCTTTTTTATTTTTATTAAACGTTGTAATATTTAGCATAAATGACTCTCACGAATTAAGAGATTAAGAGTTTTAAGCATGTGCTTCCGGAAAAATACACAAATGCCTTTTGTGTCAAACACAATCTAGGTTATCGTTAGATTTGTTTTGTGTTTAAAAAGTCTTCTAACTTTTGTGGCACTCTTTAATTTTTTTTTCCTTTTAATAAAGCGGACGTAATAATTCTAGACATAATAATTTTGATTATTTATTATTATTATTTTTCCAGATAGTCACTTTTTAAGTTGTTATTAATTATTTCATGGTCGATTCATTATACATCAATGGTTTATATTTTTTTATAAAGAAACTATATATATATTAAAAAAACAAACCGAAATACATTAACACGTATTTTTCCAATTATTAAGACCTTAAAGCCTCGTAGAGGTACTACAATTATTCTTACATTGAACCAAATATAAATTCTTCAAGGCAGGTATATTTATTTATTTGCGTAATTTTTGAACGCCTTAAATATGGCATTTATGTATTTCAAACATTATAACTAAACTGGGATATCCCCTTTAATCCAACAGCGACCTCAACGCTTACGTGTTAGTGGAAAAAAAGACAAACAATGAGTAAATAGCCAGCAAACCACAACAAAATGTGACAAACAAGGTCACCGACGGAATGAGGGTAGGCCATGTATGTATGTCGGGGCTGTACAGAGTGGTGGAGTGTCGTCCATGTTGAACGGACATGTAGGGGTGGCGCAGGCGCCGGGCGGCTGTGTGGGAGACAGCGCCGCGACGCCAGTGGCCGACTCGACACCGCGGCCGACAGGTCCGCACCAACTGATTGGGTCCTGTGATAAGGGGAGAGAATGTCCTTTGTCAGCAGTTATGGGGTTGAAAACTAGTCAGGACGCAGAACATTTATATACAGATGGCAAATAAATATATAAATACTTTAAAAAATGTAAGAGAGCCTTTTTTTACTTAAATCGAATCAATGAGGAAAAGATATTTTTTTATTTATTTATTTTATTTATTTTATTTTATTTTTATTTTATTTATTTAAAGAGGAATTTTGAAATGAGGTATTAATGCTATTGCAGTTTTATCAACAATAACTACAAAAATTAAATAGTTTTTATTTTTGGTAAGTTTTTACAACTGACTTGCGATACAGCAAACAATCGGTTGAGTCCCACATAAATCATTTGAATAAACTAGGAAATAAAAAATGAAACAATGATGGTAAAGAAAAAAAATAAAGTTTCAAATAAACAAAGAAAAAGAAAGAAATATTAGAAAGTGGTATTAGAGAATTTTAGTGTTCATCATACAAGATTTTAGCAGGGAGTTAAAGGAATGTTAAGCTAAAATTATACAAATATCTTTAGTCAAAGAAATTAGCAGAACAGTTCATGTTTTTATAAAACTAGTCGCGGATTTTTGTTTATTCACCATTAATAAAATAGATTATTTCACGAAATTTAAATAATAAATATGGATCTAAAAAATGCTAAAACAAATCTAATATACATAACCCTAAAACGATGTAAATAAATAAGTGAGATGCACTCATAACGAAATGTCAGAGACCACTTTTGATGAAATTTTGAATCATACAGACCCAATAAAAAAGTAATTACCGAAATTCCATTCCTAAGGGGTAGAAACAGCCTCTCAACTTTTTCCTTTTTTCACAAGACTTACATTGGCATTAATTTAATTTAATAATTTATTTATTAATTAATAGCTGATAAAAAATACATGACACACATGCTTGGGTAATCTGGTTAACATTTTTAAATGTTTAAGATCATTTCTACTAACTCTGACATGATTGCACTTTTTCAATCCCCCTAAAGTAAACTTACCCTCAGCCTTTAAATTGATTAAATTGTAGATTGCAAACAATGAAGTAAAATTCTACTGAGATACAATGATAATTAATTAGGTAAATTTGTTTTAAGACAAAATATTAACTATTAAAAAGTCAATTAATATAAAACAACTGAAGATGTAAGTTTCACTGTGTCAATCGAGTAAACATGTAAGTCAAGTTATGTCTTATTTATGATGTTAAACAGAACGTGCAGAGCTGAATATCGGATTTTTAAAATAATTTAAATATCAAATTTATTTTTGATAGCTAAACAACTACACAATCGCATAATAGCGTCATAAAATGTGATACAAATAAAAGGTGAACTAAAAACTAAAATTAATTCGTTTGATTTTGCAAGTGTTACGTACAAGCCAAATATTCCTTTACGCTGTAACGGCAACAAGACACCGACATATTTTTATTAGGCATGTAAATTAAAGCCATAATGCGTTACTTTCTAAGTGACTAAAAAAAAATTCTTTTGTAGTGGGGAACAGCTTGCTTTAGTAAACTAACCGGAAAAATATGCGAAAAAGTTGTGTATAGCAGGTTTTATTGCCACACGTTGATATTTTTATAGACTATTTGGATTGGAAACAATTAATAAATATTTATTTTTTCTTTGCAAATAATAAAACTGAGCACTAATTCCCTACTTCCTACATCTCCCTAGTCTTACAATAATATCATTTTTGTAATTTCAGCTAATAAATTGACAGCTGGGTGTATGCGAAATGTGTTAAAACCAACGCTGATTAAAATTATTATTATTTTATCTAATTTTTAAAATTAAAGAGTCATTTAAAAAGCTAAAAATGGTTCCCATATTACTTTTATTCCAGTTTTGAGTTAAATATGTAATTAAAACTGTAGCTACCAGCGAAGTATTATTTTTAATGTATTCCAACGTTGTGGTGGAACCAAGTTCCAAACCTCTTTAAACAGTTTTAAACGACTTTTTGCGATTCGAACTCGCGACAAATTTGCATTGGAAGGACAATTGCTGACCTCTTAGTTAGCGTGAATTAGAAATATAAAAACTGGTTTGTCCCGCAACCATCTCGACAAACGTTACAACTGCCTTCATCAGGTCAATACTAACAAATAATACAACATAACGTGTGTCATATCTCTATTAGTTTTCTGTCTGTCTGTCTGTGTGTGCTTTTTGCAAAAATCTAAATATCTCAAAAAACTGTTTAAGATAAAATACTGAAACGGTACGGAATTCACCTGAATAGAACACTATAAATGTTTTATCCGTTTCAAAATGGCGACAGTTAAAATATTTCATTGCTAAATATCTGAAAAAAAAACAATGCAATATTTTTTTTACTGTTACCATTTTGAAACTAATTTTTTTTCGAGGATAACACAAATTTGCAGTAAAACGTATCCTATTTAAATAAATTTACTTACTGAATTTTTGTTTTTTTATCTCAAACAATTTTTGTAATATTTAAATGTTTGTAAAAATCACATACAGTCAGACAACCAATATAAATAGGACACATGTTATATTACATTATTTATCAGTACTAGTAACAATGTGGTAATGGTTGTTCAAATAGTTATAGGACACCACGCAAAGTAAACACAGTGTTTTATTCATTTTACTTTAAGTGTTTAAAAATTTGGCTGCAATTTCCAAACTAGCTAACATCGAAACAACATTCTTTTTTGGCATGTGTATATGTTCCGATAAATTTTACTTGTGTAGTGGGTAACTAGCCCAACAACATTATTAATTTTGACATGTCACTGATTAATCTAAATTAATTGATTACATAATTGAATGCGTCATTAACATATTCAAAACATTAGGTCTCTGTCAGCACAAACGATCCATAATCGGTCTTTTACGATAAACCCGTTATAAGTTTGATCGTAGTTTAAAAATCCACACAGTGCAAAATGATAAAACTCCCTAATATAATAAAAATCAGTACTCAGCATTTCTAGATCATGATAATTTTATAAATTACTAAACTGTGAATTGTTTATTTTTGTAGTAATTTAGTAAACATTTATTACAAAAATTTTCAATTGGATAAGCATTTAGTGTTCACTTAGACTCCGATCGTAGGACAAGTATGAAGGGTAATGAATGTGATGAATAAGTGTACTCGTTTTTACTAACTAAATGTAACTGTTCCTTAGAAACAGCTGTTTATTAACAACCCAATTGTCAGGGGAACTAAGAGATTTACAGCTTCACGTGGAATCCAAACCACGTATTATTGGTCAGAGTTTCAGCTATTTCAGAGCATAGATATAAACTAGATTTGCAATGCCCTTAATGTACGCTGATTTGTAACAGTTTAAATATTTGTATTTTATTGTCGATTTAGTAAAAAACATAAAAAAGATAAACACAAAACAATAATTTGGACCCAACATGAGAACAATCTATACTAGAATTGCAATAGTGCTAAAAATACCGAAGATATCAATGTAGGGAAAACACGAAGGACCTTGTACCTCGATGGAACCCTCCCCCTCCCCTCACAAACTTACCCTACTCACAAATGCCCCATTGATCTCTCAGCCTATCTAGATCCAAGGTGTTCTTTACACTGACAAGTTTTATAGTGATGTTTAGCTTAGTTGAATAAAACTGTTATGACAGTTCGCAGCTATTTTTAAAAGGATTTTACTATTTGACTACATTCGGTTAAAGTGAAAATCTTATTTAACCCCATTAAATAGTCAAGTAAAAAAAAATAGTCACACACAAAAAAATAACTTTTTAAGTAGATTCATAAAATCGAATTTTATAAACGAGCGGTCACCTCTTTCTTGGTACATCATTTACTTATTGTCGGCGCTAGTGGCGCAGTGCTGTAATCCAGCTACTTGGGGACACAGTGTTGTGGTTATTGTAGGTCATGTTCTCAGTTCTCTCACTACCGACACGGCGTGCGCTCAATGGCTGCTATCGACGTGGACGTCCGTTTTGGGTGGTAGTCAAGGTTCAGATGTTGTGTAAGGAAGCGAACGGAGCGTCACGCTTGTCAGCTAGCTGAAAATCAGACCAACACTAAGTGGTTCGGATTCCCAAAAATCTGCATGTCTCTTAGTTGTCCTGGTATTTGGGCTGTTAATGAATGGCTATGTCTAAGGAACAGTCGATCTTAGTAACAATGACTACACTCGTTCATCCTCACTCAACGCCCATATCTCTACGACCGGCGTCTTACTGATGAATAATGAACAGTTGTGTTAGGTCTCATGTGTTACTATGAGTTTTGTTTTAAATGTATATAAGTACAAGCTGTATACCCGCCCGCTTCGCCGGTCATAATAATGAGTTTGAAGATTTGAAACCAAAATATAAGTAAACATTCAAAGAAATTCAAGAACATTAAAACATTACTTAAAGTAAATCAAACTAAATACCTTTTGTTTTTTACAATTATTTAATACTAGGGAACACCCCTGCACGCTTCGCGTGCCAACTCCGACCCTCACTGCGCTCGATACACCTCATACTTCGGCCTCGGCATGTAGCTTTAAGAAACAATAGATTAACTGTATAACGTAAAAATCACAATATTAAATTTATTTACAGTATTTCACTCATATTAGTTGCATTGCTATCTATTTATTAGTATAAATACCCGATGGTATTACTAAGCCTATTTCAAACGTGTTCATTTCATTTGTTTTTCTTTAACAATTGAAGACTAACTTTTAATGCATCAATAGTATAATGTCAAACATACAAAGTAAACATGTTTATTTATTTACAAAACAGCTGTTATTAATTTACTAAAATCAACCCAATGTTATTCTTATGGACAAAAGGAAGTTTTGAGGGGCGGTTTGTACCCCTTACGAACGGAGTTTCGAAAAATCCTTTTAGTCCGCTTCTTTCTTTTGTGAATCCCTCTGGTCTGAGGAAGGTGAGCGTGGTTCGCCGAAATCGATCACCATAATATTTTTGCATTTTGTGCTTATAATATTGTAATAAATTTGTGTTGTGTGACGTTTACTTGTACTGTATAAATAAATCTACAATTAATTAAAAGAAGAGATTTCTTTAAAATCGTCAAGGCACTTTGGCATGATGTTTAAACATCAACAATGCAAATTGATCGATATAACCTGTGTATATAAAACAGTGTAAATTTATGGATATAGTATGACATACAATCCATTTCCTTGAAACGGGTATCATTTATATAATATTTGAGAATAACTATCTCTAAACAACATGACAACTTTTAATGGAGTTAATATTTCATTTTAATAAAGTAAAATACAAAAATTAATCTAATTTGTTTTTGAAGCTGTAAACAATAAGCATATGCTTCAAGTGACCCTCTAAAGCAGACAGAAATACTTTATCTAACAATTAATTTTATTATAATAAGAAAACAAAATTAAAAATAAAAACCCTATAATGTTTTTTTTGAAATGATAACCCAATCACTCTAAACTGAAACCGAATGTAGAACTCATGCACGTCAAAAATATAGGTCACACTAGAGCCTTGACCCAGATACTACAGTTTCTACAGTTCTTGAGGTGGCAGTGGGGGTCAATGACCCCATCTTCCCGATGTCAACGCCCTAAGAAGAAGAAAATCTTAAAAAGATAAAAAGAAATAAAAAAAGTGTACCTGGAAGTGCCATCAGCGCAGACTCGCCAACGACTAATACTATAGCCTGCTCTATATTTTGAATTCAGCTGCGTTTTTTGGTAGGGGTGGGGTGCGAGCTCTAAAAACTGCGCTACGTCACAATAGCGAGGGTTGTAAAAAAGGGCCCGCCACCCCACGCGATTGAGTTTTTTATAGAACCCCTGGATATGCACCCCAACTGCATGCACCCTCCTGCCTTCAGGGGTGTCGTTCCACCCGACTGTCTGTCTGTGAGCGCCAACCAGCCCTTTATTTTAGTCCCATCGATTTGAATTCGCAAAACTCAACTTTTCAAAATGCATTTACAAAATATGAAGACATTTTTTAAAATAGGTGAGCTCTTAAAATAATTCACATGTTTAATATAAATATGTCTTTCATGTTATATGACACATTGTTTCTTTATCAAAATATATGTTTTAAATAAAAAAGGGTTTCCTTCCTTGTTTGAGTTCTTTCTTAAATAATTGTAACATTCTCAAAATATTCAATTAAATATTTTATTTGCTTGATGCTATATTTTTGTTAACGTCTGATGATACCTATTTTGTAGACGAAAGACCTAAATCAAACGAAATATTTTATTGAAAATTTAGAGAATTTTATAAATATTTAAATTTGACAAAAATAGTTCTTACCTAATGTTTAACCTTTGACTCACGTTTCAATGTACCTAAGTTTCCAATTTTCGAAATGATTTTGAGGTTAATTTACATTACAGGGTTAACCACAGATCCGGGTTTCAAGTGAAATGACTGGTTTGTTTCTTTTGGACATGAATTAACTTAAAACTTATCTTCGAAATCGACAGTCAAGCTAGACTGGTGCTTTGAAACGTAGTTCTATATTAAATGGAGAACAGTAAGCCTACAAACATACATATTACATACACTCAACGATTGTCAGCTATTAGGCATTTATATGCCATTGTCGATATGAACGTGAAATATCGTTTTCAGTAATTTTAAAATTAGAATATTTTTATTTTACATTGGCTTTTCATTTGTAATTTATAAGTGTTCTTTTTAAAAAAATCCTCATAAAAAAATCACAGAGGTCACTTTCTTATAGCAGCAATGGAGGGAACTGTAAGTACATTACATGTAATTTAGACCTTTATACATGTGTCATAATAATTACTACGTTTATCCTTGAGGATTTGGGTAGAATTAAGGAGGGATGGACAACGTAAAGTGGAGAAATAACTTCTTGACGCACATAAATATTGGATGCGACCTCGGATTCATTCTTCTCTGTGTAAAAGTGTAATAGGTTGATCCATGAATTTTTGTTGAAATATCTTTATTTTGTTTGGTGTTCAATTTGACCAGATTCTGAAAGTTTTTCGTAAATGTAATGTTTACAAATCGGTAAAAACACGTGCAATAACTTTACAATTATTCAAGTATATCTCATCTTTAAAAAAATAAAATAAAATGTACATTCTATTTATTGGTGAAAGCATATTCGTAAACACGTGTCCTTGATCTACATTTTACCATCCCCACTCCAATTTACTCAGGTTGTAGTGCCTTTAGAGTATTGTTTTGTCGTATAAATAAATAAACCCTTGTAAACAAATGTAGTTCTGCTGATATATGTTTTTTGGAATAATAAATATATTGTTTGTTTTTACTCCTCTCAAGAACTTACATTTACATTGTTTGTTTCGCATACAAAAAAACTTATAAAAGTCAGTTAAAAATGTGTAATAAAAATAATTTTTTTCACTGTCATTTCCGATAATTGTGTTAAGAATAAGGCCTTTTTACTTTTACTGAAAAAAAAAAAAAAAAAAAAAAAGTTCAAACAGTTTACGGATCCAATACAATGTGACCTTAATGAAATGTAATTTTCATTTATTATTTATTTTCATATAGATATTTCTTCAAATAATGCAAACAACTTTGTTGACTTGTCCTTCTAAAATCCTTCAAAAGTGTAATATTGTTGATCTATATTTCAAATCTTCTTATCGAATGGTGCAAATGTATTTGATATTTACGGACCGCATTGATTCATAACTAAGTAAATTGTCGTTATTTTTAATTTCTTTTTGTAATTTAACTTAAGCTTTCTTTAACCAAAACTTTTTTATAGTAGCCTACTTAATTCCTACACAATACACGTTCATACTATGAATATATATATATAGAAATATATTTCAAAATTACACGCTTCATTTTTTCCCATTGGTTGAACACTATCACGCTCATTTTAAAATGCAAATCAACTGAACGGTACAAAATAGAAAACTAATTAAATCAATTGAAAAAATCTCAAGTCCTCTTTCAATTCAAAATTGATAGATTAGTTTAACCCACTCTTTAGTCAAAGGGTGTAAAAACATAACAAAAAAAGTAATATTTTCACCACCTTGTTTTTACCAACATGAGCGCTAGTAATTAGTCCCTCCCATCTAGTTTAAGTTTATTGTTATGCAAAATAAATCTAAAAAAATTGTTTTTGCGGCTTCGTAGGCTGTTGAATTAGTCGTACGGCTAAAACAAGGGACACGGAACCCTTTTGGAGGGCACGCGTCTGCTGTTTTTTACCCCTAGCGCAGCTGCTCCCTTGCCCTCCCCCAAACTACCCTTGGGGTAGGTCCCAGACTATCTTTGGTGACTACCGACGCCAATTTACAAAATACTTTTAACTTTCTAATGTATGGTAAACGTTAACGCATTAAAGCAATCCAACATAATTAAAACAATATTTTCAACCTTTATTGTTGTGTTTTATTGCTACCAATGTCTGAGATATGTGACAAAGAAATGGGCGTGCTTTTACCTCAAATGTTAAAATAACAATATAGTTTTTTTATCTAGTAAACTTTTGTTTTGAATATCTTTTAAACTTACAATAAAATTAATTAAATTGTTATAAACCGATCGTTTATTAATCATTAACATTATAAAGACGCTGTAAACGTTTTCTACTTTCATATGAAGTACGCCACTACATTTTTTTACAATGTGATATTCTACACTACAACTAAAATACAGCATTGACATATAGGCATATACAGCTCAGTTAGTGATCGATCATCCGAATGGTTTGATAGTGCGAACCGTCTTCGGTCAAAATCAAACACAGAACTGTTTTCGAACACCCCTTTCAGGTAGGTGTTTGTTTAGTAAACAATATGCCAAGCAAATTAAAATGTCTCAGGTGCTCAAAGCATATAAGGGTCGTCTTAAAAAATTTTGATATCAAAAGCTTTTTATAGTATGAACGACTTCCTGCATATGACTGGAAGACCATATGATTAGCATAACTCACACCGGAAGTGGAATGGCTGCCTATTTTGGTATGAATGAGAGCGTGACTGATCTTTGTATGTATGTGTGTGAAATTATATATAATGAATGAGAAATGTGTATTTAGGTTCCATTAACGGTTGTGATACAATATTTTAAAAATTGTTTTTATGCAATTATGTATACTGAATTGAATTGAATTAAATTAAATTCAGATTATTTTGTTCCATTGTAAACCTAGTAGAATATTGTCTGGCATGCGATCACGACATCTACCGAGGGGTTGTTATACACACCTGACTCCATCTTGGACAAAACCTATAAACAATCAAACATGTTCGATAATGTCGGTCCCGTATGTTGGCAACTACATCTGTCTTACTACAGACCCACCCTGTCTAACACACGATTATCCCTGCTACACTTGTGTACATGCGATCACGACATCTACCGAGGGGTTGTTATACACACCTGACTCCATCTTGGACTAACCCATAAACAATCAAACATATTCTATAGTGTCGGTATCGTATGTTGGCAACTACATCTGTCTTAGTACAGACCCACCCTGTCTGACAGACGATTATCCCTGCTACACTTGTGTACATGCGATCACGACATCTACCGAGGGGTTGTTATACACACCTGACTCCATCTTGGACAAAACCTATAAACAATCAAACATGTTCGATAATGTCGGTCCCGTATGTTGGCAACTACATCTGTCCTAGTACAGACCCACCCTGTCTGACAGACGATTATCCCTGCTACACTTGTGTACATGCGATCACGACATCTACCGAGGGGTTGTTATACACACCTGACTCCATCTTGGACAAACCTATAAACAATCAAACATGTTCGATAGTGTCGGTCCCGTATGTTGGCAACTACATCTGTCTTAGTACAGACCCACCCTGTCTGACAGACGATTATCCCTGCTACACTTGTGTACATGCGATCACGACATCTACCGAGGGGTTGTTATACACACCTGACTCATTTTGGACAAAACTATAAACAATCAAACATGTTCGATAGTGTCGGTCCCGTATGTTGGCAACTACATCTGTCTTAGTACAGATCCACCCTGTCTAACAGACGATTATCCCTGCTACACTTGTGTACATGCGATCACGACATCTACCGAGGGGTTGTTATAAACACCTGACTCCATCTTGGAATAACCTGTTAGATAGTGTCTAACAGTCTCCATCTTGGAAACAATCAAACATGTTAGATAGTGTCGTTCCCGTATGTTGGCAACTACATGTGTCTTACTACAGACCCACCCTGTCTGACAGACGATTATCCCTGCTACACTTGTGTACATGAGATCACGACATCCACCGAGGGGTTGTTATACACACCTGACTCCATCTTGGACAAAACCTATAAACAATCAAACATGTTCGACAGTGTCGGTCCCGTATGTTGGCAACTACATCTGTCTTACTACAGACCCACCCTGTCTGACAGACGATTATCCCTGCTACACTTGTGTACATGCGATCACGACATCTATCGAGGGGTTGTTATACACACCTGACTCCATCTTGGACAAAACCTATAAACAATCAAACATGTTCGATAGTCGGTCCCGTATGTTGGCAACTACATCTGTCTTACTACAGACCCACCCTGTCTGACGCACGATTATCCCTGCTATACTTGTGTACATGCAGTCACGACATCTACCGAGGGGTTGTTATACACACCTGACTCCATCTTGGACAAAACCTATAAACAATCAAACATGTTCGATGTCGGTCCCATATGTTGGCAACTACATCTGTCTTAGTACAGACCCACCCTGTCTGACACACGATTATCCCAGCTACACTTGTGTACATGCGATCACGACATCTACCGAGGGGTTGTTATACACACCTGACTCCATCTTGAACGCCACTCAAAACGAAAGAACAAATTACAAAGATAATTTTACTTGAACATATTTGAAATTTACTGTCGTTCGTGACCATCCCGAAGCGCTGTAGATTTTACAAAAAAATGTAGTGATTTAATCAAACCTTGAAGGCAACGATTTTGTAAATTACAAACGACAAGTTACTATCAAATATAAACTATTGTCACTTTATTAGAACGTGGAGATAGAAAATGTAGAGATTATAACGTTAGCATAATTAGACGTAATTTCATTCTCCTTATGCTAACATTCGTTTCACCTTCTTATCCATTTTGTTTATTGGCTTTTTTCATGTTAATTTTGGAGGTCAAGTAATGTTTGACCTAATTTAATACCCCTGTCATACATTAGAATCATTTGATATACGAAAGATTATTTTGGTTTCACAAAATAAGATTTTTTCAATTTTTTTACATAGTTAGATCACATTTTTTTACTTAATAATTGCTACAGATTAATATATGTGTTGAATTTTATAGGAATTGATCACAAATAAATATTGTCTAAGAAAAGGGAGAATCTGTCAAAACACTTACGAACTGATTTGATCATTTGTTGAAAATGTACTCTGTTTAATGATTTTTTTGTAATGAATTTGTATGTTGTTATATGATCTAAGAATTGAACAGTGGATGACGAAATATTCTAGGGCTTAATGAATTAAATATGAAGAAATTTGACAAATAAGTATAGAAGCAAAATATCTAGGTTTATAAAAGACTGTTTACTCAATACATATACAGGGTGTTCATTTGAAAACTTCCCACATATGTTGCTTCAAAACCGAACAACTTAGAAAAGTTCTGTTTCAAGGGATCTTTTTACTCAATGGGGGAACCAAAAGCAAAATATTATCAAAAAAGGGGTGTTACCCCTAAACCCCCCATGATCACAACTCAACATTTTCAGATTGCAACTTTGTAATACCTTTAATGAAATCCCATAAAAAATGTAGCCTTTTGGTAAAAAATATTTTGAAATCGCACAAACCGTTCAGGTGCTGTGTACAAAAAACCCACTTTTTAGGTGTTTTAAAAAAAACCTTTTTGCCTATTTAGATTATGTTGGTGAAGTTCATATCAATTTAGAATAAAAAATATAAAAACCCCACCCATATTTTATAGGATTGTTTTCTTAATTTAGCTAAAAATGTTCAAATTGGGCGATATGATTTGTGACCACTCTTTGGAAAGCCCTATAAATTCTGAGCAATTTGGTATAACAATTTTTTTAATCGGTGCACAGGTTGTGAAATTGTGGTTGGAATAGTGTTTTTTTAATTCCTCATTAAAGGCTTATTATGCCTTATTTTAAAATCCTAAGAAGAAAAATGAAATTTTGCAAAGTGATAGTAAAAAGAAGTATGAAAATAGAGTTTTAGAAGAATTGGCTCAAGTTGAAGTTGTTAGCAAGTTTTTAGACAATTCTAGTGATTCAATACGTCACGTCACTGCTTAGACTGACTTATCTGCTGCTTCCATCAACAAAGCCATACAAATTAATACATATTTCCCTTATAAAATGCAAATTTTACACACACTTAACGAAGATGACTTTGATAGAAGGATACACTTATTTGAAGAAATGAGTCAACTTATCAATAGGAATGTTAATATTTTGAAAAATATTTGTTTAAGTGATGAATTCCAACTAAACGGATTTGAGAACAAGCATAATTGCCGTTATTGGTCTGAAAACCCCTCACTTCTTTGTAGAACGTTTAACGCAATGGCCAGTAAAGATAAATGTTTAGACAGGAATTTTGGGTGACACTATTGTTGAACCCTTGTTTATTGATGGAAAGTTGAATGGAGAATCATATCTAGATTTGCTTGAAAATGCATTTGACCTCTTATTTTAGAAATCATTGAAAATCAGGAAAATGAGATCGGAGAAAATTTAGATGAAAACACTCTTCGTTTCCAGCAAGATGGAATTCCTCCTCATTTTGATCTTCGTGTGTGTCGATGGTTAAATGACCATTATTCCGGCCGGTGGATCAGTAGAAGAGGAACAATTGAATAAACTTCAAGATCACCAGACTTAAGTCCATTAGACTTCTTTTTGTGGGGCCAAATGAAATCTGTCGTTTTCAAATCACCTCCAGTTGATATTGAGGACTTAAAGCAAAGAATCGTAATGGAATGTAGAAGCAAAACAAGGAAAACCTTCAAAAAAGATAGGCAGAGTTTGAAAACAGATTGTAACTACTGTGTGAAAACTAATGGGAACCAATTAGAACATTTATTGTAACATGAAAGATGGAAAAAATGAGAATACCTTAAAAATACTATTCCAACCACACCTTCACAACCTGTGCACCGATTTAAAAAATGTTTATACCAAATTACTAAGCATTTATAGGGCTTTTCAAAGAGTGGTCACAAATAATATCGCCCCGTTTGAAATTGTTTAGCTAAATTAAGAAAAAAAATCCCACAAAATATGGGTGGGGTTTTTATATTTGCTATGACAAAATTGATATGAACTTTACCAAGATTATCTAATTATGCAGGTTTTATTACGTTGACAAACATTAACGTGAAAATTAATCTTCGAGGCGTGTTAAAAAGGGGTTTTTGAAAAAGCCTAAAAATTTGGGTTTTTGTACACAGCACCTGGACGGTTGGTGCGATTTCAAAATGTGTTTTACCAAAAGGCTATATTTTAGATGGGCTTTCATTAGAGGTATTACAAGGTATGGGCTGCAATTTGAAAATTTTGAGTTGGGGTCAGTGGGGGGAAGGTTAGATGTAACGTACGTTTTTGAAAATATTTTGCTTTTGGTTCCCCCAATGAGTAAAAAAGATCCCCTGAAACAGAACTTTTCTAAATTGTTCGGTTTTGAAGCAACAGATGTGGGAAGTTTTCAAATGAACACCCTGTATAACTTAAATATGGATATTATTTCTTGACTCTTACTTGACTACATGGCTCGTACTTGGCTTTCGATTGTGAACTGTCTTGATCAATATTCATCCCTCAGAGTAAGGGGTGAAACCACCAGACCGCCGCCCCAGACTCTCCGCGAAACAGGAACTCGTAGGAGCTGTTATTAAACCTATTAGCGAATCCGGAAACAGGAAATTATTTCCAGTTTTACTTCCGTTTTGGGCGCGAACTGAAGGCCTTTGTTCCTCGCTAACAATGGTCTCTGGCTCTATGGTCATTATTTCATGGCTTTGTCGGTCTCGACCATTACCGGTGAATTAACAACTTTCTGCGCCATTCGTTACTCTGAAAAATGTTACGCTTAGAAATTAACAGACGTATTAAAATTATAATTGCTATATTTTTACGATCAGCCACTGAATTATTTGAACTTCGTTTCATAGCTGACCTTTTTTTAGTAGATTGTCTAAAACGCTAGAGACAGTAGCGCAATACTACTAGTGTCGCAGTTTTGTAACAAAGCTACTTGGGGACAAAATGATGTGGAGATCGTAGGCGATAGGTTCTACGCACGGTTCTCTTAATACTGACATGGCGTCCGCTCAATGGTTGCCATCGACGTGGACACTACTAGAGAAGTCTTGAATGTCCATATTGGATGGTAGTCAAGTTTCAGATGGTGAGTAGAGAAGAGAACTGAGTATTGACAATCAGACCAACACTGCGAGGTTCGGATTCCACGTACAGCTGTAGCTCCCTTAGTTGCCCTAGCTATTGAGCTATTAATAAATAGCTATTTCTGAGGAACAGTCAACTTTAGTTAGTAACAATGACTACACTCGTTCATCTACACTCGTCCCTCTCAGTAGCCCATCATATTCTCCCATATCTTGATGATCGGAGTCTTAATAATGAATAATGAATAAAGACTGGGACAGAAAACTATGCTGGTCTAATTAACCTAGCAAAGGCAATTCATACTAAAATACAATTAACATACTAAATAAACAATAAAACTAATCTAATATAAGGATGAAATACTAATGTTCCTGATTTACTAAGGTACTACATTTTATGCACTTGAGTTGCGACTATCTTCAGTGTGTGTGTATGTATAGATACAGTACAAGTAAACGTCACACAATACAAATTTATTACAATATAAGCACAAAATGCACAAATATATAAGTACAAAATGCACAAATATTGAAAAAAACGTCATAATATTTGTAAATTTTATACTTGTATTGTAATATATTTGTGCTTATATTGTAATAAACTTGTGTTGTGTGACGTTTACTTGTACTATATATGTTACAACACGTATTATGCTAATTAAAAAAAACTATAAGTATAGATGTCTTATTTGTATACAATAGAAAGAACAACAACAAAACAAACAAAAGACAACAAAATATTTTTTCTGCACCTTTAGAAAATTGAATTTTGCCAAATACTTCCATGTAAATTCTCGTGTTAAAACAATTAATTAATACTTCCAGAATTAATTCACTTTCATAAAATAATATTGTGAATGACATTTTAGAAAGAAAACTTACCTATCCTACATACTAAAATCATACTTAATGTTAAAGTATACTATCGGGATGATTGTGGAGTTTATTATATATCCTTGTAAGTTGTTTTGAGTTTTTACTTGTAAACTGCCTTCTTTGTGTTTTCGTGTGACAAGGAGTTCAATTAAAAAATGATTCATGCATAAACTAATATGCTATGATTCCGTAATTCCGTCCTAGGAACACAACTTTGAAAAGTTGATATTAATTCTCCGACATTTTAACAAGTGGAACACAGGAAATGGAACGGCGAGGTGTTTTTGGGCAGCGAGCGTCGCGGAGCTTTCATGACGACTCCACGGGATTATGGATTTTTTTCATTGGGGCTCGGCCCGAGGGTGGCGCGGGGCTGAAAAAACTGGCGCGTGGGGTGAATATGCAGAGGGGGTGTGGGACTGTGGGGGGGGGGGTACTCATAATAGCAATCGATAAAGACAAGTAGGACCCTGCTAGGGTTGATCACTAATGACTCATCCTGCGTTGCCAAGTCTTGTTCCGGTCAGTCGAAGAAATTGCCTAAGTAATACTCAGGAGAAAAGGAATTCAAAAATATCATACAAGTAGCACAATCTCCTCGAATCGGATTCGAAATTTTTGTAAAATTCCTCTACCTTTCCCCAGACTCAAAATATTTTTTAGCATCAACTACTAAAATAACTTTGGTAGTGGGCTGCTTGAAAGATAAGAAAGGCTTTTATCAGTATCAGCAGTGTCTTATTCCAACTTAACCTCTGGTTCTTTGTTTTCATTACATATCCACAATATGTTAAAGAAATAAAATTAATATTCAATTTAGCTAAAATAAATGTTTAATACTTTCCACAACATACTTGAATATTTTCCATAATTATATTTCTTTTAAAAATAGTTAAAGTTTGGAGGCGAGCGAAAGGAATTTGTCAAAATTTTAAAATAATTGATTAGCAGAATTACGATCGTTATGATTATAGATGGCGACACTTCTCGGCGTATTTTAAGACAAAATAGTTTACTTGTATCTAGAATGAATATAGGCAATGAATACACATCTATCTGTATTCATCGGTTATTACCTATCTGTATTACCTGAGAAGTCTTGTTGCTAACTGACTTCAACTTAGCTGAGAAAGCCATTCATTAATAGCCAGTGCAACTACAGCTTTACGTGGGATCCGAACCACGTAGTATAGTTCTGATTTTCAGCTAACTGACAAGCCTGATACTTAGTTCTTTTCCCTCCACAACATCTGTCTCATGGAAAACATGCCTTAAGTTAAAGTATTAAATAAACTTGATCCTTAATAAACAAAAGAATTAAAGCCAAGTTCGAGAACATTGTATGAAAAACATGTTATTTATAAGTTTTATGTATATGATATGTCCACTATTTATATTTAATATTATTAATTATTTATTTAATATTTTTTTATCTCAAAAAATCAATCCATAGGTGTTAACTAATCTATAACACTATTGTATAAATTAAAATATTGAAGTGTTAACACTCAGAAACGTTTTATATCCTTTGTTTATTGCATGCAAGAACTTTTCGAGGTGTCATCCTCTTCTATATTCACTTGTAGTTTTATTTCATTTAGAAGACACCGAAACTCTTTTGTTTTTTCTTTCTGTTTTTTCATACATAAACTGTCTTCTTTATCCAGTAACTTCACTTGAGATAATCTCCTCCAGGATAAAATATTGTAACGCAGTTAAAATTGACTCGTAGATTTCAAACTGAAACAAATTAAAAATAAGTTAAACATTTTGGAACATTAAGCACATACTTTGAAAAAATGTGAAATTCATGTTACTGATTTTTTAAATTTTGTTTGGTTACAGAATATTTATATAGAATTTTTTTAAAATGTTCTTTCTCATTGGCTGGCTAAAATAATGGAAGTACACAACATTTGAGTAAAATATGACAACAATTTTAAAACCCTTCTTTTTTTAAAGAGGTTTTTAGTAAAATAAATGACGTACACAGTTCACGTGAGTGGTAAATCCATAACATGGGGTCGGTTTTTTCACCTCTTGGAACTACAGGCGACACGATATCTGAAACATGCAACATGTTTATGGTTATGAATTGGTAGTAAACTTTTTTGAACCCTACAAAATAAATATGTATCAACATTCAATTGCATACATTTTAGATCATTTCCGGAATTTATACTACACGAAATAGTTTTGTTTATAACTTATTAAATGAATGTTAAATTATTTGAATCAAAGTTCGATAAATCTTAACTGTTCTTATGTTTAAAACAGATTTTCAAAACAAATCTGTAGCTTTTAATGTTGTAATCTGTTTTGTTGTGTACAATCCTATCGCATGTCCGAAAACACATAATATACTTCCAACTGCAAGGAAAAGGATTAAAGGATAAATAAAAGACGAGGATAAATAAAAAGTTGAACGACGAGAAAATTTATACGTTATGATTTTGGCCATAGAAAAACATTAAATAGGTTCAGAACCAGACAACCAACTGATAATAATAAATGTACAACATTCTCACAACAACAAGTGTTATTGTAAACAAACAAATTTACAGCCACTACTACCCTATTACATGAACATAACATAGCTTTGTGAGGGTGTAAGTCTGCATATATTTATTCTATCACTAGAAATGTACTATGAAATATTTTCTGAATATTTCCGTGAATTTAAAAATATCACATTTGTTTTCAAAATACTAAAAACTGTTTTACAAAACACTTTACAGTAAAAACAAGCGAAACTAATACAATTGTAATTGAAATTCGAAAATTCCTTTCTTGTTGTACATCTAGGTTACAAAATTTACAATCCCTCAACATTTCAAGTACTGTAAATCAAAAGTAACAGAACTAAAAGTTAGGTGTATCGTTTAACAGCTGTTTATACGATGTAAAAATATCGAATGGCTTTTAATCCACGATAAAAATAGACTACACAATATTTATACTAGTTTAAAAATTATGAAAATGTACAGCTGCTATATATCTTAATAAAAACACTTAAATAATATAAAATCATTGGACCATGAAGATTCAGTAGGGTGGAGGTTAGGTAATTTTTGTCTTACTATTTCATTTACTTCCTAGCTAGAGAAATTTCTTAGGGGTAGGTTTACTTGCGGAATTAAATATAGAGGTTGCGTTCTCAGTCAGTCATCCCCTACTTGTTTCCACAGTATATAAAATATTTTCTTTTTTAACATGCCACTAACCCATTACACATTTAGAGCATTTCAAGATCTATTAGTCAATTTCAACATGTTAAATACAAATGTGGTTGTGTGATATGTCATTTAACACCGCCATTTCAACCTTAAAACGGCAGTGTAATCAGAATTTAAAAAGGACGTGTCGTTAAGTAGTTATTAATTATTTTGTTATTTTATTTTATTTATTATCAGCTGGGTATTTTCCAAATTGAAACCGGTTTGTCATGGCTGAAACGAAAAACACTCTGAAAACACGTCTGGTTTTGTTTCAGCCATGACAAACCGGTTTTAATTAGGAAAATGGCGATAGCAAATAAAATAAAATAACAAAATAATTATTAACTAAAGAACGGACCGTCCTTTTGAAATTCTGATTGCATTAAAGTTTTCAGCTTGAAATGGCGGTGTTAAATAACGCATCGCATGACCTCTTTCTAGTTTAAAGTGTTGAAGTTTACTCCTAGATCTTGGACCCCAAGTGATCCCAAGTGAAATATTTTATAAACTGTGAAAACAAGTTAGCAGTAATTGACTTAAAACTCACCCTGTATACATATTTAAAAAAATCATAGTTAAAATACAATCCATCATCATAAACAGTTTAAACACAGCGATGACGTATATTTTGGCGTCTCCGTAAATGAGGCACATTGTCAGTCAGGGTGTAAAACACCACCGACTCCCGGCGATGGCAGACGTTAAGATGGATAGAGTCGGCTTTGAAACTTTGCCGAAATCCTTTTACACCACACTTATTATGTGGAGGGGAGGGGGGAGGGTTTAAAACACCAAAGATTAATTTGACTTCGAGGGCTTTTGGTTTCCGTTAAAATGGAAATGTTTTTTCACCCTTCGGGCGTTAACAATTCCTGAACAATATTTTTATAACAGCTGATGCCTTTTCGTCTTAGTTTCCATTCCATTTCTCTTCCACAATCCCTTTTAATATTAACACCCATTTTATTTCGTACATTGTGCGGTTAGAATCAAAGGAATCAACAAAATAAATTATGTAAATAGTAAAAAAAACTCCACATTTTCCGAGATTATTTTAAATACCGGGAGGGGTGGTTGCACAAGAACCTACAAGTGGAGGGTTCAAATTTTCAAATTCAAATTCAAATGTTTTATTGCATGAAGACAATTACATGAATTGCATCGCAATAGTCAATATTAATAATAAAAATAACCTATCCTATACATACAATCTTAAAAACGGTGCATACAAACATACAAGATGTCTTACATTCACGCTCTCATTTAAACTGGGTTAAAATATTAAAACTAAAATAAATAAATACATAACTAAATAAATAGATAGCGGCCACTCCACCTCCCTGTGCCATGCCAATATTTGAGGGTCATTTGGCATTACTAGGTCTCCCAGTTATGTGCAAGGAACTCGTCCACGCTGTAGAAAGCGTTTGATATAAGTACGTTTTTAAGACGAGCCTTCAATGCCTTGGGCACCTGTGCACATTTGAATTCATTGGGTAGACTGTTGATTAATCGAACACCGGCCTGAGAAGGAAGATGTTCGAAAACCACCGTCCTGTGTTGCCCAGTTCGGTAGGTTTCCCTGCCTCTGGTGTTGTGTCCGTGTATGTCGGTGCCTCTAGTTAGAGTGCATTTGGTCATGCAGCAAGTGATTGTTTCCAATATATAAATGCAGGGCAGGGTCAACAGTTTTAGATTCTGAAATGCAGTTCTGCACGAATCTCTGCTTTTTAATTTTAAAATAATTCGTACTGCTTTTTTCTGCAGTCTGAATATTCGCAAAAATTCTCTATTTGAGCATCCACCCCACAGTATCACCCCATAGGATAGATGTGGGTATATGATCCCATAATACGCCGTCATGAGAATTTCAATCGGGCAGTATTTGGACAAATATCTCAAACAATATATACCTGATGCTAATTTAGAACAGATCTTGTTTGTGTGATCGTTCCAGGATAAGCTTTGTTCCAGGTATATTCCAAGAAATTTAGTTGATTGGACTTCTTCGAGTTCAGTGTAAATGAATGATGAAAATGAAGAAAAAAGCTGAGAAGTATGTCTTTTATTTCCAGCTATCCGCCAAAAAAACACACACAAAACTAAAAAAAATAAATTTCAAACACAAAATGTAATTCCAATGTTTGTATTTTATATTCTTTATTATTAAAACTTGTTATAATAATTAATCTGCAAAAGATGTTTTGACTAAAAAGGGAAAATAAATATAATAGCTGAGTAATTGTGATAAGTATGTCCCATACGAGCTCACCATTAAAAAGAAGAAGAATGAACTGTAAGAAATTTTAACAAATAAAATATAATCCAATACTTTGTATTTTATTATATTTATTGTTAAAAATTCGATAGTTAATCTGCTAAAGATATTTAATTTAAATATATAGTGGAATTACCTCAAATTAATCGATGTTCACATAAAGTCTAGAACTGGATCCCTCGCAGGTAACGGACAAACCTAAATCTTTTTTTTTTTTTTTTTTTTTTTTAACTAAAAATAAATTCTTCTAGACACCCTGTCAATCCTCCACTACCAGAACAGTACCTGAGGTGACATTGTTATATTTTATGACGACATACATCGTAAAAACCAAACATTTTACTTTAATTTATTTCCTTAATAGACGGAGCCTTTCGTTGTAAAAGACGACATCATCAAACCAACATGCAACTGGTACAAAATAATAATTTTGAATTTTATTTGAGTACAAATATTTTTAAAGCTATACAAATAATCCTTTTTTTAATTGTGTTCTGGTGTGTATCTGCAGTATTTTTAATGAGAGGAGATTGCTAAATGAAGTAATTAATTAGTTATCGTAAACCAATGGTGTTTGTATATAGTCTAAAGATCGGAGGAAAGTATGAGATAACAAAAAGACTTATCTCATAAATCAAAACATCTGTCAAAACAGAGAGGTTTTGTGGAAGGCTGCAGCAGGACCTGTCTGAGGGCCGAATGTCCTTGACGATGATGATGATTTAGTGTTATCAGTCCTTATTGTATTAATTGAAAAAAAACCGTTAATGTCATATCTTTGTTTTTCTTTCTCTTTTGATCAATATATTGAGTGTTATAGGGGTATTTGTAAAAAAGGATCTATTGGCCATTAATTCACTCATTGTATTTAATATATATATTATTACTTTTATCATCACGACAGACTTCTGTATTTCTTTATAAAGTAAAATTACTTTTTTAGACAGGAAAAGTAAGTTTTGAATGGAAGTACGCGACTTGTTAAAACTTTTAATGATCACTTTTCAAATTGTTGTTTAAGAATGCCGTACCTAACGATCTGTATGTATTTACTTTATAATCTGTTTTATATAATGAGTTATTCAGTTGTTTAGGATTTTAAATAAATAAAAATGAGGAAACCACTTTTTAAATAGTCGTGTATTCTGGAGGACAAATATAAGTCTTTAAGTTCTCTTATTAGTCTTATTATTTCTAATATACAATATAATATGGTCCTTTTTTAAAATAAAAATATGAAATTGTTCCTACAAGATAATAACATATTTTGGAGATGTAAAGTGTAATTAAAACCAAAACGTTTGAAATGCTGATTTTATTTATAAATTCAGAATACATGTAAAAGAACAGAAGCTGAATGTTCTCAGTTCGATCCCAATCAAAGTCGATTGGGACAAATTTTGAAAGGAATCAGCTGATAACCACCAGCAGTTCATTTTTCATTGGGCTATTGATTAATGACACTTTCTAAGGAATATTCAGCCTTATTTAGTAACAATGACTACATTCATTCATTCGAAATACATATTCACCAATATATTGACGGACGATCAGCATTTTAAGAATAAACATAACAATAAAACAGCAAAATTATCTCTGTAATGGCTAACTACAATTATTTGTATTGTCAATTTGACTTAATTTTAAAAGCGTTTATTTTTCAAGTGTAAAATATTCTTATGGTTTGGTAAGGCTGGAACGTACATTGATTAACAGTGTAGTATAATTTATTTCCTATATTTGCAAAAAAAGAAAAAAGTATACAGAGTGTCCAGCTTCGATTGTCACATATTTTAGAGGATTTGTTACCAGGTCAATCAATACAAGCAAATAATTTCATATAATATGTGTTCTATCTCGATTCGTTTTCTATCTGTGTGTCTGTATGTGTTTTTACAAAAATATGAATATCTCAAAAACCGTTTGACAAACAATACTGAATTTTCGTATGAAAGTTGATCATAAATGGACACGTTTTATGTAGAAAGGCTGCACTTCTAAGATTATCAGTTTCAAAATGGCGGCTGTCCAAAAATGTCAAGTCAAATATAAAAAAAACTACTCATTTTACCCAAAAATGTTAAAATACAATATTTGTAGACTACGTTATGCCAAATATGTCAATTTAAAAGATCAGTTGATAAATAACAGAGAAAACTATTTTTGTAACTCAAAGTCAATGCTGAAATGATGGGAAAAACATTCAGATAACAATTTATATGAAACCAGTTAAAGAGTTAAACCAGTTAAAGAGAGTCCAGGTTTGCTCTTGCTCTACTTTTCTTTTCTGCATTGCTCTTTTTTCCACACTGGGTCCTCCCTCCCACATTTCTCTCAGTCTTCCTCCTGGTCTTCCTCCTCTTTCTCCAGGTTTATCTCCGGCAATCTATTATATCCCATCCTCTTCACATACTCCATCCATTGTATCCTTCTTCTTTTCATTGTCTCTTTCCATCACTTTCAACCTTTCCCTTGTTATTTTGTTCCTTATTCTAGCTCTTTGCTAATCTTATCTATATCTCTTAATAATCTTATATCTGCTGCCTGTAATCTGCATAAATCGCCCTATCGTATACCTAAAGCAATTTCGGTGCCGATTTTAAATTGCGTAAAAAAGGTTGTTGTGGCTATTTTTAAATGACCTATTACAGTATTATTTACCTATTACAGATCTATATTAGCTATTTATCAATTACAAAGTTTTGTTTGTTACCTATTACAGAATTATTTTAGCTATATAGGTAAAATTGGTAACCTACCAATTAAAGTTTTATTAGTTGACTACTTCAAGTGCTCATAATTTTGATATTCTAATATTAATTTTTAACAATTGTTGAAGTTAATTTACCCACTAATTCATTTCATTTTCGGAAACTCACGATAATAGTGAAAAAAAAAACTGGCATCCGTAAATCGCGTTAGCCGAGGAACGAAATCGTAACGTTTGTATTGCAAAAGTTATGTTTTACTTATCAAACGTTATGCAGTAACCAATTGTCATGAAGTTAACCTTTAAAAACTGGTTTGTCTACGATAAAGTGTCAGGAATAGCAGTTACTTTTAACGGTCGTCCAGATACGAATAAACTATCTAAAGTTGTAGCGTACATTTGAGACGTTTATTGGCTATGAACAGTAAAAATCATAACACCAACTTTGAGGTTGATACTGGGGAAAACAATTTATCTAATACGGCGCTCATGTCCAGTTTGCGTCCTGCGAGGTGTTAAACTACGACGCTCGTCGCCAGGGGCGTCTCGATCGCACAATATACGAAGTGGACCGAGTACGTGAAGCAGTAAAACTTGTTTACTAGCAAGTTCCGAACCACTTGCTCATTCTATGGCCACTCTCGGCCCGGATTAAAACCTGCATACTCAACCCATCGGGGATGGTCTTCAAGCCGCCATTCGCCACCGGATATGATATTAAAGCTACGCTTCATTGCCGGACGGCGATTCTTCAAATGTCGTAAAGCGAGGAAATAAGACGGTAAAAAATAAACTGGAACTATTGTTCTTCTCGCGCACCGCTTATCGTGACGCAAAAGTGTCTAGCTGCACCACCTGAGAAGAGGATGTATTTTAGCGCATACGTAAAAACGGTACGTGTTTAAAAATGTCTTAGTGGTGTGACACCCTTAGTTTTATATGTAAAATATTGAAAGAGGTTTTGGCCCACATTTTGACTAAATTGGGCAGCACATATTCTCTTAGATTTGAAACGCCGTTACAACTTAGTGCGTATTTTAAGGCGAACATGAATGATTGCATGAGTGTAGGATGATTTAGGATGATCTTAACTTATGATAAGAAAGCTCCATTAATTAGTAGGTTAAGGGAAACTAAGGGTCCTAAGGATTTAAGTGGAATCCAAAACACGCAGTATTGGTCCGATTTTCAGCCAATTGGTAAGCATGATACTTAGTTATCTCCCCTACAAAACATCCGGACCCTGACTACCACCCAACATGGACACTCCAGACTTCTCTAGTTGTGTCAAAGTTGATGGCAATCATTGAGTGGACGCCGTGTCAGTATAAAGAGGACCACACATAGAGCTGTCACCTGAAATATCCACAACACTTGGTCCCCAAGTAGCTGGGTGACAGTTTTGCACCACTAGAGACGTGCGATAGTGGTAGTTCATGTTACCATTAAATTGTAAAATGAACTAACGACAAATTGAATAACTGCTGATTATTTCCTTCTACATGAGACAACACAAATAAACACAAAAATTATACAATACATTGAACTTATTTATACAGTGTTCGTACAAGAAGGTATATAGTGAGGTGATCAATTCGGTTATCATCTCTAGACCAGAGAAATTAAAAAAGGAACCATTGTGCCCCAAAGCATTCTACCAGTGTACATTCCTTTGTGAATTTTCGTAATATTTAACAACTCATTTACTTAAATTGTATTAATTAATTGTGTGTAGATTCACCATTATGTAATTTCTGACAGCGCATAATATTCAAATTACTAAACTATTTATATAAATGTGTTTCAATTCGCGTGTGTTTGTTCTAGGTTCTTTCCATGTTGCTGTTCAAATTCTTTTGTGTTGCGTAACATTATAATTAAATTTTGGCCATATTTTTTTATATTTATGTGAAATAAGTAAAACATGCCTTAGGGAGGTTCCAACAGGTTTTGCACCTATCTGAATTCCATTAATGTGTGAAGAAAAGAGGCCATGCATTCCAAACATTTATATTTGTGTGATTCCCTGTTAGATGGCTTCATTATTAGAATTTGGAACGTGTCAATGGCTGCCACTCGACTGGTTACAAGTGTAAGGGATGCTTTTCTTATATTTTAGAAGGTGAGAACTCTTATTAGTGTTTCGCAGTTATTTTAGATTAGATATTGAATCCATTTGTTCATAGTTATCTGTTAATTTACTATCATTATATATATATTTTTTTAATGGTTTATAATTGTGGTCGAGATTTTAAATTATTTATTTAACCCTAAAACTAGCACCAGCCTAATTTTCAATTTCATTAATCACATTTTATATATTTCTTTTGCGTAATGCACTTTATTTTGGCCACAAATTGTGCTATTTGTTCGGTTTCCTCTTGGGTCCGGCGCCTTCACACCCACCCTAGGTAGACTCAGCATGTGATTTTACAAGTTTGGAATTAACATCCTCTGTTCAAGGGTAGGGAAGAAATGTACGATAATAGTGGACACAGTAGGCTATACATACACAGGTACAACACCGACGCTCCCGCCCCCACCCTATAATAAGACAGGGGAAGTTCAACTACTCACTCTGACAACACAGAGTTGGCGTTCATACGAAAACACGTTTTAATTTGAAAACTTCGTACACGTTCACTCGCATCTTGTTGGGAGTTTCCCGGCCTTAAGGAAGTTCCCGTTTCTCAGGGAGATCGTCTTAATGGTGAGATGTTTCTTCTCTCTTATCTCGAACAAAGGGAAACTTTTTTTTTATAAGGAAAACAAACAAGCAAACAATTTTTACATGAAATGACAACTACTTAGTTTGATAATAAAGGGTTAGCAGATGCTTAATATAGTAATTAATTTGATTTTTTACTTAATATAGTAAGTTGATAAATTTTAATTTAAAACGGAAGAACAAACATTGGCATTTAAAATTTTGCCAGAATATTATTCTTGTGAAGATTTTTACTACTCACGCACTTTAGTTCGACCAGGGGTTAAGACTCTACACTATCCACCAACTGATGTCTTCTTCTTCTCTTTTCGCTAACTTTTCCTTCTACAGCTGTTCTTAACAGGCTCTCTCCTCTCATCACATGTCCTAACCAATTTTCCTTTTTCCTATAGCCATCGACGTGGACACTACTAGAGAAGTTTGGGGTGTCCATGTTGTATGGTAGTCAAGGTTCTTATATTGTGTAGAGAAGAGAACTGAGTGTCAGACTTGTCAGTTAGCTGAAAATCAGACCAACACTACGTGGTTCGGATTCCACGTAAAGCTGTAGGTCCCGTAGTTGCCTATTGGGCTATTAATAAATAGTCCTTTCTGAGCTAAGTCGAACTCAAATAGTAACAATGACTACACTCGTTCATCTACACTCATCACACTCATTCACCGCACATATTCGCCCATATATCTACAATCGGTGTCTTAGAAATGAATAATAAAAATGAATAGTTTTCTGTATTTCCCTCTCTTCACCCACTTTCCTCAGTACAGTACTTCTTCATTTCACTCTATTTTCCCATCCTATTTTCTCCATCCCTCTCCAAATCCACAATTATACATTGATGTATTATGCTATATCTGTAGATTCTACATACATGTAGCTGAATAACAAGTGTTAACATACATTTAGCGTAAATTCATGTTAAATGTATGTTCAGAAATACAAATAAACACGCTCTGAATTTGCAAGTCTAGAGCCAATTCAACCGAAAATACGCAATATTTTTAGATCTTATAATGAATTTGCCTTATTCCACTTTCTTATTTTTTAGTTATTTAAATTTCATTTATAAACAAAGAAAACTTGTTTCTTTCTTATTTACTTATTTGTTTAATTTTTATTTATTCTTAAGACGCCGATCGTCAAGATATGGACGAAAATAAATTTCCAATGTGATGAGTGTAGATGAGCGAATGTAATCATTGTTACCAACCAAAGCCGACTGTTCCTTAGGAAGTTTTATCAATAGCCAAATGATAAATAGACAGCCGGTGGTTATTGGCTGATCACATTCAGAATTTGTTATAACTCTGATTGAGATCGAACTGAGGCCCTTTCAGTTCCACGCGTATCTCATTGAATACACGAAAAATGCGTACAGCGAAAAATGCGTACACCAGGAATCTTGCGAAATATGCGTACAGGATCAAGTTTTGACAGATGAACGGGGGTAACCTATGACGTCACAACAATTAGATAGGCTAAAAATGCGTAAAACTTTTAGGGCAAATGGATCTTTTACAACAATTGAATTATATAAATACGTTTACCTCTAAAATAAATATGAATGTCGATTAGTTTCTTGGGATTGGAGAACCTAATCTAACCTAACCTAACCTAATTTCGCTGTACGCATCTTTCATGCCACCGTGGAGAATACTTACCCTCGTCAAATACCACTATTTCCTTCTGTACGCATCTTTCGTACCACCATCTCATTACGCTTCCAGACCCATACAGCCCTCATCAGAGACATTGTTTTCCAAAAGACGCTTACGGTGTCCTCAATTATTGTATAGTTTGTCTCTTAACTTCCATACAGGTTGTTAAAAAATATAAATAAATAAGAAAAGATCAAATAAAAACTCGAATTTACTTCTTGGACACAATGTTGTTTTGGATATAATATGTAGTATTGCTGAATATATTTATATTTAAGAAATCGGTTACTATTCACTAGCATACCAACAGGCCATCCCCAATCCAGAGGGAAGGTAAAAAAATATGCAAAACAACTAAACATCGCGCAACATAAATGCCTAAAAATATAAGTACCAGCAAGTACAAGTATGACTGAGATCGACATTCCTTTGTGAATCCCTTTGGTCTGACGATAGTTAACGTGGTTTACTGTACTATTTGGACTTAAAGCACTGTAATGTAAGACATTTGTGTTGTATAACGTTCGCTTTGTATTCCAATAGACATCAGACGAAGGTGTGATTTTGATTTTTGGCCATTAAATGTCAGACTAAAGAATGATTTTTGACAAAATCGAATCTTGGTCATAGTCCTGTTACGGTCGAACAAAACATCCAGCTTCCGATTTAGATCAGAGATAGAGAGAGGGAACTCTAAAAATTATTTTTGGTATTTTTCATCTTTTCTCTTGTTGATATAGTTTTTTTGTCATTAAAAATCTTCAACAAAATCTTTAGAAAACGAAGGGTCGATGCGGGGTTTAAACTGAAATGTCCATTGTAACGGCTCGATTTCCCCTTCCGTTGATGACGTGTTTTTGATATGTCCACCCTTCAATTTTTACACCCTCGCTGCGGTTTCATGAAAGCATTTTAAAGGTATTGTCAACTTTGAAGACTTGTTAGTGACGTTTATTATTTTCTCCAGTTCCAGCGGTCAGGGGGTGACTTTTCTCCATGAACAAGGGCCTCGTTTTACAGATTTTAGCAGTTTATTGAAAATATTTTTTTTGTTTTATTTTTGTGTAAACGGACAGAACTAGTAATAAATTACTTAATTAAACATAAATATTGACAAAACAAATGAAACATCATAATCTAGGAAACATCTAAAGATACAAGTTTGATCATGTTCTTAACATAAAAGCGAGTAATTATGAGAAAGATTTTGAATTTTATTTATTCAAAATCGAGTTATTCTGTGATACGAATAATGGAAATTGTTAACGATGGACACTTTAACAACAATGTAAACTTACAACACTTTTGGATTTAACGACGAAAATAGTTGAGATTACGCACAAAATAAAAATGTACCAATAAAAAACAGAATAATCTTACCGAAAAATCAAAGAGAAATGTGTTTAGCCGCTTTTTAAAATAGGTTTAAATTCTCTTAAATTGGCGTGGCGTACTTATTATGTTATTGAGTATGTGTTCTTAGAATGGTACTCAAGTGGAATTACACAGAGCTTAAGGGTCGGCACTGTGGCGTAGTGCTGTAGTCCAGCTACTTGGGGACAAAGTTTTGTGGAGATTGTAGGTGATACGTTATATTTTCGGTCCTCTTAATACTGACATGGCGTCCGCTCAATGGTTGCCATCGACGTGAACACTACTACAGAAGTCTGCGGTGTCCATGTGGGTTGGAAATCAGGGTCCGGATGTTCTGAATATAACTAAGCATCAGTCTTGTTAAATAAATGAAAATCAGACCAATACTACGTGGTTCAGATTCCAAATAAAGCTGTAGGTCCCTTAGTTGCCCTGGCTATTGGGCTATTAATAAATGGTTCTTTCTAAGGAACAGTCAACCTTAGTAACAATGACTACACTCATTTTCCATTCATTTTGTTTTAATCGATCTGCGACTTACTAATGAATAATAGTGAGTCATTTAGAAAGAGAATTTCGTTACTAGTGTTTCATAACTATTTCAGTGTAATCATGGAATAGTTGGGACTGTATATGATAATAATGATTTATTTACATCCATTTTAACAAATATAAAAAACAATAATACGGCTCGGAAAAACTGACCACACTTACAATGTATACAATATACATAGGGTAGCCTAAAAAAATACTTTTAGACTTTTACACTTATTTATGTACTATCCATTTTCACATTTCGACTACTAAGAAACAGCTTGCAGTATTAAATTCACTTTTTCAAAACGTTTTTATACAAATTACAATTCGTATCTTTAGCAGATTGTAACAGTATTAAATAATAATAACGTTTAAAAATATATTCCATAAATCAAACACACATATATCAATACATTATCAATGTTAATAAAAGAAAACAAACAGCATTTTTAGTTAATTTATTAAATAAAATTAATAAACTGCGACAGTTAGGGGTAGAAATGTAATGTTTTATGGATTTTAATGTACTTTTGCAATTGATTTTCAATTTTCTAGGTATTTTTTACAACTCAATGTTTGACCTTCCTTTCGTAATGCGAACGGTATGTTGGAGAATATAACCGATTTCTCATATGAAATATATTCATCAACACTTCAAGCTATACCTAAGAATAATTTTGAGCACGACATAAATTATATTTTTTATTTTATCGTTTCTTTATTATTTGTATTTATTAGTTACTTTCTGTTCAAAAGTAGGGAAGAAATGTACAATAATTGTGGCCACGGTAGGCTATACATACACAGGTACAACACCGACGCTCCCGTCCCCACCCTATAATAAGACAGGGGAAGTTCAACTACTCACTCTGCCAACACAGAGTTGGCGTTCATACGAAAACACGTTTTAATTTAAAAACTTCGTCCATGTTCACTCGCATCTTGTTAGGAGTTTCCCGGCCTTAAGGAAGTTCCCGTTTCCCAGGGAGATCGCCTTAATGGTGAGACTTGTCTTGTCCCTGTCGCGAACAAAGGGAGACCGCTTAAAAAACCACAAACAAATCTTTGGCATGAAATCATAGTTAATAAGAGTTTATCCTATATTATATATAAGTATTGTACATTGTTAATGAAAATAAACCAACAAAAACAGCAAATGCACGATAAAGAAAACTGTGTGTCGACGATTACTTTTGTCTTTATTACAAAACACTTTATTTATTATATAAAATATAGGAAAATATAAATAAAATCAGCAATAGCATAAATCAAAATCAATTTTATTTAAATATATATAATTTTAATTAAAACTTCACTCACCAGTTTACATGGGCGTACAGGCCTGTGCTTCAACTTTATTCAACGAGTGAAGTACCGACCGTTGGCTCAGTGGGGATTCGAACCTTGGACTTACCAAGGTGTAAAGGTTCAATTACACTATTTACTTTTATGATCAAAATTTTTCCTTACGTCGCTTAAATTAACTTTTTCCAAATAAACTTTTAACTAAAAAAATTGAAAATATAAAAAATAAGTTTCTAATTTCAACGCATAGGTAATATAATATGATTGGCACAAAATAACAATGAAAAAATAGACAAATCTTTCAACACGCAAATTAATAAAATACACTAATAAAAAATAACTATTTCTCATAATCAATGCACCACTCTTCGTTCATCATCCACCTTACTTTAGAATAAAAAACACTTCAATCTAGGATGAGCACAAGTCCTCAAGGAAAAGGATTCAGATTAGATGTTTTTTTCCGTACTCAGCCATCAAAAAGTAACATTATTAAAGCAATAAAATACAAATTACCAAATATGCACTAATTACTTTACTGACTGTAGACTTTGATTTAAAAATGTTTTTTATTGAAAATATATTATTTAATACTATACAGGCCATTAAATTAATTATAAAGACGAAATACTGAAATAATTCAGACTGAAAAATGTATCAAAATAATGTTTGTGCTGTTCGTCCATGTTACTTTTTATTTAGGTATTCACCTATTTAGCCTATTGGTATTCTACCATGTGACACCCTCTTATTTTCTTTTTATGTTTTGATTTTACATTTTAAAATTTATTCAGTACATTATTCTAAATGTGTTCACGGTTGTTGTTTTTTAACAAAACATTTGTAATGGCAAATTATTTAATGAATTATATATTAATGTGCGTTAATTATCTGTGTTTTTCTAATTATTACATAACACGCATAAAAAGTCAAACAACACTTCAAAACGTAGGAATGTATTAAGGAAAAAACAACACATGAAGTATGGCAGTTATGTAGTTGGTCAAAATTTTATATTATAAGTTGAAATTAAACATTTGCGATTTAGCATTTCGGAATCACGAGAATTTTGCCTAGTTTAAAAATAATTATGTGTTTCGATTTAAAGCACTTTATATCCCAATACAGGGTATTTGAAAATTAAATAATTAAAAAATAATAATTATAAATAAATGTGGCCAGGTAGTAATAAAGTGTTCGTAAGTTCGAATCCAGCTGCGGTTAGAGCTTTTTCCACGAAACTGTGTCGAGGCATTGAATTTTAGTTGTTAGGTTTCTTACAAGGCGTTTTCAAACTGTCGAGCCACCGCTGGGAAGTCGACAGTCCTGTCTCCCCGTTAGCTGCTAGAGCAGGCTGTTCTATTTAATCTGTACGTGTTTATATTATTATAGTGATTTTTGTGAATACCAAACAAACCATTATTAAAAATCAAATCTACCGGACCATAAGTTGATATAATGAGTTTTTTATCGTAAAAAATATAATTTAACGTTTTGCATATATTTAACTGAATCAACTTATTTTATTTTTAATATCAACTTACGGTCCTTTAGAACAGGTCTTCACTTATCGACTGACATAGTTTTTACGATACGATCATTATTACGGACCGAAACCTTGAAATAGAAAACCATGTTTTTGGCGTTTTTTTACGGAGGGAAATGGAACCCTTAACGTCAGCGGGCTAAAACAGGCTTTACTCTTTCAATTGTACGATTCGTGTTTATTATTATATTGTGTTATAGTAGACACTGCGCTATTACTAAAGATCAAAGCAACAAGACCGTAAGATGATATTACAAAATTTTAAATCTTAAATCGTCAAAAATAATATTTAACTTAATATTTTGCGCGTTAAGCACGTTGTGGTTCAGTGGTAGAGAGGACTAAATAGTCCTAACTTCGTCACATAAATAAAGGCATTTTTCATTTCATAACTGTATCAACTGATTTTTTAAAATACTATCTTATAGACCACTAGAACGTGTCTTCACCTATCAGATGACACTTCAAGTGCTACGGTATTATTGTTACTAGTCCCCCAAATCCTTTCAATAGAAACATATATATTTTTAGCTTTTTTGGTGAAGCGAAAGGTTCTTTAAGAGATTTTTTTTACTAATAAGCGTTTTTTTTACTTTTTTACTATGAGAAAAGAATCTTCCTTAAAACAGACAAAATTAGTTCAAATATTAAAAGTCCTTATTAAAGCAAATGTATTTTATTTGAATTGCGTTAGTTACAAACTTAGGTAAAAACGAAGACAGCCACAAATGTTACTATGATGAACTTCTCTTATAAGAGATCAGCTCGATTAGAGAGGTCGACCACTATATGACGGCAGAGAGAAATGTCTCCGAGAGTACAAAGGTTTAATATCTCATCTCGGCGTAAGAGACAGGTTTCGGATCGGAGCCGCTCATTTCATCCGCAAAGCCCGGGCTTAGAAATAATCCAGAACGGGAGCAAGACGAGCGTCCCGGTCTTGTGTTTGCTGGAGACAGAGGGCGGGGGAGGGCAAGTGGGGGGTCAGTCAATACATTAATCACCTGCAGGGGATGGGGAATTGGGCCGTTTATCTAATTGTTGGGACTGGACTCCGATTGGGAGGAATTAAGCCGCGATTACAAGAGACAAGGTGGAGACACCTTGGCGAGACACGCACGCACTCGCACGTACACACACGTTAGTTCTAAGTAGCCGTTTGTGTGAGGGGAGGGGGTAAACGCCTCATCAATCGGCTGGCCAGAGGCCTGGGGGAGGAACTGTCCCTGACACGTGTTGTTCACTTGTTTTTCTTCCTTTACCGTCAAGTATACGTCAACTCATAAAGGTAATGTAAAAAAGTTACCTTATGTTTAGGAGCATAGTATTGTGGGGGTTGAAGTCAATGGGCGCACCCATCCACTCTACGAGCTCAAAAACGACACCCCAGCAACAATGTTCACAACCCGTGAAGGCCGAGGAGGGATAAGTTAGAATCTAGTTTAGGAGCTATTTGTAAATCTCACTCATTTATGGTTCTCACATCACAAGAAAATGTGGGTCTCTTTTATGCTCTTACGTATATAAACGTTGGTAACAAGGCTACACTGACGCTTTAAATTCATCAACTTAAGCCAAATATGTGAGATTAATAGTAAAATTCGAACTCGTGAACTTATTTTGTTTGTCGAAATATAGTAAAGATCAGTACTTACTTGTAAAATAAAGGGGAAAAAACAGAGGTCGCAGCGAACGCCTCAGTGATTAGGACTAACGTACTTCTTTATACATATGTAGTAATAATTAATATCATTGAGAATTTAGGGGTAGTAAAGAGAGGGATTGACAAAGAAGAATTGACAACCGAAGAAATAACTCGACACAAATTCAGCACACCATTAGATGTGACCTCTGTGTCTTTCTTCCCTGTGTATCAACCAATCTGAATAGTTAATACTAATTGGTCGTTTGTATAAGACAATAACAATCAGAATTAATAAACAATACTATAGTAAAAAGTCGTTAATAAGATACTATAATGACATATAAGTAAAAAATAAGCTTTATTTAACTATTTATCATTTTATTATATATTTGAAACATAGTCTGTATTAAAAAAGATAAGACAAATTACGTAATGTTTGTTAAGTAGATAAGCTATTTTGTTTAAATTTTCCCTTGGCATAACAAGTTTTCAAGTTTCAATCTGCTCCCAAGGAAACATGTATAAGGGCGTTTGAAATAATTTAGGTCACGAACATTTTTTTTTATAACCAAGATAGCTTGTGAATTGAATCACACGTCATAATAAATATGATTTAGGCAACTGCCTAAGGGAGAGATGTAATTAAAACAAATACGTATTTAACGAAATGTGAATTATATATCAACAACATAATTATAAGATTGGTGAAATATGGAAGCCCTTCACTGGTTAAACGTACGTAGTTAGGCTCTGCTATTGTCATACACGTTAAATGATAATTATTCAAAGTATTTATCTGAAAATAAATTTTAAAAACTAAAATTTATTATGGTACAGTGGGTGTAAAATTAATGAATGGTCTAAATGTAAAATTAGTTTACAAACTCTTCGAAAAGTTATAACAATTTAAAGAACGCCTTAGCACGGTCAGATGCAATCTCTACATTGATATGTTTCACACTCAGTATTTCACTTATTCAGGCGTTTATTAAAAAAACCTTCCTTCCAACATTTTTATTGTTGATTTGTATCGATAATTATATACGATAAAGTGTAACGTATATAATCAACGATTTTATGTTCATTTTTAGACTATTATTATGATGTATTATGATTCATAAAACTATCAACATTGTAAACTATATATATATATAAAAAACTTTAGATATATTATCTTTAATGTAGTTAACAAAAAAGAAACACAAATATAAAGAAATTATTTTTACACGACTGAAGTAAACATATTATCGACACTAAATTAGTTCGATACAACTGTTGTGTGGTTTGAGTACAATTATTATGTTATCAGTCTATGGATGCTTAAAGCTTTTCGAATATAGCTTTTCGAAAATTACCTTGATAAGTTTTACGCCAACTCCAATTATTATTTTATGGATACTAAGTTGTATCTATTTATAAGTTGCAAATGATGATGTAAGAGATAAAAAATGAAAGAGGGATTAAAATGAAATGTATTTGGTTTTTAGTAAAACTATATTTTATTTCTATATTTAAAATATGTCAAGCAGTATTACATTAATTTAATACAACTTAAGCGTGTCATAGTTTTCTTTAAACGGTTAAAGAGGTACCTTTAATATTTTAATAAGAACTGAACTAAAATAAAATTTAATCTTAATTCAAACCCATTATATGGTTATGAGAGTTGAACTTAAAGGAATTCTATAAAAATAAAATACATTTAAAATTTATTTTATTTAAACATTCTTTTTTAAATACAAACTAATGCTACCATATTATTAGTTCATAACTGATTTGGAGCATTTCTGTGAACATAGTAAATGAAACACTAATAGATTTTACTAAGGATCAGCTTGATAAAAACTAGTCAATTGAATTTAATGTGTACACAAATAATTTGTCTTCCAGTTTAGCAGAAACGCAGAATGCGCCACATGATTGACTGTTGTAATGGCACCTAGCGGGAAAATCCCACACTATAACTGTAAATGGCCGAAAGAAGAACAATATTATTTCGCTACTCCTAAAAAAATATTACTTGGTTTTCGTCATTATAGAAATAAAATGCAATATGTAATGAATTTAAGAGAAAATACTGTAACAATTGGCGAGGTTAAAGACTGCAAAGCCCTCTCTTATATCGAACCATTGAATAGTTCTTTCTGCCAAGGAAAAATTAACAGATCTCGTCTATAATAATTGCCGTAATACACGTATTATTGTTGTTATTAACATGTGATTATAATTATCAATGCGAATATTATAGTAAATATAGTAATAAATATTTAACGAAACGTAAAATATTTAGTTAATTCAACTGTGTTATTTTGCATAGGTTCTAAAAATATTTTGTATTAATTTTATTATTTTTTCAGTCACAATGTCGAATCTTCTTTAGGTATCTTCAGTTTCTTCCGCCGACCTTGACATGCAATTCTGCGAACAATGTTTTGATGGGTCGATTGGAATCGTCTGCCATCGATGTACGAATGAAGTAAAAACGTCTGAAGTTTTAGACTTTCCCATCTTGACATGTATAAGTCAGCTAAAATATCTACAACGTAAAGGTAAATTTAGGAATTTCATAAACATAAAACAAAAAAGAATAGCTACTAACATGAAATTTATGTAATAAATGTGTAGGCTACTTAAAAATAGGACAAAAACAGTTGATTACAGCAATAATAAGAAAACTAACAAAATAAAGCGTTCGGTTTTGTAATTTTTTTCTTTTTTACTATATTTTGGACAAACATATGAATTACCATCCTATATGATCAAGAAGTTTTGGATCAAATTACAAATTATTAGAGTTGTAAATCTTTACGGTATTAACGATAAAGAAAATTTCCTTACAGCTATTGAATATTTTCTTCGTAACAAGAATAAAACAAAAAGGGAACCAGCACACAACCTTGAGGTACACCAGCCTTCACAATATCAATTACTTTAGACAAACTGCTCCCTAACGCAACTGTCTTAACTAATGGTACGGTACTGATTGCCTCTGAGTGTGTGGGTGTTGTAACAAAACGCCAATAAATGTATCAATCAGTTTGTATCATTGTAAAACAGCGCATGAATGGATCTTATGAGGCGAGCTCCCGATCTGATCTGAACTGTGTGATTGATATGGCATTGTATAAATGGTTCGACCACCCGAAGGCCTGTCGAAATAATGGGTGTAGCACTGCGGGAGGCTGCGCCCCACCGGCCAAAATGTCTGCTTTTGGCCCCCGGAATGTGCCCTTTTGAGCCTTTGTTCGCAGAGGAGACGAGATGGTAAATGGAGAAATACTTGTAATAATCATTTTGCTATTTTTTTTCGCTAACTCAGATCCTTGTTTCAAGGTAGGCAGCTAATTTGCAAAGTAAATTAATAATGTAATTTGTAAAGTAATGTAAAATTACATTAAATTCAATACCCAATTTTTTTTCTAGAGCTAAACAATTCATAAATACAACCTTTTAATTATTTTGTTGTATAACATGTAGAAAACATTGTTATTTCACAACCTATGTAATTATAATTGTAATTAAAATATTTAAAGTATTTTTTGTTATGATGTATTTAATTCTTAACTAGGTAATCCACAGTGAGCGAGTATAGATATTTATATAGATTTTCCTCGAATTTGATAGATTTTCCTACGGTTTGAAATAAACAATATGGTATAACTAGCAAAATGACTTAACGCTTCTCAACTCAATTTCTTTAGTTTCGACTGCCATCAAAGATTCGATTTTAGTATATTGCAATCAATTATATAAGTGTATTAAACATATTTGATAGAGTTAAGACTAAGGCGATAAAATATTCCCTAAAAAACTAGTATATTCCCTAGAAGCCTTAAAGCTGTTTAAAGCCTTAAACAGCTTTTGAAGTGTATATTTTAGTTTGGTTGTAGATTAAAATAAATGTCTTAATTTTTATCGGTTGTAAGTTTACAATAAATTCATTTAACGATGGTTTACATTAAATTCGTCTTCAAAAATTAAAAATCAGGAAGGTGTTTTCAAAATCAGATCTGTTGTTGAATAGAAAATTTGCAAACACCCGGCTTACTGTAAGAAGTGGACATCTTTGGTAAATATCAGGCGATAGTTACTTTACTGACTTGAGGGAGGATAACGCCTTAACCTTAACGATTGCAGTAATATTTATTTTTATTTTATTTTTATTTTTTGCACAGAAATATGAAATAATCAAATGAATATGTTATTTTGTTTTTCTGTATCTGTTAGCAACGGTCTTGCTGCCAGTGCACAATTGTATTATAATTTAATTCAAATGATGGCGATCCCAACACAAGATACCTAGGGGATCCCTATTTTATTTTGCCTTAGTTTAAATTTAATTAATTAGTTTATAATAACTTGTATTAACTTTTCTGTTAAAATTATAATGGAAATGTTGTAATTGTTGGCAAAATAAAATATTATTCTATTCTAAAATATTTTAGATATATCATTTTACAAAGAAGTGTTTATATAGTGTTCATAGTCTAAGAACTATTTCATATTTATAGCTAGTATTTCATAAAAAAGATAAGAAAACCATTTCGAAATTGAATGGTGTTAACACTTATAGTTTTTTACTAGGGTTTCTTTATTAGTTTATGTCAGTCACGTCATTAAATAAATATTATTTAAAAAAGCAATCATGTACGCACGCACTTCAAACAGCCATCGGTTTATTCAGCGTACGTTTTTATTTTTAACAAAACTAACATAATCTGTGTTTTGCTCTGTATAAAACGTAGATTTTATGTTACGGTTTTGAGTAGATCAAAACTGTTTCTTCCAGACCACAATCAGATAATTTGAGGGCTCAACTCCACTGCTTGCCTACTCTACTTACACGTGGATCAATAATGTGAACTAATTAATGATATGCTTCCGATTGTTAAACAACTTCTTTAAGTCGAATACATAAACTTAAGTAAGGAGAAAAGGTTCCAGATGCAAATTGTAATAAAAGCTCAAAGTTACTCATGTTTAATTGATTTCCCAACACGGATATCAAGGATAAGTGGTAAATTGGTAGAGAGGACTCTATACTCCTAACTTCACATCAAAATAAAGTCATTTTAAATGCATGCAATTATCAAAGCAATAATTTAATGTCGAACCGGAGGGCACAAAGGGCGTCAACGTCTCAAAGGCACCAAAATCTCAAAGGAATCAACGTCGCAAAGGGTAACGATGTCAAAATGACAACAAGGGCCAAAAAGGCACCAAGGTCTCAAAGATTACCAAGATCCCAAAGGCATCAAAGTCTCCAATGCCACCAAGATCCTAAAGTCACCATGGTACCAAAGGCCACCAATGTCCCAAAAGGTACTAAGATCTCAAAGAGTACCAAGACCCCGGAGGCACTAAGATCTCCAAGTTCAAGGGTACCGGTGTCAAAATGGAAACAAGGGCCTAAAAGCAACAGAGTCCCAAAAGGTACCAAGAAAGCACAAAGACCTTAAATACTGGTCTAAAAACCCAGAAGAGAACCAATCAACTTTAAATGTGTGGTGTTTCAATAGTGTACTTTCAAAAAGCTGAAAATCATAACACAATTTCGGAGATTTGCAGTCAAATGTCGGAGATAAGTTACTTGTCTTATTATTCAGTTTAAGGAGGGTGGTCTGTAATGAATATGCTTTTATTACTCTGAATTGCATAAATTTCATTCGACCTGATAGTTATTTACGTTAAAAACGTCGACATTTGTCGTTTTGTTTAGAGGCACATTGTTGTGGTTGTGTTCTAGAATAAATGTGATTTAAAATTTATTTACGAATGCTAAGTAAACCGGCATTCATAAATAAATTCTAATACTTATAGTTATTAGCGTCTTAGATTCTTTATCAACAACTCTAGCAGTTTATAACATGGAAGTCAATGAATCCACTCTAAACAGACGTGATGCTGCGTTTTTCACAATAAGAACACGATTTAAACGAAATCATCCCCCTTTACACTACATATTGACATCCACGCCTACCCTAGACAGTGACTGCTTCTTCAAAGTCCTCTCAAATAGCAAGTGTGTCAATGCTAAACGCATCGAAGTTCTTGATCCAAAACACCCAGAAAATGAATTGGTGATATTTACACTACACATCCCCACTATTTATGGTTCTTCCACCATGGTACATGAAGGCACTACAGTGAAAGATTTCCGTTAGATTTTGAACTACCCTGAACTCTTGTTACGTCTTGTAACCACTAGAGGATTTAGTGTTATATTTATTATCTTTCACGTTTTTAATAATATTATTGATTTTTACCGGCTTCAGTTCTTTATCATAGGATTCACAACACTTGACAATACCAAATGTTTTACGATACCAAAAGTACGTTTTATGTTGTTCGAAAACTTCTGTAAGAATCGTGGTAAATAAAGGGCTGATTATTTATTGTATAAGTAAAATCTAACTTTATTCAGAACATCGATAAATATTTTATACACAACAATAATATTTCATTTTTCAACTTAAAATGAATACAGTACGTAGAAAGGTAATTAATTAATTTTATTCATAATTCTAAACATATATTACATAATTTCAATTATATTAAGTTGATGATAATTTTATTTACTACCATAGTTGGAACTTAACGTCTTTCTTTAGTTCATTATTTTCCTTAAAACCTAAAATAAAATATAGTGTTAACCTCTTTTGGACTCAAAACGATTTTGAAGTCTAGTCATTTATATTTTTACAAGTATGTCAAAGCCATCACAACTCCATCGTCTTTGCACAACCCCTTATTACTTTTTACCTTATAACCAAAACCAACATATACAGTGTGCACACAATTTGTGACATCCAACTAGCTAGCTGGACAGAAGTTCCTCGACCGGAGAACGAAGATTGCGATGCCAAGAAGTGAGTTAAGGGGGGTAGTTCCCCTGCGCACTGTATGAGAGGGGGTTGATAGGCCGTGGGGCGGCGTAGTGGTACCCAGGTGGGGGTGGAAGAGACCAAGTCCGGGTCGCCCAGCAACAGCAGAGCCGTACCTCGCGAGGAGATCTCCACTCGTGCTATCTGTCGGTGGACTGGAGGAACTATCAACTCACTCAGTGCTTTACACCGTCGGCCCTGTCTGACGTCACGCCAGTGGATGAGTTCTACTGGCAGTCCGACCTAGGAAGACAGATGGATCAGTGATGTAAAAAGGGGGGGGGGGGTGAAATGTACCACACAAATAATATACGTAAAGAAAATCTAGTAAAACAGAAATTTATAGCATATTCTACAATATATGAAAAAAATATAATCAAATTCGTTAAACAATCAAATTTGTAAACCATCACTGTATACCTGTAATGTAGGCCTAAGTTTACTAAATGACAAGCAGTGGACACCTTAAGTCAACCAATAACAAAGAGGAAGCCCTTGAAAGCTGAAAACCTCTTCTCTATGCCTATAAATATCCTGAAATAATAATGATAAAATAAAGTAATATATAATTAATCAAACAGAAATTTAAATTAAAGACAACAATTATATTAAAATACCTAATTGGATAAGTATAAAATGGGAAATAACAACTTTGACGTAATATTGGAAATACAGTAATTATATTAGTAATACTAGCAATTTGAAAGACTGAGTTAAATTGAGAATACTGATTAGTAGTAATTAGTATCTATTGGGTTACTAGTCCTAAATGTAGCCTCTAGAGTTAAATGTAACATTTTCTGTTCGTTAAAGACATTTCACAGAGAAGAAAGAAACAGAGGCCCCATCCAATAGTGCACAGAGTTACAGAAACTTGGGGTGTCGAGTAGTTAGTTCCTCAGTTTTCCATGCAGATGGCAGTGCCAGCACCGTTGTCAGTGCCTCCTATTATTCCCTCAAATTCTGACAGATAAACGTAGTAATTATTACTAGAAATTTACACTAGTTGTAACTGCTAGTTCAGCTTTTTTTTCTCTCTTTAGATTTTTTAAAAAACGTTTCTTTAAAGGCATATTTAGTCCATGAAAACTTACAGTTTGCTTGTCCCATGTTTATCCCAATCAAATTGTTTGCAACTACCATATTTAGCCCTGAAGGTAACTCTACTGTTAAAGCTGATTACCTGCCAATTTCGTTCTTGACTGCATTTCCAGTCTCTCTGAAGACTGTCTGTAAATCCTGCATCCAGGAGAGTTAGAGTTGCCCTCTCCACGTAGAAGTCAACGTCTGCAGACCCCGGCATCCTGGAGGGAGCGGAAAGATGAATGAAGAATCCAGATACCAACGTTTTCAAAGCTGGCCGGGAGCACAAGGGATCGCTGAAGTACCTGGTACATTAGAACGTTTCTTATCAGATTCTTTTATGGATCCCTTTTATATGAGGGTGGTAAGCTTGGTTTACTGAAATCGATTTCTAGTACTATCTAATACTTAAATTAGTTTAGTCTGATCTCTCTTTTATAATATTATAAAATAATTGCAACATTTTTCTGAGAAATTCTTTAACACTAGACCATGTAAATTCACTTAGTATTCTCTGCTATGATTGACGACGTCTTAACAACCGTATTGAATAAGAAGATTTAATCTAAGGTCTGTGATTTTAAGTTGTATATTTGATCTGCAAATTTGAGCATCTTATAAAATTGAGCATCTTATAAAATTTGAGCATCTTATAAAATTGTAAGAATTATTCTTGTTTAACACGTAAATCAGGCACATACCTTAAGACCACAGATCTAGTATCAAGTTATCAACCTTGTCTAGTCAACAAAAATATTCTTTTCTCAAAACAAAATAATGTTCTGAAACTATTATTATTATTATTTTGGTAAATTCTCATAAAGATCAAACCTCCTAAGAACCTGATTGCTATAGTCAATTTCACGTTCAGTTGAACGCAAAACTTTTATATTTTTGATATCTTGAAGGTCCTTTTCTAAATTCTTCTCGTTCTGCGTGGTGAAGAAATTCCTACAGAAATTAAGACACACAATTTAATTTCTTTAGAAAGATTTCAGTTTAAAAATAAATTGAAGATAAGGATACATGATATTGAAAGATATGCAGAGCTAAACAAGAAAGAACTATTAGGCTAAATGAGTGTCAAATAGTTATGTTCCGGTTTATACCTGTACTCAGCCATCCAGTTTTGGTCTTGCATCAAAAACCTTCTGGAGAGGTGAAGGACTCCTGAAGGTCGTCTCTCACATCGGCCAGAGATCCACTCTCCAGATAGTAAGGGAGGCAGGCGGGGCTGAGACAGGAGTTGCGGGGGCGCTCGTTCCCACCCCCGTGCGACAGCAGCACACATCTCACAACCCTCTGTCTGCATCAGAGAACATTTTATTTGAACAATTTATCGTTTCATGGTTAATATAACCAGGTTGTCTTTGAAGAGCATGAGGAAATATTAAGGCTTGTCTAATAAAGATTTATTTATCCTTTAAGACACCGATCGTCAAGATATGGATTTAGAATGAGGTTGTGTAATGCTTCTGTATGAGTGAATGCAGTCTTTGTTACTAATGCTGACGATTCCTTAGAAAGAGTTTTTAGTTAAAGGCAAATAGTAATGATAAATAGACAGCTGGTGGTTATCAGCGGATACCTTTCAAAATTTGTCTTGCCTATGATTGGGATCAAACTGAGAATCTTTAGCCTATGATCTGGGCCCTGGTCCGTTCTCGTAGATAACAAAGTTTTATAGTATAGAAAACTCTATAGGTTACTTTAAGGGATGAAAAGTAGTGCAATCGTGTCAGAGTTTGTAGAAATTAAATTAAATATTTCACAACGAAAACCCAATTAGGCAGGATTTTGTGTCTTCTTCGTGTTTTTTGTATAAGCTGTTTGAATTGAATTATTACCAATCTTACTCTAAAGGAATAAGGTAATATTGTGGAGCTGTTTCTACCCCTTAGGAATGGTATTTTGAGAAATCCTTCCTTAATGGGTCTCTGTGATACAAAAGTTAACTTTCCTCCAAATTTCATCAAACTGTGTCCAGTGATTACGGAGATTTCGTGACGAGTGAGTACACCGTTTTTGGATAGAAAATTTGTTAAAGATTTTGATACGTTATTCAAAACAACTGAATTTTCAACTATAAATTAATGTTATATAATACTATGACCAAACTGGATTCGCGAGTTATAGAAGGAACAAATCAGCCCTTCTGGAGCTAATTACCACAACAGGATACAGGACAGTGAGAGAGTGCCAGGACTAAAATTTATGTCACGGCGGCAGCTGCTCAAAGTCCCAATTGGGATGAGGTCCTTCGTTTGGGCCTTTGTTTGTGGAATGGACTTCAAAAATTTCCATTCTGGTAGACCTCAAGATGTAATGGATCTGCCAGACGCGATCGTCCGTTGTCGAGAAAAATTAAATTTTCATGGGCCAATTCAAGATGAAACAAAACAACGCCTCCAAAAATAAAACAATACCACCATTGGGCGACTCGTGCTTATTGCTGGTGTAACATTTATTAATGAAAAAGAATGACTGTAGTGCTATTAATAATTCGCAATTTTAAAGTGGACTATTCGTGCGAATTAAATTTACCTTTATATTACATTTATAAAACGTATTGTAGAAATTAAAATGTTTGTATCAAACTAGAATTGTTGTCTCAATTATTTCCGAACAGGACTTTTTTCCCACGTATTTACTCGAAGTGCATTTACAAAAATCAATGTTAATTGTGTTTTTAAATAATTTCATCTATTTTTTTGATTACTTCAATAATACATTGTAACACTCAAATAAAACAGTGAATATTATCTTTCCCGTAGCTAAAGCTGTTAGGAGGAAATATTATTGGCACATATTAATGACATGCACACTTTCATATTCTATGTAACCAGTTAAAAAAATAATTAAATTTAACACAACTAATATTTATACATCAAATCTATTGACTTATTAGGAGAAAAATATATTAATAAATGTTAATTTCTCGCTGATATACGTACCTCATATTTCGTTATTGTAAAAAATATATAATAAGTTTGACTGTAATTGTTGATTCTTACAAATACAGTATTTTTTTATGATAAATAAGTTTACATAAATTTCACTGAATGCTCTCTTGCTGCTCTACACACACTTTTTAAGGATAGCCTATCCCACTTACAAACTTGAGCCGATATCTATGTACGTACACATACCAATTATAATGAAAGTCTACCCACCCCTAAAGACACGAATAGGCAGGACTCTAGCAGACAAGAAACTACACATATTACTCATGATGTAAGGGAAACTGTGTGGGTTGTTCATCTAGCAACGCCCTCTATCGGCAGATTCGAGTGTGCGGCGTTAACGAAGTTGCAAATTGAGAGGGCACACTTGGCCATAAGTTCTAGCTTCTTTGGACTGTACTGAGGACTGGTATCGTGTGACAACTGCGCTTGGTCCACAAATGATCGACGCGCTGTAAAGCGGACAGTCCACAAACTATAGAAAACTTCGTGACATTGTTTAGCATTAAGACAAGCAATCAGTGTACAGTCAAACCTGACATATGTGGTTATAGGCTGTAATATGTCGGGTAGAAGGTCTTTTTATGTAAATGGAGGAAATATTCCGATTCAAAATATAAAAAATAAAAAGTTGATAAAAATTATATTTTGTTGCATTATATAATCACCGTAAATGTACAAAAACTAAAAAAAATTTACTGAATGAAAATAATTAGAAATGGAAGGATGTGGTTTAGACTTGGGGAACTTCTATTCCTACCTGGCTTGATCTTAAAAGAGGACTCTGAGATGGGGAACTCCCTAGGAACATCTCCAGTCGAGGATGACGATACAGAGGGTCTGACGGTCGACGTTGGACCAGGACAGCATCCATATGGGGCAGCTCGGCTTGGAGAAGAGCCATGCACTGGGAACTTACGAGACTCAGTGGGTGTCTGTCTGCAACAACCCCACGTCAGAGAGTGTGGAGACATAACAGTTACCGGATATAGCTTTGAACCAACCATTGGGTAGAAACAAATAAGTAGTCGGGATATACTTACTTGCAAAAGTAGTATTAGGGAATATAATTAGGATCGAATAAGGACCACGTCTGAGACATATTTTTTTAAATGTCCATAACGATTTTAATGCAATATACAGGTGAAAACATGTTTTTAGGATAGGATTTGCAAAAGGAGGATATAGTTAGGATTGGATAAGGATCACGTCTTTTACCTGTTTTTAAGAAAGGTCAAAAAAAGTTTAAATTTTAGGTTCAGGTTAACACTTGAAGATCAAACTTTTTGCTTTTTTTATTGTGATTTTTATGTGTAATTTGTTTGTTTTATTTCTATTAAAATTTTCCATCAAGAATGTATGAACATTTTTGACATGACAAAGGTATTTTAAATTTAATAGACCATAAATGAAAACGGTGGTTCACTTTAGAAGAACAAAATAACGGATAATTGTTTGGTGATGTTTGTGGACTGAGTAGTATTGCACAGTTACACCGTACAAGTTGTACTGCAACTAAACGTGAAACACCTATTAGTTATAATAAATAAGTATTATATCATTAGCTAGATTTCTTTTGGGTATCACAGATTCTTACCAAGTATTGAGACTCCCATGGATGTTCTCCTCCTGAACTGAGTGAGAGGGGGTTGTTCATATGGAGGAGGAGGGGGTGATAAGTTGTCCATGAAGGAAGTCCACTCTGGAGTCATTGATAACAACACATTCTCCCGATATGGACGCCAGCGACGTCGCAGAAAGCCAGGACACGACGAGTTCATCTTGGAGGACAACTCTTCTGCTACCTGTACAGTTAAGAAAGTTAAACGATGTCTTATTTTACCAGGCAAAGTTATGCCTATAAAGCCCTCTGTAACACTTAACCTGGGGACTTACGACTTAAGGGTGACTTCCGAACCACCACCAGTGACCGGGTAGACGGGCTGCGTGCAATGACAGATCACTCACCGGTCACCCATCCGAGAAACAGCCACGGTCGTAGTTGCTTGACGCTGTAAGAACGTCGGAACCCTCCGGTCAAGGGCACTGGCCAAATATCAGTGTCAAACCGAAGTACCAACTTAATTGTAATGGTTACAAAATGTAATTACAGGTTTAGATAATCTGTACTAAGCAGGAAAACATCACAGTGGTTATTTTCTAAACAGACAGTGTACAATATACTTTTTGAATTTTCAAAGTTTCGATTTTGATATCGCAAACTGAAAATCAAGTGTATTTGCACAGACGAAATTGTTGGCCTTGGAATATAAGACTAGATGATATTATCTTTAAAATAGGGAGGATCAACCACTATCATAGTTTTCTTTTTATTTCTTTATTTTGATATTAGTTTATCACTTAAAAATTCCATTTTATGAAACTAAAAATTGTAATCAAGTAAAAAGTCACTAAAAACAAGTTGAATCTATGAAGGTGCATTTTAATTATCTGACAGCCACATTTACCATTCTCAGACAAAGGGATTCGCAAATGTAATTAAATTAAATCGAAAGAAATCACAAGAATGCTACTAAATAATTGTCAATAATTAACGAGGCCCTCAAATTTATTGACGGAACAAATGTTTTTGATTGTTATTAAGTATTAATCGAAAAACTACTTACATTTTTATTACGTATTCTTTTTCAAATGAAAATACATCCAAACTTTTTCATATATTAACTTTTTTAAGTCTCAATTAATTGTTAGGCAATTGGTGTTGAATGCTTCTCAGGTTTTACGACAAAACTGCCGAAAGTCTACAATATGAACGCGTGTTACGTTAAAACAAGTACAGGGTGTACAAATAGATCTGTAAGCTTGAATAGATAAATATTTCTTAAAAACTGTTTATGTGGTATTTATTTTCTTTTGAATAAACCTTTTCGAGTGTACTTCAAAAGGGTTACAATATTAAATAAAGAAAGATGCAACAATTACTGATCCCAATACAAAGTCAGAAATGTTGTTACAGAATGTGTTACGGAGGAGTCTAGCAACTTTGATACCAAACGCATTATGTTAATTGTATCATTACATTTCTTAGTAATGATGCATGAAGAAGAAGAAGTACTGCATTTTCAGAAAATTCTTATTGGATTTTTTTTCATTTTACTGTATCTTTAGCACTGACGCTTCCAATGAAAATCAAAATTGTTATTAGAGGAGGACGTATCGCTAAAATAAAAACGCGTTAAAAAATAAGTTAGAAATATCCAAGTTTTTTACAAATAACAAGTTTTTTATCGTTACTCACCTCAGCCGAGTAAGCGGTCATGGTGAGTCTTCTTAGGACCCACGAGGCTTCTGGAGGCGCTTCCCCACTGGCTACCACGGAGTACATGGGTGCTGAGCACGCCTCGTCACTATAGTGGAACTCCGTCACCCGGAAGGTCTGGTTGGAGAGGAACTCAGCCTTCCGTAGTAGGAACGTGGGTCCTTGGCGAACCTCGCACCTGAGTAACACGACATTTAGGGTTCTACAAGGGCATCTTCGTCAGGGGATTTGGGGAGGTTGACCGAAACTCCAAGGTGTCTCAGTACATCTATATAACCTAACTTGTTAGCTCCCCTCCCCAGGTCATTGAAAATTATAATATTTGATTTCATGTAATAGATCTAATAATAGTACTTCAGTCAACACTATAGTTGTAGTGATGTAATCCAGCTACTTGGAGACAAAGTGTTGTGGATATGTTCTGTTCTCGGTCCTCTTAATGGTGTTAATATACTGACACAGTGTCCTATTAATGGTTGCCATCGCTACGGACACTACTAGAGAAGTCTGGGTAGCCAAAGTCCGGATGTTGTGTAGGAGAGAGAACTGAGTATCAGACTTGTCATTAGATGAAAATCAAACCTATATTACGTGATTCGGATTCCACGTAAATTTGTACGTCCCTCAGTTGCCATGGCTACTGGGATATTAATGGCTCTTTCTAAGGGACAGTCATCTTAATTAGTAACAATGACTACTCTCGGTTATCTACACTATTTACACTCATTCGCCCCTCATATTCGCCCATATTCTTTCCTCTGTTGCGGATGATGAGATCTTATAACGCAATACTTCTGGGTGGGTCTGACATTGACATTCTCTTTGACAGTTTGAATGTTTTCAAAAAAAAGATTAAGTCATCTTTGGCTTAAGATGCGTAAGCCAATATTCTCTATTAGTCGCTACCTAGGGTGCTTTGTTTTTTGTGAGGGATATGGTTTACTTGTATCTTTCTTTATATATTTCTGTATTTAATATTTCTGTATAATTTTAAAATTTATATGCAAATAATATTTTATTATAATAATATCATACTATATTTATTACATTATTATGAGATTATACTTATTAAAATACTATATTATAACCATTACACTGTTATATTATTTATAATTATATATTATTTATATTATATACTTTGCATAATTGTTTATTCTTGATGGATTGCTTGCAAAAATTGTATTTATTAATATTTGTGTGGTGGATGTGAAAATAGTGTGACATGGACTTTATAGCTCAAGCTACTCATATATTTTGTAAAATTTTTTTAAACTGCTGTAATGTTACTAGGGTAAAACCTGTTTTATAGCATGTAAATAAAATAAAATAAAATAAAATATATTGACGATCGGCGTCACAATAATGAATAGGAAATAAGAATAAGAAACACACAAAAACTTTTATGACAAAAATTTTAATTAAGTAAAACTGTAAACAAATAAAACAGTTAAATTCGAAGTATTAGAACAACACAATCCAATTATTATTAAATTGTTTACAACTCTTATTTAATAGATTGTCGCTCTATAGTCAAAACCAATTAATTATGCAGTCGAATTATCTTATTCAAATCACAAATTTAAATTGTAAATTGGAAGGTAAGGGACTGTTTAAATATTCGTATCGAAAATCTATACTTCCATCTTTACAGTTATTTATGAATTTTATACTTTCAAATCCTAACATCTGTAACCGAAATTAAATTAATTTTGTATTTTCACATGGGCGAGCCGGTGGCCGAGCGGTCTAAGGCGTCAGGACTTTGAGCTTGGGTTAGAGATAGCGCTGGTTCGAATCCGGCCTAGACTGGAAGATTTATCGGTAATATTCACCTTATACTGTACTGTTCGCCCCCTTACTCTGTCTGATTAAGTTCCTCGCACAGATCAATAGTCTATGAGGAATGGGCAGAGTGAGATTAAGGAGGAGGTTGGTCTCTCTTAAAAAAAAGAACTATTTTCTATGTTGCATTCAACAATTATGTAAATATGTATTAATTTATCCTACTTTGCTAACACTGTTTGTCCTAAGTACGACAACTTCACTGGTAAGTGAACAGGCGTTCGCTGCTTTCCGCACGTACATCCATAATTAACCAAACCTACATCCGTTTTCTACTGAATTATGGATAAGTGCGTTTTGGAATGCCGTTTCCGCATGGACGTCGATCAGGCGCGCGACAAACCGGGCCCCTAAATCGTCTTCGATCGACATTGAGCTACCGATTCTCCGTATTTTCGCTGGTTTCGACAGAGGTCAAAAACAAAAGAAAAAGCCGCCCAGACCGTCAATACCTATAACAGAGTACGCCAGTAGGCCTACAGTTATTTATTCATAAGACGCCGATCGCAGAGATATGGGCGAATATGGATTTCGAATGAGTGACAATTTCAATCAGCTGACCCTTTCACAATTTGTTACGACTCCTATTGGGATCGGACTGAGAACTTTCAGCTTGTGAAGCTACCTACATAACGGTAAGCATACAACTTTAAGAGATCTCTCAAAACTAACTTAGCTTCATCTGACACGCTCTTTTAACAAAATTTAACAAATAAGCAAAAACTTAAGACTTGTCGTCGATGTTTCAAAATTCATATCAAAAAATTATGGGCTTTACTGGGCTGTTTTTCTTCCTTTTTAAAGGGGAGGCTAATGTTCATTTTAACCGTACTCTGTCCATTCCCCATATACTATTTAAACCATCCTAAATCATGTTTGTACAATATTTGTCATCGTATGACTAAGATTAACTCCGTAACTATAAAGCTCAACCCGGTAACGACTCGCTATGGCTCATTCTGATACTAACTATAGGTATGTCTTACTAATATTGGCCTCAGTCATTAGAATAGTATATTTCATAACAAGAGTGGAAAGTGGGGTTTTGCATGTTCGAGACCATATGTTTTTACCAAATGGTCGAGAACATACAAAACACTTTCACTCGAGTTTTGAACGATACTTTTCACTACACTACGGAATAAAAACTCATTTTTGGAATGTTAACTAAATTAGAAACATCTTTTAAGAACAGGTGTTATTGACTGTGGAAAATTTTCGGTTGTAAACAATGTTATTTTCGGTAGTAAACAATAGACAGCTGTTGAAAATATGATGTTTCGCAGGCTGTAAACACATAACGAAAACAGCTGAACTCATAGTAGTGTAGTGAAAAAAATATTTCATTTTATCTTAAGTAAGGTAGCTTACAGTTGTTTCCATAACAATCATCTGGTCACAGTAATAAACTTACAGAATATGATTTCAATAAAATAAGCACATAATCAGCTGATCACAGAAGTGCATATTTAGCACTGAATTTATTTTAAATTTGTGAAATGTACGTAGGTCGAGAATGCTTGAAACGCCCTGTTCCAGTTCACAATTTTAGGAAGCAAATATATAAAAACACTTTTGTAAATAGATGCATTTTTGTGTAAGTATTTCAAGTGAAACCATTCGCTACTTTTCGACTTTTGTGTACACAAACATACGCAAGTTTGATTTTTCAGAACAAACTTGATACACGTTACAGTTAACGGTTAAGCAAACTTAACAGTCGTACCGTCGTGAAGCAGTAAAACCGTTAATTTAAACCTTTAACTGCCCACCACCTCAAATGGTCCGATCCCATATTGTCTAGCTCAGTTTTTTCCTTACCGGGTTCTACAGTCTGCAGAGAACCCAGCGGGGTTCCGGCGGACCACCGGGCATTAATATACTCAACCATATTATTTATGAATGCAGTGAAATTCCTTTTTATGCCTTCTTAGATAATGGAGATTCAGACATGATTAAGTGCTATTTGGCAGCTGGTCTATAAATAAAATAAACTAACACCACAAAGGCCTTTTTGATTTAAAGTTTTTTTTTATATAGGGTAAAAAAAGTTGAAAACTTTCCTCCTCTGCGTGAAAAAACTCCACACAACCTTACCATTTGACCACAGGTTAATCAAAAGTATACAGTTTCAAATGCACAGTAAACAATAGTGGCGGTGGAGATTGTAGGCGATATGTTCTATGTTCTGTTAATACCAACTTGGCGACTGCTCAATGGTTGCCATTGATGTGGATGCTACTAGAGAAGTCGGAATGTGTCTGTGGGGTCGTATAGTCAGAGTATGGATGTTGTGTATAAAAGCGAATTGAGTATCATGCTTATCAATAAGCTGAAAAACAGTTTCATAATACGTGGTTCGGATTCCAAGTAGAGCTGTAGGTCCCTTAGATGCCTCCTTTATAAGCTAAGTTAGTAACAAGACTACACAGGTCATCCATAATCATCCTACATTCATATGTACAAATCGAAAACCCGTTTCACGTTACGAGAATTAACGTAAATCATAGTGATTTTTCAATAAGTTTTGTTCTATATTTTCGATATCGAGACATTGGAAACACTCTCTAAGAAAATCTGTAAGGTTTGTGTATAGAAAACATATAAAATTTTAATATAGATTGAAGTGATTGAGAAGACTGAGTTTGCAAATTCCAACCAATCGATTGCCTTTAACCCCCCCCCCCCGCCACCCACAATTGTATAAGAATATAATTTTCTGTAAATAGGTTATTACTCGTCGAATGTCAATGTGCATGGTTTACTGCATAAGTCAGTTCTTAAAAAGACAATTGTCGTCTGTTCATTTTTTAAGTGCCATAGAGAAGAAGGAAACAGTGGTCTCGTCCAAGGAAACAGCTTAATGTAACTAGAGTAGTTAGTTCTCCACTTTGCCGTGCGATGGCAGGACCAGCACCTCGTCAGTTCTCCCCTTATTACCCCCAAATCCTCAAGTATAAACGTAGGTAACTACTACTGCAGAGGCGTTAGTTGCGGCTATAAGAAAGCGACCTCTGTATCTTCTCTGTGTTAGGGCCCGTCCTCAATAACCTGGAGAGTTCCTTACCGTTGAGACACCCAAGTGCCGAAGACCGGAGGAGGATGGATGGTCTCCGAGAGGCTGTCTGCGACGGCTACCTCGTCCGCCAAAAGGTCACAGGAATCGCTGAACTTCGGCAGCTCATCTAGAGACAGAGTTAAAATTAAGGCCATAAACATATGAGTTAGTATAAAATAGTATAAAGTATAAAATTTATAATTTAATAAAGTAGAGATTCTATCTTAATATTTAACTGAAGCTGATTATTTAAGTTTTTACGTTTAATACAGTTAACCCTTTCAATGTCTATAGATGTGAAACTAATGGTGTTCGCTCAATGGTTTCCATCGCCTTGAACATTACTAGAGATGTCTGGGGTGTCCATGTTGGGTGGTACTCAGTGTCCGGATGTTGTGTAAGGAAGATAACTAAGTACCAGGCTTGTCAATTAACTGAAAGTCAGACCTATACTAACAATAACACTTTATGTGTATGGGTGGGCGGGTGGGTCAATACCACTGTATGTGTATGGGTGGGCGGGTGGGTCAATACCACTGTATGTGTATGGGTGGGCGGGTGGGTCAATACCACTGTATATGTATGGGTGGGCGGGTGGGTCAATACCACTGTATGTGTATGGGTGGGCGGGTGGGTCAATACCACTGTATGTGTATGGGTGGGCGGGTGGGTCAATACCACTGTATATGTATGGGTGGGCGGGTGGGTCAATACCATTCGATGTGTATGGGTGGGTGGGTGGGTCAATACCACTGTATGTGTATGGGTGGGCGGGTGGGTCAATACCACTGTATGTGTATGGGTGGGCGGGTGGGTCAATACCACTGTATGTGTATGGGTGGGCGGGTGGGTCAATACCACTGTATGTGTGTGGGTGGGCGGGTCAATACCACTGTATGTGTATGGGTGGGCGGGTGGGTCAATACCACTGTATGTGTATGGGTGGGCGGGTGGGTCAATACCACTGTATGTGTATGGGTGGGCGGGTGGGTCAATACCACTGTATGTGTATGGGTGGGCGGGTGGGTCAATACCACTGTATATGTATGGGTGGGCGGGTGGGTCAATACCATTCGATGTGTATGGGTGGGTGGGTGGGTCAATACCACTGTATATGTATGGGTGGGCGGGTGGGTCAATACCACTGTATGTGTATGGGTGGGTGGGTGGGTCAATACCACTGTATGTGTATGGGTGGCCGGGTGCGTCAATACCACTGTATGTGTAGGGATTCCGTAGGATTCGATCCTTAGCCAAGTCCTTTATTATATACGTCAATGATAAATAAATAACTAATAAATAAAAAATAAATAAATAAATGATGGTGGGGAATCACTGCAACATAGAAAAATTGTAAATTAAACACTATTGCTTTTAGAAGAATAGTTAATTTAGGAACTGTATGTGTATGGGTGGAAGGGTGGGTCAGTGACACGGTATGTCTATCGGTGGGTGGATGAGTCGTTACTACTGTGTGTGTACGGGTGGGAGTGTGGGTCAATACCCACTGAACGTATAGGATTGGGAGGGCGAGTCAATGCCACTGTACGCGAATAGGTGGGTGGGTCGTTACCATGTTAAATGTTCAAGTCTTAGGTATAATATACAAAGCAACTAGTGAGATAAACAGCTGAGCCAGTAAGTTTTACGAGTAGGGTGGGTGGGTCGGATTCCATTTAAATCTGTAAGTCATTTAGTTGCCCTTGCTATTGGGCTATTAATAAATGGCTCCTTCTAAACAACATACGCCTACGTTCGTAACAATGACTACATCATTCATCTGCACTCATTACACTCACTCGCCCCTCATATTTGTCCATCAGCATCTTAAAAAACTAATAATAAATAACAAAACATTTTATGCCCCCCCTTACTTTAATTATTTCTTCGTTTTTTTTTTTTAATTACGAAAACTGGAATATTAAGGGCAAAAATACACTTTTATCCAGAAATCACGGGGGAAAAATTAATAAATAATATATAAACATCATTTCTTATACAGCGAGAAGTGTAGGCCTATGTGAATTATTAAACAAAATAATGTAAAATTTATTATTGTCTCTCATTTAATTAACTTTTCTTATGCTCTTCAATATAGTTACAGTCAACGAATTTTAACAATTTCCATCATACGAGGCAATTTTCAATCTATGAAGGCAAACTTATTCTATTCTCAAATTAAAAATTAATTAATTATATTCCAGCCTGGCTTACTATTCTGCAATCCAAGAAACTATTTAGTTTTTATTTCATAATAACAAACAAGTCCTAAATAATGGTTATAAATATGCCACTTCAGTGAAATTAAACTGTAAAACATTACCACTTAGATTAGAGGTTAAGTGTAAAATATCAGAAAATGGTCATCTTTTTAAATTCTTACTTATTTTCATTTTATTTCCCTCCTGTAACTCATAACACCCATGTGACATAGGGAAATAGGATATTTCTCACAATAATTGAAGAAATGATTTGCAGCCACGTCAACGCCAACAAAAAACAGCTGTTCTAGGCTAGCGCAGGCAGCTGATTTTAATTGGTTTGGAAGAAGGGGATAAATGGCAGGATACGACACATAAATCACCTGTAACTGACTTCCGTAAAACAGCTGATATTTAGAGCTACAACAAAACCTAACCTAAAAAACAATCTGGTATTTTCAAAGTACGTACATTAATACAACTGTAATTAACTATTTATTTGTTAATGATATAAATTAACGAACTAATATTGAAAATTGAATATGCCTAAAATTATTGTTACGGAATCATTTTATAGTAATATATTTTGTTTTGCTGTCCTTATTTAGGAAAAAACATTGTCTGCGTCGGACCAGACGGGGGAAGTTATACCGTAGACCTTCTATTATCTATATATATATAAAATCCAATGTATGTTTGTTTGTCTGTCTATCCTTTATGCGCTACCAAACCGTCCAGCCGATCACCATGAAACTTGGGGAAGTTGTTCTATATCCCCCAGGGAAGGTTTCTGTCCTATTCCCGTTTCTTTAATCCCTCAGGGCTCCATCCCTTGGACTTCTAAAGTTTCAATGTTAATCAAATAGCAGGATGCATAAAGGTATAATAAGTCAAATATAAAAAGAATATCAGCTGTGGGTTTTAAATATGTCAAAATTATACTGTTTATATTTTTATGTTTTGATTTCTTGTGAAGCTATATTAATTTATTGATTTATTTGATTAACAGCTGTTAAATAAAACAATCGATTAATCGATAGTTCTTAAAAATTTGTTCTTAATTTTCAGCGTGACGCGGTTTCTCGACCAACATCCCATCCCAAAGTGTCTAACGGGCGCAAAGAAGTATAACTTCAATAAATAACCGTTTTCATAACAACACTTGTATCCAATGATAGGGGAGTATCCTGCATGATTAAAAATCTCATTAATTCAAAATGACTCTACCAAATACGCAATTCCGTTAACAACTTTTTAACTAGAAATCAGACATTTACATACGTAGGCCTACTACATAATATATACTAATCACTTTGTTTTAATGTTATGCAAAAAGTTAAGAGTTTTTAAATTTTATTTTAAAAATTACAGTTTGATTCCTTAGAAATATGTTATTGCTTATTAACGAAAGCTGGAGACAACAGGATGGAAATGGCCTTTTGCTTATAACATTTTAGTACTTTTGTATGATGATGGTGATCTCAAAACCGGCATTATTATATCTCAAAAGAGGTCCTAATAATTTGTTTTCTTTAGTGTACAAATGCTTTGTATTATTATATTTGGTGTTTAATTTATTTTGAAATTATCCTTTGGTATCCAAAAACATATCACTGACATAAAATCACGTTGTTCTAATTGATAATTATTTAACTATAGGATGCTTTTAATTGGACATAAAATATGGTTTTCAATGAAATTATTTGTATAAAAAGAAGAATGACTTTAAAACCAAATGTATGGTTATAATTTCACTAGAAATTGATATATTTATATGATCACGTAATATATTACAATAAATATTTGTATCCAATCATAGTGCAAGTGTAAACATATTTCAGTATAAAATTAGAAACACACAGTTAAAAATAAGTGCTGAAATTACCTTGAGAAGTCGAACACAGTGATGTAGTGATAAGTAAGACCACATAAAAAAACATTATCACAAGAGAACACAGTCACGCGACTTGAAGAATATGTGCCGGAGACGATCGCAACAGCGAGCCTACTGGCTGACTCCTGTCTTCTCAACACCCCCTCCACGTCCATCTTCAAAAACTTGTTCCGCATAAAACAACGAAACATGACCAACCACAAATTTACATCTCTGGAGATATGTTGGATAATGGTAACTGCATTGTATGTACTAACATTTATTGTACATAAATAATTATAATAAACAAATAAGTAATACTCAAATATTACAAACATTATTTTTAATTATTACTTAAATATTATTAATTATTAAATATTATTATTATTAATTATTAATGAATTTAACATTATTATTTAATTCATTAATATTTAGTAATTAATTACCTTATTTATATTTTCTTCACCTTCTAGTGACTGTAATATCAGGTTAAGTGGTGGACAGGATCTTTAAGCTTTAACGTCGCCTTTCCAAATTGTAGTTTTCATCAATTCACTCGTTGGTACAGTGATCTAAATGGAATGTACAAGAGATTAAAAGAAACAAAACAAAATTACAATTTATAAAGCAAGATTGAAAGTTATTTTCCCTTCAAACAACATTATAAGTATATTCTCAGAACGTGTAGACATTACGATTCTATAATTGTAAATAAACCTTCAAAATCGTTTATAATTGAATACCGATTACTCACGCAACACTTAATGTGAATTCGACTAACGGACTTGAGGACGCACTATCATAGTATTGGCGAAACGTTTCGGTAACTTAAATATTGCAAATACACCTTGACGTGGTCGTTATTGGAAACTTCAGTTTTGGTAATGACACAGGCCGCTTTAATAACGCAGTGACATTTAAAGTATCATATTTTAGGCAAGCAGTAAAAAGAAAAAAAACCCACACACACATAAACAAAAACACTCAGGGAAGCCTGAGATTCATCTACTGTTTATGTGTTTACGAATTAGTTTCAAAAATTTCCTTTAAAAAACAAAAAAAACTCGATCCCCCTCCCAAGGACTCGATCACACAAAATATGAAGTAACATGTGCGCACGCACGCACGCGCACACACACACACACACACGCGCGCGCGCGCGCGCGCACGCACATTCTAGTACAGTGGTATTGACCCACCCGCCCGCTCATACACGTACAGTGGTATTGACCCACCCACCCGCCCATACACGTACAGTGGTATTGACCTACGCGCCCACCACTACACGTACAGTGGTATTGACAGAAATGATGCTACAAAAATAGATCTACTTACACGGCATGTTTTTAAGCGTAACCAGACTTTATTTACTTGTATAAATTGCATTGTTCATGTTTGTGTATTTTATATTAAATCAAATAGTAACCATGTAATCATATCTGGACACAAGTTTAATAATTTGCATGTGTTTATTTATATTATTTAGGATTAATGCTTTTTTGTAATTGGCTTATAAAGCTGTAAAAAGCATTTCATTTAATAAAGAATTATGAATTATGAATCCTACAGTGGTATCGCGTAAAGCGCCCCAACCCCACACGCACCGGTGCATAACAATGACATTGTCGTCTCTTTCACTGTAATAAGGCCACTTATACTTTCGTCAAGTTAACACGTAAACTTACCAATCTTTTACGTTAAAGGTTATAATGATACTTCAAGTACAGATTGATTGTGATTAAGTTAAGTTTCAAAGTAACAAATCCGTTTTATGTAACTGTTTTGCTCTGTGAAAGTACTAAAGTAATTTATACCATTTCTGGTGTTTCTGCCGCCCTACTGAAGCTGCCGCTTTAGGTAGCCGCCTAGTGGACGCGCCCTGAAATAACTTCTTTTGGAGAAACTCAATTTGAAAGAGATAGAAATAGTGAAACTCTTAAAAGGAATTGGGATTGATAAGGCTGGCGGGAATTGTAGAATGGTCTAGGCCTGTCAAGTGAATTAGAGGCACCCACCGTTGTAATGGAGATGCTGCTAAGGCTACCTCCCTTAAAATTTTTATCATGGGGGAGTCAAGGCTGGTAGCATACAGGGTCCAGACCAGCGGATGCTGGCAAGCTCACTATGCCAGTAAACATACCGAAATCTCTGGCATCCTTCAATCGGACATTCTAGATATGTGTTCGAATAGGATGCCTAGACAAACTGACTTTTACAAACCCTACCGTGTCGTCATTGGTGACAGAAAATATTGGGAACAAGGTGGACCAATAGTAATGAAGAACGCGATCACGTGGTACACAAATGGCTCACGAACCATCCTTGGATCTGGTTACGGTGTCTATGGTGCCAGGTCAAAAACTGAGCTCAGTTGTAGCCTCGGCAAACTGGCTACGGGTTTTCAGGAGGAAGTGGCTGCCATAGCTGCCTGTGCTCAGGCAAACATAGATTTGGGCCTTACGGGGGAAAAAATATATCTGAACTCAGACAGCCAAGCGGCCATACGGTCACTTGCGTCGTTCGACTTCACCTCGAGTCTAGTTTGGAACTGTCACGGGGTTTTTAAAACGCTGGCGCGGTACAATAGGGTATAATGCCAGTGGCGGATTTAGGGAGGGGGAGGCTTTCGGGCTCAAGCCCCCCCCCACCCCAAAAGCAAACAAAAAGTTTAAATTCCTACGGTAAATAAAACAATACCAACAGATGTTTGAACAATTATTGATAATGTTAAAAAAATCCAAAACTCGGTTCTGAACGGTCTCAAGCGGCGCTGAACTCACATCATTACAAACCTATACGAAACCCACGTTTAATACTGAAAAGGGCAATTCCAAAATGACTAAATATCATCGTCAGACCATTAAAACGAACCCCACAATGTTATTTTAACACAAGACGATCCATTCCGTCTAGATAAAGTTGTTCCAGTAAATATAGAACTGTTTCTTTACGGTACAAAATTCTTAAATGCATAAAATAACCAGAAGGCACTATTATTTATTTCACATATAAACCTTAAGGTTGTAATAACATAATATAATATTGAATTGTGGGCTATATTTAAATGTTATTATTGCTTTCAAATTAAATTTTCAACTACGTTTAGTTTGTTGCTACTCATTACAATATTAAATAATGAAATATAAGTTATACACATGCGTTCAATATAAAAATTAAAAAAAATACAAAGTTAACAAACAATAATCTTACAGCAGAAACCAGTCCGAACAACAGCGTTAGTCGTGTATGGGACTGTAAATATTAAAAATATAGTAGTTTTCCGTATGGTAAAATACGAGTGTGACCGCAGTCTGTCCACCGAGGATACCGGCTAATGAATAAGTATGATCAAGTGTGCGTCGGAATCGGATCGTGAAGGTGTAGCAGGGAGCTACGGCTGGTGTAGGTACTAGTGCCTCTTCAGCCTAGGACAGGTATATGGAGGGTTACAGGACCGCTACCAATCGTGACCGTACGAGGCAAGCAGGCAGCTCGGGTCTCCGGAGAGAAGGCCCCAAGGAATCGTGGCCTCTGAAACAAACAAACAGAGGCAATAACATGGAAAATTAAAATTGTAGTAGAGCTAACTGTGGGTGAAACGGGGATGAGGGGTGACTATGAATGAGGATTGGGTGGGAGTTGGTTTGACGTCAGTAGTAGGTTGTGTGAAGAGTGACTAATGGTTGCGGGGCTGGACGAGGTGGGTTAAAACGGTCGTGGATCAGATGATGGATGGTGAAGTATTGGCTGGTGGTGTACGGTGCAGTGAAGTACTCTGCCAGTATGGGGGAGTCTGTGGCTTTGGCGAGGTGGTTCTGGTTCAGTTGGTTGAGGAACTCACGCAGGGTGGGGATGTGGAAACGTGGTGTAGAGGTCTCGGGAGCTGTGATCTCGGTCCAGGTGGTATGCTAAGCGCATGGCGCGTCGCTCGGTTTTCTCAAAGTTGGAGAGGTGATTGTGAGGGATGGTGGCGAACACTGGATGGACAAACGTGAGTACGGGGCGGATGACGGCGGTGTAGAGAGAGGAGAGGATCCTGGCAGAGCACCCCTGGTGTCGGTTGTTGAGGAAGCGGAGGGCGTTGAAACGGGTTGTGGCGGTCTTCTTGGATCGTCGGAAGTGGGAAATGAAGGACAGTTTGGAATCTAAGGTGACTCCCAGGTATTTGCAGGTTTTGGTCAATGTAAGTCTGTTGCCTTGGAGGGTGATATGGGTTTCCTGGTTGTGTTGGAACTTTCTACCATTGTAGTTGAAATAGCAGAGCTGGGTTTTTGAAGTGTTAATTCTGATGCGCTATTTTGAACAGTACGTGAGGTAATTATTGAGGATCTTGGTCAGTCGTCTTCGTAGTGCTTCGGGGCTACGGGAGGCGCACCAGAAGGCAATGTCATCTGCGAAATGTGCGAGACCAGTGGTGGTGTCGGCGGGGTTCCTGAGAGTGGGTGAAGGGATATCTCGCACATTCAAGATATAGAGGAGTGGGCTGATAGCTCATTCCTGTTAACAGCTGGAAGGGTTGAGAAAGGGCGTCCTTTACTCTGACCCGGGCTGTCCTACCATCGAGGAAGCTGGATATCCACTTGATGATGGAAGGGGGCAGTTGGAGTTTGGCTCTGAGACCGTTGTGCCAGGTGTGCGTCTTTGACAACCGAGATTTTATTTAAAAGACGTCTGATTATGACGTAACCAGTGCCAAAATGTCAATCAGTTGAAATACTATAATCGTATAGTAAGTAATTAATTGCATTATGTATTGTAATAATACAACCAGGCTTCAAAGTCCGTCCATCGAGGGACGCCAGACGTAAACTAATCCGCTACAAAGCACATTTGATGACCGACTATTCAGTTATCTCAAGCAATTCTTCATATTTCTTTATTATTATTTCAAAATATAGTTATCCATTTACATTTAAAAGCAAATAAATTAATATAATTAAATTAGAATAGTTGTAGGTCTGAATAATAAAAATTTGTGAGTTCTAATATTTCTGAATATTGTAACAACCTTGGAAATTCCAATTTATTATTAGGCTCGGGTAATAACTGAAAATATATGAAGTTCACATTAAATAAATGTCTTAGCTTATATTGGGCTGTTTTATTTATTATTTAGGTGTTGTCCTTTTTTATAGATAAAAAATAATATGAGTGAGAAATAGCATTTTACCTCTTAAATTTCAAACTATCTTTTAAGACCTTTGAGATTTGGCACTCAAGAAAATTAGAAAAAAATAAATATACACTGTAAAAATCAAGATAAAACTAAAAGATGACAATTTATGTGTTTTAACAAGATATATAGTCTGTTATAAAATGCAAGAATGTTTAAAATATTCTAGCAATCATATATTAATAAGGACTTAAATACAAAAATATAGGTGTAAATGGTTAAGCAGGAATAACATGTTTTTATAATGAAACATGAATTTAATGTTAAATTAGTGTTTAGTCGTGTAGACGTGTGTTTTCTGCAGAGCTAGGTTTAAGCATGGCTGGGTTAAAATTAATTCTAAATTTAACTTCACAAGCCCACGAATGAGTTTCCCCAATAATGTACACACGATCCCCATATATTCTGATTAGCCCACCCCCCAAAATAATTTTCTAAATCCTCCACTGGGTAATCCTATCATGGGTATCCTATAAGATCACTCGGGGGTACTGGGAAACTACAGGGCAGACTACTGTGCCAAGAGAGGCGCTGAGGAACCTCTCATTGGCCCAGAGATGGCAGGCAGCGTTGCTTAGAGCCTCGCCAGTGTGGGGAGGAGGAAGAGACTGCACATCCCCTTCCACTGCCCGGCCCTAGCTTGGGCGGCGTGTCAGAACGTGGCAAGTTGTAACACAGGAAAACCTCATAAAGGCAATCTCAAGGTTCTCTAAGGATTAGATGAGGATCTTGGATTAGATGAGGTTTGAATTCCTGTAAATAAGCATTTTGGCTTAGGGGCCGTCACCAGGCATTGTGTATAGAAGAGAACCGAGTGTCAGACTTGTCAGTTAGCTGAAAACCAAACCCACACTATGTGGTTTGGATTCCATATAAAGCTGTATGTCCCATAGTTTCTCTGGTTATTAATAAAAATAGTCCTTTCTGAGCTAAGTCGAACTCAGTCAGTAACAATGACTACACTCATTCACCCCTCATATTCGCCCATATCTCTACGATCAGCGTCTTACAAATGAATAGTCTGGCCCTCCCAATCCTAAAAAAAGTGAATTAGACCAAAGGGACTAAAATCAATTATTTCAGCCAGTACACATTTCACTCAACTTGGAGTCAATTCAAACATTTTGCTATGGATTATATGAATCCTATAGGAAGGGGGCGAAAAGGGAATGAAAGGAAGAAAGTTTTTAGAAACCTGGCTCAGGTTAAATCAAGGCTACAGCCTGGAGCCCCATTTGACAGCCTAATTGATTCAGGTGGCCGTAACATTTGCGAAGAGACGATTGTTTGATAATAATTGGAGGAGTAAATAGTGTAAATGCAAAGAGTGTGAATAAATTGGGGGAGAAAGAAATGTTCTAATTCCAAAGACTGAAGAACATATTGTTCGTTGCCATTTAAGTTTAATATTCCTATTAGTATTAGCATACTAAAAGAGAAAAACAGAATATATTAGCTGTTAGATAAGAACTAAACCATGATACTTAAAAAAAGCCGGTATAACCAGACACCCTCTTTTTTTGGCCGGCGCCTTTGTGACAGCGATAGTCTAGGCGGAGTCTCGCTCTCAGCGGACAGAATATAGTTTATTTATTTAACATCATTAAAAAATACAGTAATTACCCAATATAAACGCAAGACAACATGAAAAAGTTTCCTTCCTGGGCCTGTAGAGAAACTGAAGGGATTGAACGAGAAGTGGAATGGACAAAACTGTCACTGAGTGACTACATTTTAATTATAATTTAGTCAGTTATAATTAAAATTTAACGGTACCATCCTGGGGACGATACCGTTGGCACTGAACTTGTCTGTACTGTATTGTGATTTTGTGAAAATTAACAGAAATCAGAACTGTATTCACCTAAAGAATGAATTTTTAATTTCATTGTTTCTTTCAAACAATTAATCTGACATTTAAAATATATATAAAAAAAACACTTAACAGGTTAAAACCAACATTTTTATTTAGTTTTATAAACTTTACTTGTCAGTTCACATGGCTATCTAAGTGAAGATTTTATACAAGTGAATGAAGTACATACTGTCAGCTCAGTTGGGATTTGAACCTTGGATTCAACAGTCCAAAGTCTTAGCCAAAGAGCCGTCATAACGGCAAATTAGTGATCAATTAATAAATCTGTCAAAAATTACAATCCCAACTCTGACATGGCCATTTAAAACAAATATCTAAGAGCTATACAAACTAAATAATCATAAAAGTATACTGAAACTGAAAGTACATTAATAATAACTGATTAACATAAAACAAACTGGAAATATTAAAAGCTGAACATTGTTCTGTGCCTGGTAAAACATATTATGAACATATAAAAAAAGTAGCATACATAGAAAATATTTTATGGTCTTTGGAGATAATACAATATTTCAATCAATCAATTAAAAATCATATTTATTTCCAAAACATTATACATAATTAATGAACTTTACATTAGCAAACATAAAATTAACTATTCAAAGAGTAAATAAATTTCAAATACACTAAAAAATACGACTAAAATTAACAGGAAATAAAGAGGCTACATGGGCAGGTAGCCTTTGCATAGGCTCTTGTTGTCTTAAAAATAGAGCAATGAGCTCAAATGCTATCATTTACAAGGCAAGTTTTTTTTAATTCAAATTAAATTATTAATAATAAATAATATAAATGAAATTGTAGTGGAATAAGATTTATAAGAAATACTTTTTTAATATAAAAAAATAAAAATAGCAAATAACTGAAATCTATTCTGAACATAAATATTTCCGTTTACCTTAATACTCGATAGACAGTGACAGCTGTTTAAAATTGACAAACTTATTAACTGACAAGCCGAACCAACACACCAAGTACTGACCTGTGTAAAGAAGGATACAAAGTCATGCAGAGCTCCTACAACCAAACTACTGGCTCTCTCAACCAACCCCGAAACAACAACTAAACAAACTGGCGCAAAATTGGAGCGAGAGAATATTATTTTGGTCACTGAATTAACGGGAGAAACAAATTTAAGATAAACCAAAGGAGCAGTTACCCATTACTACACGGTAAGCAACATACTTCAACGTATTTACATATTCTAAAGGATTATGTTAGTTTTGTCAGTCATCGGACAAGTAATGCCTTTGGTTAGTTAAGTTAGAATGTGCACATATTCACTAGATTGCTGGATCGTAGAAATCAGACATTTTCACCGCCAGTGGTAGACATCTTACTGCAAGTTGCCTGTTTCATTACACAAAAAGATTATTTGTTTTATATTAACAGTGGTCTTATAAAAATCATAAAAACTAAACTTAAATCTATTAAACTAAACGATGTTTTACGATATTTTATTTATGTGCAAAGGGTTAATCCAAAAACTTTAAATTTGCTATTTCTCAAACTGCCAAGGCATCTGTGGGAAGTTCAAAGCACTATACAGTAGACATACAATTTTACCATCAGCAGGCTAAAACATGCCGTTCTATTTCAATTCTACAGTTGATGTTTTTTATTATTATTATTATGAGTTACAGTGAACAATGTTTTATTATTAAAGGTTTAATCTAGTAGAGCATAGTCTGATATTTTAAGTTTTTCATTTAAATCCTCAAGAGTTAAATTTAGTTTCACATATTTAATTGCAAGTAAAATATAAAAATTCAGTTTTCACAAATTAAAAGACACTTCAAGTGTTGCAATACCATCACTATTACGGACCGAATCCTTGAAATAGAAAAACCATGTTATTGGTGTTATTCGTGAAGCGAAACAGCACCATTAAATAAAAAAATAAAAATGCCTTTATTGTCCAAGTGTATTTCAGTTTGAACAACTGTTTTTCAAATCAACTATTGTCAATCTTAAATTAAAATTAATAACAATAGTTACACAGCAGTAAAAACACTTTACTTATCTAAATAGGCTCTGGTTTTAACAGCTCCTTCATTTTTATTTTAAAATTAGCAACAGAAGCTATATTTTTAACATGCGGAGGAAGGTCATTAAATAACTTGGGGCCAAAGTTCAAACCCCTTCCTCCCTACTTCAAGCCTCACTTAAATCTCCATTAAATCTTCTTCTTACATTATAGATCATATCTGTATTAAACATCGGCAAGCGAAATTTCATGGATTTAATCGGCCAAGCTATGGAATGTTTAAACCCCTCACAGCCTCCATGGAGGCATCCTTCCCTCTCTAGGTGTAATGAGTGCCGAACTATTACACGACCCGGATTCATTTATATCTTAGCTTTCAAGACCAAACAGAAGACAATTTATATAACTCTAGGACAAAACTGTGAAGAAAGATAAAAGGACCAGTGAGTAGTTATAGAGACAAAAATTAATTTATGAAAGAAACATTAAATCAGAGTCAAACCGAATACAAATTTCACTAACCCACTGCGGAATAATAAACCATGTTGGCCTAAGAGTCTGTGTAAATGCTACATGTACAACTCATCAGATTCTAAAATTATTTTATTGCTCACTAGGTACTTAACTCTAGAACTGGCAGTCACATTTTTCTGTGGTGGCGAAGCACATTTTTTACAAACAAGCGCTTTGCAAGTTTGTTAAAAAAATCATAAAAAATTCAAATATTATCCAAACGAAATAATTTTACCACCATTGTATTTCCTAAACCCACATGATATTGATGTATAACGAGTAATAATCTAATATTAAAATAATTGTTGTATTATCAAAATCATTTTTTTGCAATTTCAATAGTGGAAAGGACCATGATGTAAACTCCTAATAATAATAATAAAGTGAGACAAATTCCAAAATAGCCAACAGTTTCAAATGTTGTCTAGTTTTCAAAAATATAACATTTATTATGATTACAATTACATAAATATTATTGAGTGCTAAAATTGCAAATTTCAAATTGTAGCGAAAGTCGAAATAAAAATTTCATAAAACAATATGTATAATTGATAAACCTAATATTATGTATACTAAAACATTTTGCATTATGTGTAGAACGTGAACAAGTAATTCACTTGTCATTTTAAGCTAAGGAGAATATGTCCAATAAATGCAAAATGTAGTCTTTGTTACTAGGTAGGTATGACCTATCACGGTAGTTGAACGCCATTATAACACTCTCACATCAAATAATAACATATGTTTACAATATACAAACTAAAAATACACAACCAAAAACAGTGAAAACAAACATATTTGAATTACTAACAATGTCAATAACAAACTAATGTGATGTCTACTCGCTTGAAGTAGCTGATGTGCGGGCTCAAATTGACAGTCGGAATCTCAGCTGTTCAACTGGCAATGTTTTTATAATAATGTTATGTTATTCACCGGTGTTCCAAAGGCATCACAGTTATAAAAAAAGTTACTCTTTCACAACACAATGATATGATTTATAACGCAATTTAATAACATTTATATATAATGAAACCGCTTGAAAAAAAGATATTTTGACCGTAAAATATCGACAACTGCCATCACACAAACAGCTTCTGACCATCGAAAATCGATGTTTGCAACTTCTAGGGTTAAAGCAGATAATAAAATATTACACAAAAACAGTACTCAAGGGTAAACACAAAAAACACTTTTTTATCACGCTATTAGCATGACATCTCAATAGGATGATTTTTATTTATAAAGTAATAAATACAAAATCTAACTTATTAATTTACAGAGATAAACTTTAAACAAAGCCAACAACTCAAGAGAAGGATGAGGGCAAGACAGTTTGAGAACAAAAGACATTTCAGCAGCACTTGATCCCATCTTCCTCTCTATCTACACCGTCTGAAAAGTTTATGAACATATACATTAGTTTTCAATATAGAAAACATAATCCCAAAGTAAATGGCACGTAGGGTGAGTAGTGTATGTGAAAGGGAGAAAAAACTTCTCTCCTAACACAATTCCCCTCCAGCAGAAGCGTGCTGCAAGGTACAGTCAAGTCTATAACTTAGCCTATTATTTTTAAGTTGAGCGATCCAAAAAAATTAGTTCTAAATTTCACGCAACTGTCATTAGGAGTAGCAAAGAGCCTGCCTCACTAACACATACAACTTGCTTCCCTCCCTGACTGCTTTGACCCCCACATTGTACAAAATTACATACTTACCTCATGTACAGTAAAGTGTTGCAGTTAAGTTTTTATTTATAACCAGCTGTTAACCCGTGCCTTGCCATGGGATTAATATATAAACAGTAATGTTTTAGTTTATTTTAAATATTAAATTTCAATAAGCATCACTTGGCCTATTTCAAAAATGTTAATTTTATCTGTTTTTTTATGTCAAATAAATAAGGTAACTCCATTACATTATCACTGAAACTTTAAAGGACACTGACGTGGATCTATTGAGTTGGAAGTAAATGAAACCCTGACAGAAACTTTCACAGAAGTAAACTCCACAACCTGTCAAAGTTTCATGTCGATTCGATAATTGGTTTAGTAATGCATAAAGTACAGACAAACATATCCTTTAAGGGGTGTTTAGATAGTATCCATCTTCTTCACGCACAGCATGAGCGGGTATAATAGCACATCGTAAGAACGGTGTGTTTCCCTGATTCGCACTTTCTCTGGCGTCCAAAACGATAACTCTCCGTTTAAACTCCGGGCCCACAATCAAAATCATGACTTCCTTGGCAGTGGGAGGATTGAAGCAGCCTGTGTGCACGTATGGGTATTTTGTCAGCGTTTATTACTATTTGGAAGTCTTCTTGACTGTCGGGAATGAACTCAATATTAGCCTTGAAGTCCTGAATATAATAATTATGTTCATGCAGCAACTCCTGCAGCTGACCAACCAGCTCAGGTTTGACTCCTGTGAAGTTGCAGCATCGTATATTCTTCTCGTAGGTGTCATCTCCAACAAAGTATACTAGTAGGAACGCGGGCTGCTGTTGAGGAGCTGGCATCAAGTTTCCAACTATCGTAAACCTGACATTGAACCTTATAATAAACTTACCCTTACTTACCACCTCAGCTCCAAGAGAAGTTATTTGAAAACAACCATTGTATATGATGAGGAAATATTCGGAATCACGGTACTGATGGGTCATGGGCTCTACATAGGTTCAAGAAATTGCTGGATAGATGGAATTTGCACTTTTCTGTTACAGCAGCACATACCAGGAGCCTCATCTTTCCATTTCTTGGAATGATAAAAAGTGCAATTTATCCGGAAGCTAAGAACTATCTTGTCAGTGGCATAGTTAATTTAAGGGAATAGATGTAACCCGAAATTGTTTGAACAGACAAGAGAAGGTGATATTTTCAGATCTTGTTTTATTATACTTGAGACATCTTATGTAACTTTTGGGTTTTTCTTTGCATATTTTCTTTGCTGACTTACTGATCTTTGTGTGTTTAGCTTTCCTGTTACTATCCGGGTTGTTCGTAACATACCTCAATGTAGCATCTCTTAGTTGTCTCTGACGTATTAAGTCTGTAAATCGTTTCCTTCATTTTTTGCCCCATCTCATTTGAGATTGGGTGGGAGACTCTGTAACAGATACATCAGAATCAATCATAATAGTAATAGAGCATGGCCAAGAATCTTGAGGAATTGTAGGATGGATGTAGAATTAACAGGATGATTGGTAGTCCATAGAATCAGAGGACCTACTGGGCAGAGATGCTTTCATAAGTGTAGGAAACATTGATGTCACATCAAGTAAAACGTCGAAATTGACTTCTAAATTGTTTCCCCTGAACTGGAGACGTTGTTTGTCCCATTCATTTTCTCTAAACTTGGCCAGAAGTTTGACACCACGATATATTTAAAACTCAAATGGCAAATGTCTCCCGCTGCCGTGATCTCACAAGAAGTACCATAAGACTCACATTTGGAAGTTTCATATATGTACTGTAGCTTATTGGAGTATTATTGGCCTACCCGGTTCAAAGTGAATTGTTTGGAAACTCTGCCAGTTGTTAGACACGTGATTTACGATAGCTACCCGTACCTCAGACAATCGAGACGCTAAACCATGTGCAATATAAGACGGAGAATAAAATAGGCATGCACCGTCCCCACAAACCTCCATCAGTGAGGAACATCCTTGCCATCTACGACTATATTCACAACTTCAACCGTGTCTTGAAAAAATGGAAAAAAAAGAATCTAAGTAATATTATAAAAAATGAAAATTACAAAACTTCCCTTCCAGGAAATTAATAAGTACACATTAACTTAATTTACACAAACTTCATAAAGTTTAATTTACCTACAACTAAACATTGATTGATTAATCATATATGTAACAGACGTGAGTCATGTTTTGAATAAAGTATTGAATTAAATTAAAACAATGCCAAAGTTATTCTTATGGAAAAATTGAACGTTACGGAAGGCTGTTTCTACCCCTTAGAAATGGCATGTCGAGAAATCCTTTCTTAGCAGGTCTCTATGATACAAAAGCTAACTTCCCTTTAAAGTTGATCAAAATCTGTTCAGTGGTTCAGGATATTTTATGATTAACCCTACATCGTGATCATCAGGTAAACCATTATTAAGTCCCAACTGCTAGGTCTTTTTTTCAGCGTTTCGCAAGCTTTTTTCGTAAAAATCATAAAAAATACTAAATTGCTCCAAATGTAAATTTTATCATTTAGTTTTTCTTCTCATGAATTGTACATTCACATACTAACCATCAAAACTCACATAACAAATTAGTAAATAATTATTTTCAAGAAAATTTTTTTTAAATATGAAAATATTGCACGTAAATTATCACTTATAACCTTCCTTAGGAGCACTAAAAAATGTTTGTAAATAATTCCAACATATCCCATTTGTTCTGTTTATTATTTAGTACACTATAATAATTTGTTATTACATTTTAGATAAACAACTAGGTTTTTTTGGGAATTTTTTGTTTAAATAAAACGCGAAAATGAAAAAAATGTGCAAAGTTACAGTATGATCATTGTAGTTAATAAACAGTACAAGTAAAAATTCAAAAAATCACTATTGAATAGACAAGAAAAAGTTTTTAGGAAAAACAATATGACAACAACAAAAAACAGTAATATTGTACCCATAAACAAATTTTTATATTTATAGTTTTTTGATGAAAGTAAAAATGTTACCACGGAAACAAAAGATGTCTTTGAAAAATTACATAACAATCTAAAAATAAAGGGTATGTATAATTTTTTGCTATAATATATACTTTATTAGTACAATCTAATAGCTACAATAAATATATGAAAATATTCCAAAAAGTATAAAACTTATAATATCATAAGTCAGCGTGCACAAATTGTGTAAGCGGCACTTGCAACATTTTGCATATTGTAAACCTTATAAAAAATATAAAATAATTGTTGGGAATTTTTTTAACAGTAACACTTGATAAAACACGTGTTTCTGAATAGAAATATACACAAATTGTTATATTACAGCAAAAAATAAAGTTTGAACAACAACTTTTATGAACAGCATAAATTATGTCGCTCCTCACTATTGGGTCAGTCATGAGTTGTCGTAATTTGTTGTAAAATACTCAATGCAGCTAAAACATCGTATTTCAGTCTCTGCAGACTGACATTTACTACGCCTAATTCCGTCTTCTGGTTATTCTTCAGTCATGCGACAAACATCGGCCATTTTTCCTGCTAGCTCCCAACCTCCCACCAGGCGGGAATTGAGCATAAGTTTCCTGTTCCACATTTTATTTTTATTTCCTTCGTTTATAAAATTGCATGAAAAAATTATTAAAAATCTGAAATGTACAGAACAGAACATTCAGCGTTGATTGATACCAACTTTGTAATGATTGCTTGATTATAAACATGAGTTTTATTGATTTTAAGTAACAGCATAAATTATGTCACTCCTCACGATCTTATATAAATATGTGAATCCGTTTTCTGTTAACCCAACTCCTTCCTTATTTCTTGATCAATTTAAACAACTGAGTTGCCAATAAATTTGCCCTTATTCGTAGTTGTGTTTATTTTTCAAAATTTTTACCCTGGAGGGCACGGGAAGTCATCAAATTACGTTTTTCGGCCATAAGAATAACATGGAGAGAGATTAAAAATTAGTCAAAGTAAAAGCTGTTCAAATGTAAGTAATGATGCTTATGAAATTCGAACAGCTGGTGGAATGTAAATATTTTTTACAATGTTGAGAAGGTTGTAGATCTTCTCAATGTTAACGAGAGTAAGTCTGATTGATTTTTGTTTTGTTTCATATATACATAAATATAAAAATCAAATGAATCTATCAGTGTTTCTGTCTGTGCGACCTTTATACATAACTACAACAATCATCTGATTGTCATGAGTCTTTGGGAGGTTATGCATTTTTCCCAGGGAAGGTTTTTAACCACGGGTTTTATTTGCTCCAAATGTAGTGCTCTGCTCCACTGGCCTTTAAAGTTTCAATGATAATCTGATGTAGTCATTTTTTGTTATTTAATCATTCATCAGCTGTTAAATTTAATGAAAGCTTTTGAAATAGGCCGTATAGTAACAATTAATGTTTATATTTCAACTATAAATAGGTTGCACTTCAAGTGCAGTGATTGAGCTGTTGGAAATAAATTAATTATGACTTCACTTATTGCAGTTTCCTTAATGCAGTCACATGCCGAGGCCAAAGGCAGAGGTGTTACAAGCGCAGCTAATGACGAGATTGGCACACAAAGCGTGCAGAGGTGTGCCCTTGCTATGATTAATTAAATACGCGATTTACAGTTTGTAATATATTTCATTTTCTATTTACATTAGAGCAATAAGTTAAATTAGTCTAACAGCGCAATAGCTGATCTAACACAAAACTTTGCTGCACATAGAAAGAGATTTGAGAACTCTGGCTGAGACTGTACATAGTCAGGTGACTGAGCGTGGTGGGGAACAGACTCTGCAATGCATGCACTGCCAGCATGCCATTTACTGTGATTAAGATATACTAATTGTTTAATTCATAACCCCTTTAAACTTATAAATAACTTCACGTATAAATAAATTCCATTGCCCTGAAAACAATTAACAATATTAAATAATAAATTTATTGGTTATTAAAACTTGCACACATTTTCCAACCTTAATTGTACCTTAGATCCCTTTTTCATGTTCCGAGTTGCACCTAAATTTACTTTAACTTCATAATCAGATCTGCAAATCAGATAAATACCTTAAATACAGAACTAGGGTTAATAAGTCGCAAATTTGGCTGATAAAATTGATTCACTCCCTTTTTTTCTATTACATAAAATTTGAAAAATAATTATTTAAAATTGATCTCAAAAACTGGCAGATGGTGTGAACTTATTCTTGTAAACTGGAATTGCTTTTTTTCACTGTAAAAATAAAACTTTAACAAAATTATGGTAACTTTTGAACAGAAATTAGTGATCATAATCAAGTTTCAAATAATGCTTACATTAGTAACCATTATCTGATCAAATTAAGCAAGTTTAACAATTACAGTAGAACCTCGATACCACCAATCTGAATGGTACTGAAAAATATTCGTGTTTACAACGTATTCGTGATAGCAAAGTTCGTGGTAGTGAGATTAAAACGGGCAAAGTTTGTAGTATATATGTTCGCTTTCATACACTGTACTGTAGAACATAGTTTGTTGTAAGTGCAGTTAATGTACTACTTACTACAGCACCTAAATTGATCAAATTCCCCTTAACCCTTTAAGAAGTAATGACGTCTTGGAATGTCATGAAATCACTTGCCTAGAGGAGTTATATTTTGAGCACAAAAATTATATTAGGCAGTTAGTAGAAACTACAACAATAATTTTTGTTTGCATTTTAACAAGTTTTATTATTAGGTACTAAAAAAGTTACAGTTTTAAAAATAATTCAAAGAAAAACAATTTACTAAACAATTAAAAATTTTGTCTATGAAATGTTTGAAAACAGGGGTATGGCATCATGCTACTTTATAGTCAGGACGCTTGTATGTTGTATCTTTTCGCTTTTTAGCGCAGACATTGTAGCACACGTAGCACCACTTTTGAGGTTCCTGTTAGCCTTAAATATTCTGTAGCAGGTGGGGGATATGCCGAGCAGTCAGGCATAGCGGATGTTAATCGCCGCTTAGTGCAACTGCATGGAGAGACAACTATGCCTTTCCCGGATTTACGTACCAATTTCTAGTTCCAGCTAATATTTTGTGTCAACTGTATTTGCCAGCTGATTGTTAGCGGAAATGTCATCCCCTATTACTCGAAGACTTGGTCGGGAGGTCGAAAACTTGCTCATGCAGTATTCTGAATGCCTACCTCTCCCACGGACAAAGCCCCACTCAGATCTCGATGGAATCATACTGCCAACATCCCAGAATAGTTCGTATTTCCTTTTTTACGGAGGCTGTTCTACTTGTTCTAAATCAATAAAAATTGGTTTAGTAAAATACCTACATAAGACGTTCCATGACGTCACTACTCCTTTGAGCATATATCAGACATAAGGTTCCAGAACATTATTACTCTTTTATTCATGCTTTTATTCCATACTTGTAAAAGGGTTCAATTTAAAGCAGTACACTTCTTTTTCTTTTCACTAAGAGACGTGCTAGCCATATTGTCGATTGCACTGAACGGTACCGAACACACAATAGTAACAAACTAAACTGAAATAAATCTGTACCGTCTAATGCCACTTGCAATTTCAGAAGTGACGACAAACAGAAATTGAGATTTCCTGTTTTCACAAGAATTAATTGGAAATGTAAATTTGCTTACGGAGGTTTTGACCATGGGAATTCGTCTTTTAAAGAACAAATTCGTGGTATAGAAGTGTTTTGCTCTTGATATTTGTGCTATAAATGTTTCTTGTTCATTCTTGAAAATTGAACAAAATTTGTATTATTCAGGTACTTTTTTAACATTAAGTGTTTTTTTAAAGATCCTCTCAAGGGAATTAAAACAATGTGTGCTATCAAGGATTTCCTGCTATTAAGGTTCCACTGTATTAAAGATGTCAAGACCAGTTATTTTTAATTAATTATTTAATTAATGAATTGTTTACTTAATTATTGAGACTACTTATATTTACAAATTACCTAAAATATCAAGATTGATGGAATAATTTGCATTGAAGGCATGGAATTGATAATAAAACATATTAAGTTTCATTCTACACTTGAAATAACCTTCATATAAGTAAGTGAGTTTGCCTTTTTTATTGTAATATAAAAAATAAATAACTAATGAGTACTTAATGGTTAGGTTACAAATATTTGCATCTCTTTGTCAATAATAAATTTAAAATTCATTGAAATTTTCTTTTCACATTACAAAACAAAAGAAATGGTTGTATGCGATTCATATTAAATTTAATTATTGATAAATGTTTATATCTAACAATAGAACACTTATAAAACTGTAAATCACTTTTAGTAAGTAAAAAACTACTTTTAATCAAAAATAAAAACCTATTTACACTGCTATAACATAATATTAGTTAATCGTCAGAGCTAATAGCATGAAGAGGGCTGTTAGATGGGGACAATGGCAACTGTGTGAACCAGTAATTGAGATAATACCTTGCATGCATTCTGGTGGTAAACTGTCAAACTATCTTTACAACTATAAGAAGTATTGAAAACTGTAGAAACATGGTACACATTATAGACCAACTTGAAACGTAAAATTTTGACTGCATTTTCAGCCTATGATAGTTTTGGAAGCATGTTTAAATACAGCGTTATGCGCAAAGTGGTAACAAGAAGGCATATATTTAAAATGGCATAATGTACTATTTTACTAGGTAAATGCAAACACAACAAACAACAGTTTTAATAAAGCTGCAAGATGTCATGTGCTCTCTAGTAAACATATTTTCTAAGGCTGTGGCCACACAGGCTTACAATTTGTCGCTGGCAGTAAAATTTAGTGTAATTTTAGATTGCATCGATAATACGGAGGCGGCCACAAAAAACAATAAACTCTTGTTCTAGCAATGGCAGTGCAGCGATGTCAAGGACTTGTCGCACACGCTTTTGGTGGCTACACATATCATCAGTTTGAATTTCCGTTATCATCGGACATGGAAATTGATGGTGAAATATTAATTCTGCAAGTGCAGGAAAATGATTGTTAATACTATTAGAAGTGCAAAGATTACGACAATCGTATTGCCAAAATTGAAGTTTTGGCAAATATATGAAACAATCTTTTTTGGTCAAATACGGAACAAATTTAGCCGAGAAGAGACACAAAATATTGTTAAGTAATTTTAAACATAAAGTATAATAATTCAGTTTTGGTAGTGGTGAATATGTTTCTAGCATTGGAAATCTCCAAATACAGGGTGCGGCAGAACGGATTAAGCAGTTTTAAGGATCTGTAAATAATGAGCAGATGTACATAGAGAAATAAGGTTTTAATTTTTGAATTCATCAGCTCATACCATTTTATTTACATTATGTTTTGAAAATAATGTCTCTAAGGTGACAGCCATTAGTAGCTACACATTGCTCTAGACGTTCTCTGAAACTTTGGAAAGCACGTTCACACATAGCGTGTGGTACAGCACTGCCCTCTTCAACAATCTCCGTTCCTCTTCTCATTGTACTGGCAGTTTCTTCTGAACATTTAATCCATGAACAAATTGTGTTCGCATTAAGAACGGCGCTATTAAGTGGAATGAGGAAACCACCAGGAAAATGCTCTTTGCGTTACGATCACTGACCAGTTGTTTTCAAAGTATGCCCGCACAGCAAAAACCTAGATAGTCTCTAGTCCAAACTATGATGGTGACTGAAATGGGACCAACGACGGAAAAAAGGAAAACCAGTTGCAGAAGCCTACCCCACCACCGCCCGAGCAGTAATCAACTGAAACTGCTTAGTAGGTTCTGCCACACCCTGTATTATCTACCAATCATTAACATGACAATTCTAAAAAATAACTTTCAAGCAACAATATATTCATGTTCTTGATTTTTCTTTATAGCTTGATTAGCAATCTGGGCAAACTATTATCTACCAATAATTCACAAGTAGACTGCCAACAGTACACGAGAAGAGATAGCAAGTATAGTCATGCACGACGACAAACAGAAGTGTTGGGCGAGACAACTGCAATTGTAGCCACCGTCTAATCTAATCAGCAACATATTACGCACATGTTGCTGGTATACAAATTGTTACTGCTAGCTAGGCTTCATTTTACACATTGAAGCCCTTGTGGTCGCAGTCTAAGGAAACGCAAACTATAGGCGCATGTCTAATGTAATTCATAAAAATACATTAAAGTATCCGTTAGAAATGCACCTAACCCAGTGATTGTGCTCAGAGTAACCAGGTCCCAAGAATGGCGTCCTTGATGGAATCAATGTACTGAGCCGGCACCCAGTACACCCAGTACCTTGACGCTTCTGTTGTGCCCATCTGCAGGCCCTGCACAACAAAATAAGTTTTAGATATATAATTAATTACATTATATTTTATTAGAGGTTAGTGAAAGCAATGAATACAAATAATAATTATTATAAGAAGAACAGACCTTTGCTGAAAAATCAAACTTCGATTCTGCTTCCTTTAAGTGGGAATTGAAGTTAATAAGTCGCCAAGGGAGTGCTCTGTTATGAGTAAATGAGGTGTGAGAGATGGAGATAGCATAACAAAGACAGATTAGTTGAATATTAGTTAGAGGTTTGATGTACCGCACTCTCTTTCTCTCTCTCTCACACACATGCACTGACTTGAAGGAAAAGACGCTCCAACACGATCTACCAACCACTGATCAAACTAGCGCTTTTAAGCTCTATGCCAGGTTGAATTTTTAACATCGCACCTGCAGTTCTTATAGAGATTCATATTCACTGGTGAAAACTTGCATGTAATGTTTTTTATGTTAAGCAATAAAATAGAATACAAGGTATATGATCCTAGTTATTAAAAAGACTGGCCACTGGCACTTTCTTCAGGTACCACTATTAGTGTCCATGTCGATGGCAACCATTGAGTGGACACCAAGTTGGTATTAAGACAACCGAACATAGAACTTATCATTTACAATCTCCACAACACTTTGTCCCGGGAAGTAGTTGGGTTACAGCACTGTGCCGATATTATTTACTCATTTGAAATCTCCTTGTTTATTCTTCAAAGTTATATTAGTACCATGACACTCAGTAGGTGATTCTTCTACCCTACCACATATCCAATATTTGTATTTTAAAAATTTAGTGTAGACCTCTTCATAGATCGTTTAGTTGATGCCTATCTTTCCTATTAACTTAGATAATTTTAATTTAGTTAATAAATTGATAGTGTCAAATGGTTTACCATAACATGGTATTGCTCATGCCCTTCAATAGGTTCGCTAACGATACTCTTGATTGTGTTCATGGGAATCTTGTCAGTTCGCTCCTTTGTGCCGATCCAAACCTGGTCCAGTTCTAACTTGAATGTGAGACGCACCTTTCCTCCGTTCTTGTTCAGCATACCGACAAGCGGAAACGGAGGCAGGGGTTCCTGAAATAAAACAAACACTCATGCGATTAATAAAATAACAATTGCAATACAAAGGTCAGGATTAGGGCAATAAAAGCCTTTATGGACATATATAGTTATACAGGCTATACAAACTATATTTCTAATCAATGCGAATGTCATCAATTACTGTATATGTCAATGAAATCTATATAGTAATTGTCATGTACATAATCATATATACAATACCTGTTGTTTAAAGAAGAATATAATATCGATTTTACTCTCAGATTAAGAGCAAAATAAAACATAAATAATCTTCTGTTCAAGTTAAAATTCTAACAAATACATTTAAAAATAATAGTACAGTAAACCCTTCATATCCGGCCCTGTGATATCAGAACCTCTGTTAACCGGCGATTAAGACGAACGGATTTAAAATCTCCAGTACATAGGTTAAGAAGGGCAGAGGGGATGGAGTGTAACGGGGATTCCCCATTCAACAGGTGTCGCCTGTACTGTCTTAGGGGGCAATGACATAAGCTTGCCAGTAACATCAGTTGCTACTGCTTCACCATACAATTTCGAGTGCATTAGTACAAGTGGTATATATATATGTATGCCATTTTATAAACTTATTACAAAATACTTCATAGAAAAAAATCCAACTTAAACTAAACAATTTATTTGTTACTTAGTACCTTCAAAAAAAGTAACTGCAATACCTGCAATGCATTCGCTATAGTTTAATTATGTCTTTTTACGATAATTTTGTATCCGGCTTTTAATTTATCCATCCTACCTTGGCACCATATTTGGCTGGATATGACAGGTTTTAAAGTACATATTAGAAAATAAATTTCAAGACAAACAAACACAGAATATGAAATAACAAGGGCCTAAAGATTAAAGATTAATTGTACACCAATACGTACGTAACTGTCAATAGAAAGACTCCGTCTAGTCCAGTCATTTTGCCCTGACCCTTGAGCAAGATTACAGAACAGCTAAGTAATTCAGAGCTTAACTGTAAATGTAAAATACTATTCTACATTAACCTATTCACTATAATCTGACATAACCACATAACTATAATTACTTTCTTCAATCAATAGAAATCTGCCATCGTCCATATAGCGATCAATTTTGCTGTTTCTCAAATTAAGATAACCTTCCACCATGTTAATGTTTACAAAAGCCAGGTTAACATCATCAAAACAACACGTAAGGTCAGTCATCTGATGTGAAAAATCAATTATTACAGAAGTACGATTTTCAATATGAAAATGTATAGTCTTTACAATATATTCAACGATATATGCCGACTAATTTGTGCATAAGTCTATAAGTCAGTAAGACATAACTAATCTATAAGTCAGTAAGATTAAGTAAAGTCAGTAAGTCAGTAAATGCAAAGCAGAATAACATGTGACAGGGTGACATTGTCACAGTACGAAGGACATGGCAGCAGAAAGAAATTGAGGAACAATTTTTCCGCACCTCATAATTATAACAAGAATAACTGCAGAACGATAACTGGTTTTGTGAATAAACAATTAATTAGAATCGTATTTGTTGTGCAACTTAATAGAAAACTATGTGCTGACTGATTCAGAATGACATATGACTTTTGCGATTTTACGAAATGAACAACAGCTAAGCTAACTGCAGTGAGGTGAAAGTCAGACGCCAGTCCCTTTCAACGCATGTGCAAGTTTCCATAAACAATAACAACACTATGCCACTTTAGAGATAGGCGAAGGTAGTTCATTTGCAAGACTACTAGTAGTACAAAACCGAATCGTTCATTGTAATGAATTAGGTGAATGAACTACTTCAAAATGACGCAACGAATAACAGTTGGTAAAAGCGAAGGTTCCAGTGCTTAATAGTTTTGTTATGAGCTATGTTTCATAGACACTATTTTATTATTTATACAGTAGAATCTCAGTTGGATAACCCTCAGTTTTTTAAAGGCAAATTGAATTCCCGAAAATATCCTGGTTTTTCCCGATTTCCCGGTTAGTAGACACCCTGATTTATGATATTATACCTTATTATGGGAATAATTTTCCCACTCAAATGCATTCACTCATGACACATCACTAATAATTTTCCCACTCAAATGCATTCACTCATGACACATCACTACCCGACACCATCGACTTAGTCGACTGCTCTCGCACTAAATGTGGTTGTTTTAGTGTGTTGACTTTCGTGATTTTACAATACAGTATTTTAAATATTGTTGTAATTTATTGTTGTTATTGTTCAATATTTTATTCAAGTGTTTTGATATGAGTGGTAAATGGTTGACAGTAGCTTATAACAAAATTGAAATGATGAATCAATCAGTGTTTTCGTCACCAATATGTACGACAAATGTGGTTTTGATACGATAATTTTATTCCTTTAAAATGTTGAATGCTTACCTGCACTATTAAGAGAGTAAAGCAGAGTGCGTTAAACTACAGGATAAATATGATAATTTTGTTCGGTAATCGGACTGAACAGTACCCTGCACTTAAAACCAAGACGCGAACACTACCGTGGACTGTAGGTATATGATAGATTAAATAAATAAGAAAGGTTTCGTTGTCAACTTAATGTAACGTTAGAGGAAATTACCCATCCAAAATGATGCCTATGGACATTACATTAGATTTTTAATATTAAATTATATTATTGTAATGTTTTACTGACTGTTGTACAGTTTTAAAAAAAATGGAATACTTATTCTCAACTTCTTGTCAGCCTGAGGTAATAGAACTTTTAAAAGACATACCCTGATAATCCTATTTTTTTTACTAGAATGTACAATTGAACAGGATTGTAACTACATTTACATTATTTAGCATTTTTTTTTTAATAAACTAGTTTTGTACTTTTTTCATGGTTTTTACATTATTTTTACCATAACCTCCGTATTATTCGAGTTTTTACTTATCCGAGGTGGTCCCAGTCCCAATTATAACCGAGAGTCTACTGTACTTGTAAATTTGTTCAACTAATATTCTTCAAATTTAAGTTTTAATCACTAATATTGACAAAAATAAATAATAACTTTGTCAATGTTCCTTCCTAGCTTTAATGTTCACTTTGAACTGAACTAGTTCACTCGTTCTCTAAGCTCACTAGTCATTTGACTCGATCATTCGTGAACTACCCATCTCTCCACTCCTGCTTTCCAATTACGATCAGATCGGTACATCGTGTTTGAGTTATGATAACTTCAATTCAATTACATTATCATTGATTGATAATAGCTGCATCTGGAGAGCATATTGTTTGTAGTAACTTATCAGAGAAAATACTAATTAAAAGTCTTAAAACACGTTATTTAAGGCATAATTCCAACGTTTTGTGATGTATTATATGTCTGCAACCAACAGAAATATTGGTTATTATTTTCAATCCAGTACAGTCCGACACCTTCTGCTAGTCAGTCAGGCAGATTATCGGAATTTGGTCAGGTTAGGTAATAAAGAACTATAAGTATAAATGCATAATAAAATTGATATTTGCATCTGTCATTAATGAATTAACGGCCATTGTTAAAATCTTGGTCAAATAAACTTCAATTAAACATAAATAAACATAGTTTGTATCCCTTAATTTAATATTTCACTTCTGTATTAAATATTCAAATATAATTTATATAATTGTGGATAAAAACAGTAGGTTTATACGATTCTGGGTGATTATTTACGTGACCAGAAGATGCAACTCATTCTTGGAACAATTGGTGAAATAAAATATTTTAATATCACATTTTATGTTCTCTTCTTTGGCATTGGTAGTAGTAAATAATATATAACCTTATATTTATATTATCTAACAAATTTAATCATAATACTGTGAACGAAAGATATTTATCAAACAAAATAATTAATTTTTCGACAAAGAACAGATCAATACTTGAGTGAATGAGTACAAATTTCAAATAAAATCTATAATTTAACTATACAGAATCGCTCGCTGGAAATGAGTTAGTCTCAAAAATTGTTTTCAGTTTTTTACTCACAACAATGACTTATCAAGTAAGGGACGACACCTGCATTCCTCTCTGTTTAGAAATATCTTGTTAAACAATTATTATTTTGCTATTTATTATTACCAGAAAAATTGTCTTTGATTAAGTTAATAAATAATCGTTATTATTACGATCCATTGAATTTAACCATAATATTAGAAAACTAAGGATATTAGCTTATTTCCATACAGCATGTTTGCTCTCCAAATATTAAAAATTAAACAATTTAAATTTTCTAATTAATTACTTTATTTAATCAATATTCTTATTTGTCTATTGAGTTTGAATGTATGGTACAAAAACAAAATAATGTATTCAAAAAGCCTTTTAAAATATTTTAATTTATAACAGTGTATTTCTGTCTTATAATTTTGGTATATATCTTTGGGCTAAATTCTTAGTTGGGAAATATACAAAATAATTAATGTTTTATCCAATTGATATTTTACGCTATTGGTACCATACTTGCAGAACATTTGTTATATACACCATTGCAGAAATGTTCAAAGCATTCTACTTCGGGGGCCAGTAAAGTAGTCAAGCGAGACAGTCACAGCATGACAGTTTATCTTTTTCAGCAACAAAACACTCGTCGTGGGATGGTAAATGGATTAATTCTTATTATTCATTTCATAAGACACCGATCGTCAAGATATGGATGAATATGAGCTACGAATGAGTGTACGTGAACAAGTGTAGTCATTGTTACTAACTAAGGTTGACTGTTCCTCAGAAAGAGCTTTTATTAGTAGCTCAATAGCCAGGGCAACTGAGGGTCCTACAGCTTTACGTGGAATCCGAACCACGTAGTGTAGGTCTGATTTTCAGCTAACTGACAACCTGACACTCAGTTCTCTTCCTTACACAAATCAAATCGCAACGTCTGAATCTTGACTACCATCCAACATGGACACCCCAGAACTTCTCTGGTAGTGTCCACGTCGATGGCAACTATTGAGCGGACGCCTTGTCGGTATTAAGAGGACCAAGCATGGAACCTACAAAATCCTAGACACTTTGTCATCAAGTAGCTGGGTTACAGCACTGCACTACTAGTGATGACTTCATAATTGTCCCACTAGTTTGGCCAACGAGACAAAATTATGTTCAATTAACATTCAGTGTCTAAGGAACAAAGTTTTAGATTTTGAAGAACTGTACAAAAGTAATAACCTAGATCAGTGGTTCCCAGATTATGGGTCGAGAGGCAAATTTTGGTTGGTCTCGGAAGTCGGCGGATTCAAAATTTCGACTGTGGCAAAGTCGATGAGTCAACGCTTCCCCAACTCTACAACGGTATATTTAAGTTGAGGGAATGAGTTTTGAATGTCCTCGTTTTTAGGTTAGTAGTGAATGTAATATTTAGTTTATACTGTGAGATTTTTCATTTAATTCCATTATGGATGCATGGTTTAAGACTGGTTTATTCCGTATGAGAGTGCAACCAATCGTTGTTGAACCCTCATCATCTACTGGCATTTTTAAAAGTAATCCCATTAATGTACGAGGCGTGTTTTTAAAGCACTGTTTTGGAATCCCACCGCTGTAGCGCTGCGATCGGCGTCCAGCGCATGCATGCTAGATACTACTATCTTATGGCAAGCCACAGCCGCCGTTTGACTGTATTTAAGGTCGCTTATGACTGTTTAAAATTCCTCCTCTGATTAAAAATGCCGCCAACTGTAAAGTACATGTTGTGCATAACAATAAAGACATGAAAGCAGCTGACATTCATCAAGAGATCTGTGAAGTTTATTGAAAAAACAAAATGAGTGATGGAATGGTATAGAAATGGGTGAGAACTTTTAAGGTTGTGCTAATGTGCATGATGATGAACAAAGTCGGAAACCTTCACTCATTACTGATGACTTGGTGCAAAATGTTGATAGAAAAAGTCAAAGAAAACAGACGCTTTACAACTGCATCATTATGTAGTGTGTCTTCAAGTGTCAAAAAGTGTGATTACTGAAATTGTGACAGACTGTTTGAAGCACCGAAAGTTATGCTTACGGTAGGTTCCCAAAATGCTGATAGAGAATAAAAAAAAAAAAAAAAAAAACAAACAAACAAACATTTGACAAGAATCAAACAAAAAATGTTTAACCAGTCCTCTCACATTCCTAAAACATTAGAAACTTGATGGTTACAATTTTTTAAACCAAATTAACTGTCACTGTGACATACTCACGATGAGAGTGTCAGCTGCTTCCACACCCTTAGCGTTACGAAAACGTACACGGTGCATAATTCACAGTTGGCGGCATTTTTAAACGGAGGAGGAATTTTAAACAGTCATAAATGACCTTAAATACAGTCGATTGAATCCGTAACGGCGGTTGTGGCTTACCAATAGATAATAGTACCCAGCACGCATGCGCTGAACTCCAACCGCAGCGCTACAGCGGCAGGATTCCAAAATGGTACTTACTTTAAAAACACGCCTCGTAAGTGTTACTGTTACTGAGGTTAGCTTTAATCGGAATCTATCTAGTGACAGAAAATGGAAAACACCGGCTTTCATAAATATAACCATGATTATTTGAAATACGGCTTTGTATTTTCGGGCAAAGAAGATGAACCCCTTCCTAAATTGAGATTTGATTTGAAATTTGGGGTAGTGAAAGTATGAAACTGTCTAAACCAGAGAGATATATATAACAACAAAACATGCAGAATAAAAATTGAAACAAATTGATTTTATATACAAAAAATTAATCATGTTAAAATCAGTGATGACAAAAATATAAACCGGTAACCAAAACAAGTAAACTACAATTGCAACAAATCAGTTGGCTCTACTGATAGCTACATGTTACCTAGTGATAAAATAATATCTGACAACCTATTCAGAGAGGAATTCATTAAGCTCATTGATAATATCCATTTATCAAATACAACCATTATACAGTTGGACAACATTGGAGATAGTGTAAAAGAAGCCGTAATCACTGTGCTTAAAAAGGCGAGTTATTTGCACTATAGCTTTATAAAAGAACTTGTGTTGATGGCTGGCTTGACTTTCGTTCGATTCAAATTCAATGGATTCATTAAAGGAGAACACATATTTTGTAAATCATTACCATACAAAACAATATAGAAAGAGATGTATAAATATTTGAATAGCTTTATAAATGATAATAATATTGAATGGTTTAAAATCGTTGGTTTGACAACCGATGGAACAGTAGCTATATCAGGCATCTTCAGAGGATTGTATTTCCTATAACTAAAGTTAAGTTTAGTTAAGACAGCCACTCACTCCTTTGGTGAAGAGTACTCACTGCAGTCCCCATAGAGAAGCGCTTGCAGTGAAAGGATTGGATGGAAGACTAAAGGAAACGCTGGATGGTGCGGTATTGCCAGTAACGTCAAACAATTTCAAAAATTGCATTATTAGTCTTATTTAATCTTGTTTTTTATAATTCTTTTTAAAAATGTATATGAGCTCAATAAAATGTTAACAAATATAAAATATTGTCAACTATAACTATTCCATTTTCCTCATATTTATTTAAATGAGCGTTATTTTGGTAACTGATAAATAAATATATAAAATATACATAGATAGCCTATCTAAAAATGTGTACGTATACATACATTTTAAAATATGTTATCTCACAATGATGGATCGCCCAAGGAAAAGGTTTGGGAACCGCTGACCTAGATGTTTTATGAATGAATGAACATAGTCCTACTGCTGACAAACCCCATTTTTACTATAACATTGACAACTAATAGCTTGTAGCATCTTTAAAAAACTACCCAAAAAGAGGTAAAGTGATTTTTTTTTCTCTTTACATCAATACAACTCCATTGATTTAAGCTTATTTGAATTTATACAGTACAAATGAACGTCACACAACACAAATTTATTACCATATAAGGGCAAAATGCACAAGTATATTACAATACAAGTACAAGATGCACAAATATTATAGTGATCGATTTCATTGAACCGCGCTCACCTTCCTCAGACCAGAGGGATTCACAAAAGATTCTTTTATGAATCCCTCTGGTCTGAGGAAGGTGAGTGTGGTTTGCCGAAATCGATCACCATAATATTTGCGCATTTTGTGCTTATATTGTAATATATTTGTGTTGTGTGACGTTCGTTTATACTGTATTCGTACCAACACGTATTATACTAATTAAAAACTATTTGAATTGATAAACAACTTAAAAATATTTGAAGAATACTTTGCTTACTTTGGTATCTTTGATGCCGGGCATAACATCTTCAGGTACACCTTTATCTAATACCTTCCGATGCATTTTTTGTTTGCAGAACGGTTCTTTCGTTGAACCAGTATTGCTTTTATCATCAGCAAGTTCCTGGAGTGATAATAAGAGTGTTTAATTAATAGCAAAATAGGTTTACATATATAATATGCTGTAAAATAATGATACTCTGTTAACCTTAACTACAAAATAATGGATATTACTAATTCAATAACAAAGTACTATTCTACTATCATACTATTCTTAGATTACAAAGTATGGATAACATCCTTCCTCTAAATTGCTATCCAAATATTCTACAATAAATAAATACATACTATAGATATATATAGTCATTTTAATATAACATTTTCAATGCAGCTGGCCTGATTTCCGCTGGCATACATTTTTGTACCTAACAGCAGACCTGAAATTGGGCCAATAATCTGTGTAAACATGTTTTTTTCAAAATGAGCTCAGCTCTTGTCCTGATTGGATCAACTGCTGTTTGCTAGTGGTGCCTGTCCCACTTAGGAATTTTTATTGGACAACCTCAGAGATTTGAAAGATCAAGTTTTGATAATAAAGTTTCAGAGCTAATGATATGGTGGCGCATGATTACTTGAGAAAATATTTTGCTGCTCTAAATATTTTAGATGACAATCTAACGCAGCTATTAATGGACACCTTAAGCTTCGGTATTTACAGTGACTATCTGAGACATAACCTAATATATTTACTCAATATTAAGGTGAGAAATTTCTTTTTTCATCAAGTAACTTTTGAGACCAATAAACCCTCTTTATAGATGACAATTAAATGTCAAGTTATGTTTGTCATAGGCATCCAATTAATTTGTAATAAGTCCATCAGCTCAAGGACAGATAAGACCATTGTACAAAATTACTTACTATTTTCTATAAGGTTTAATATGTTATTTTTAAAAATCTACATATAGTTTTAAAATGACAGCAGCAAAAACTGATGAACTTATTTGTATCATTCAAGAACGTAAACATCTTACTCTTAAATTAAATTTATTCTCATATTGAAACCATACCTGAGTACTTGGTGTGGACACTGACAAAACATCCGTGAGTTTAGATCCGACGACCATAACTTTTGCACCTTTGGTGACTCCGAGCTCCCGCAAAGTTCTCTCGTCCTTGGCTAAACCCTTGATCATTATCTTCTGTAATGAATAAGGAACTCCTGGAAATCAGTTTATCATCACTTTATTGATAAACGTAACTACACAAATTCCTTTAGATGCTCCTAGCATACACATAGATCTTTCTCAGTTGCACACTGATCAGTTGCAAAGAGATATAGTACAACTAATTAACTAAAAAACAAATAAAAAAGATAAGTAATACTGTATATATTGTGGCATACCGTGAATGGTCAATTTTGAACATTTTTATCATTAGTGAGTGACAAAGAACAACTATTGGACATATTGAACATTGATTTTCTCTGTACAAAGCTTACATTTACCAATGGTTCTTGAGTTATTGTGTACCACTACATAGGAGGTTTTCAAGAACCAAACTTGACGATACGAGTTCATTTCAGTCCCAAGCTCGTGGCATATATTCTGAAGATAAATAAGCTATATTGAGGTCATGATCTTCAAAAAACACATGCAATCACTGCAGGATAGCTGCGCAAACCATGGCCTTTCAATGACAGAAGATATTCTGAGAAGGTAGAGAAAACTAACTTGCGCTAGGACAACCTTCATTGTATCATAAGTGGATGCCGGCTGACACGACATGTGCTCTGAAGCAACAATAGTTGCACTAACCCCTACTCTTCCAGAACAGTGAGTAACAAAGACTACTTTGAACTGCCTTTGTATTAAGATACACTTGATCCTCCTTGATCAGTAGCATATGTATTCACTGAAGGTGATAGGAAATAGTTGATTTGATAGGATAAAAAAACTCATTTACTACAAAGATCAGTACTGATAAATAAATAAAATGTGTCAAGTACTGAAAAGCTAAATAGTTAGAAACGTACAATCACTAAAAGAGCAACTTTTAGGTTTAGTTCGAGTGCTACCTCTGTGATACATCTTGCTTGTTAACTTTATCCACTGTCAAATTCACGATATAATAAGTGAGTCTTCACAATAAATGAAATAACTTACTGACAATTAATACTATCCTATCTCAAAAATGTGAATTTATTAGTTTGGGAACCATTGTGTGGTATAAAGCCAACGTTGATGGTGGTTTCACATGTTCACTGTACAGCAAGTAACTGTGAATCACTTGAATCCACTATGGTATGCCAAGTTTTAACTATGCACGTATCTAATTTTAAGTTTTCATTGTCGTTGTTAGGGGTTAAGTGGGTCTTTTGTTGTAATACTGACGACTGGAAGCATCATTAATCCCCCTGCTCTATACTCCCTGTAGGTATTTTAGAGTTCTATTAAGAAATACTGAAATCTCATGTGTGAAAAGTAGGTGAGTCGGCTGTGAGTATATGCAAAAGGTGGGTAGAGAGCCAAGAGTAGTCATGTACGAGTGAATGTTGGATGGATGGGTCGTCAGTAGCCATGTATGAAGGGTAGGTTGGTCAACCGCCACTATCATTACTGGTGATTAGTCATTATAATGATAGTGGCGGTTGACCAACCTACCCTTCATGACATGGCTACCATGACGAGTTTTGATGTTCAGAGGGCTATCTGCCATGATTCGTTGGTAACTATGATCAATCTTCATTGAACATTGAATAATAGTGTCTAAATAGGCTACAATTCATAAAATACAAGATTCAGTTATATAAGGTAAACAATTAAATGCTAGTTATGAAATAAAATATATACAATGAAATATTATTCACAGAGCACACGAACACAAAACCTCAATTAATAAGGCTGAATAAGATGTCAAATTTGTAAAGAAATTTACATTAATTTTTATTGACTCTGATTCCGACTGAACTGACAAATTCTTGTGAAACTAAAACTTTGATTATACTACCCTAATAGTTTTCCAAGGATTAATTAATTGAATGTTGGCTTTGTGACTCAATGCCTAACGCTTCGGACTGTGGTGTCTGAGGTTCGAATCCGCAACTGAGCTAACTCAAGTTTAAAAAAATTGTTGAATGATAATTGCCAAAAAGTGCAGTTAGGCTCCTATATACTTTATTCTCTTAATTCCCAAGGATTGGTCATATATTTACCAGTTTACTTCAAAATACTCACCGATAACATCTTCAAGGTGCTTTTTAAGCTGTCCTACGTTATCATCCAGGGGGAACTGTACATCATACTTATTTTTATTGTAAATCACAGTGAAGTCGATAGTTTCTGCACTAGGCAAATTAGTTTCTAGTTTGAGCGGTTCTTCAGTACTAGTCTTTATCACATATTCACTTGCACTCTCATTACTGTTCTGTTTGTTGTTCACCTCTTCTTTTGTTTCCTCCGCATCACCGGCTACGAGTAAAAAGACAATTAAAATTGTAAAACTATCAACAACTGTGTTAAATTTAAAGATACTAGGTCAGTATTAATTCAATGCAGGATGAAATTACTGTAACGTTAGGTTTATTAAAACAAAAACACTGCGTTAATATACGGAAATAGACTAGTGGTCGAAAGCACTGTACTGTGGCCAGATGCAACGTCAAGAATCATGAGTTCAATCTAGCTGCAACTGATACTTTTTCCATACAACTTTATAGGGACACCTTACGTATGGTGTCCGGCTTCAGGCTAGAAGTTGGCAGGATAAGTATTCAAAGTTACAAAACAACAACTTTTTTGCAAATTTTAACTGATAATAAAGGGAAGCAGACACATATATTTCTTGTTTTTTCTTTCTTTTTATTTGGCTGATATATTTTTGTTTATTAGGCTGTACATAGTTGTACAGTATATCAAAGTGTACAACATAAATAGATGGACATAATTAATATTTAGGCAGCAAAAATTAGGACAAGTAGACAAATTCCCAGTTATTACTTTTATCATGTAGGTTTGGTCGGAGGTTGCAGGTGAAACACTGGACAGGATTCCCGAGGGTAGCTGAAACAAACTTATGGCACAGAAAAAGTTGACGTTTTCAATTTATCAGCAGAAAAGTAAAACCAATTTTATGAAAATTTGAGTCATACATTAATAAAAGTAAAGCAACTGCACAAATTAAAATGTTCTAATCACAATTCTACATGAGTCATTGTGGATGACTACCAATGTGTTGGCTCAGTGGCTAAGGCTTCAGACTGTTGAGTGCAAGGCCCAAGGTTCGAATCCCCAACTGAGCTAACGGTTGGTATTTCAATTGTTGAAAAAAGTTCATGCACAGGTCTCAAGTTCAGGTCCATGTGAACTGGCAATTAAAGTTAGAAAAAAAAATCTACTGAGTAAACATTTTACTAAAATATCAAGATCTTTTTAAGACGAGATAAAATTATGAAAGCTGCTCAATAATTATTATTCATTTATAAGACGCTGATTGTCAAAATATGGGCGAATGATTGTCATGAGTTTAAACGAACGAGTGAATGAACCTCTAAATGAATGAAAAAATTATGTCAATCACATATGAAAGTTTGGTTATGTTTCTTTGGATGAGTGGTTTTTTCTACATGAAGCTTCGAATTCAGTTGTTACTGATAAAACGTAACGAACTAGGCATTTGCTTTGTTAGGCACCCAACTATACAACTGTTTTGTATTATATGCACTAAACGTATGTAGCCAGAAGGGGTCCTGTCAGATGCAGGGGAGGGAAAGCACCATGGCCCTCGATTGCCCTGGATTAGATCATTTAGCAAAATAGATGTTAAAATAAATTATGACTTGTTGCGTATTATGATGTTATACAACTTTTCAACAACACTTTACCGATTAACATAAAAAAATACGACTTTGAAATGTTTAAAGAAAAATTAATATTTGTACAGCATTTTATTGAAGATGGAACTGTATTCAATAGAATATACCGAAAAAATTAAAAAATTGAATTTAATATTTCCCTATTTAAATATTGAATACCTGAAACCTTTATGTTATTTATTCATTTACCTTCCTCTTTTGACAATTTTAGAATTGCTACTGAATCAAGAAAAATTAAAATAATTGAGGATATTGAAGCTAGAAATAAAAATTATTCAGAGACTACTGAAAGTGTATTTTACAGCAAAAACTTAACTCATAAACCAAATACAGCAAACATGTACCTAGGTTGAGCAATAATGAACAAAGTTTTAAACCTAATTTCCCTAAATATTTAAAGATTGGACTTGTAGCAGATAAATGTTGATCTCAATATTATAAAAAAACACAATCCTAATTTCATTCAGAAACATGCTTATCAATATGTACTCGATATAACACCTTGTACAGTCAGTGACTGATTTACCTCTAAGCAGACCTTGGGCCGCAGGCAAAAAGGGTGCCGCAGAGATTGCAAAAATTGTGCTAATACGCTAAATAAAGCGTCCTCACGATTTTTCTACACAGCTACTTACTAGATGTTATAAAATAAACGTAACACTCCTTATAGGTCATAGAAATACTACTATGTACACAGACATAATAAAAAATAACCAAGTTGAAATAAGTATTGTTGAGAGTGAAGGTGTATTTGGTGTGTTGAGCACGGCAACCGCGATTATGATGTCGATGTCTACAGAGATTAGAGTAGAATTATTTATTGCATGGTTGGTCTATTGAAGTGAATGTGAATTACATTGCGGTCTTGAGCAGATACTGAGCTAACTAAATACTAGCCTACAATCTGAGTATTATTTACCAAACTAACTGAAGACACAAACATTTGATATTTTACGCCACTGGGGGTGGGAGGGGATAAAAAAAGTGCCTAAGGCCACAAAAGGTCTAAATAAAATAAGTTGATTTGTTTGAATATAATTATTTTGACAGTTATTCTTTATTACTGTACAAAAATTTCAATGTTTTTATTTTGAGTTTCTTTTTCAAATGCTGCTTTATCAAATACGTATTGGATCAGCCAACATCCTGAAGATTAAATTTAAAATATGCAAAAACAATTCAGGGTGTTAAAGAATTTTCCTCTCATAATTTAATATTGAAACTGAAGCAAAGCCAAATTATGTTTAATATGAATAATAATGTTCACTATATAAATATCCTGAACTTTCAATATTAAAATAACTTAATGAGAACTAGTTTGTCTTAATAATGTTATTTACAATATTGTTTTCAACGCAATGTATACTATATAAGTATTCAGTACATGACTATAACATCTTTTGCATTAATTCATATTCACTGGAGGTGCACATGTACTATTGCTAGCTAACCTGTCTGTCATTGATAAGGTCATGGGAAACAATGAGAAGTAAAACCGTACAGGTAGCTATTTCTTAAGCAGTAAAAATTTCAGCAGGAATGTTAATAATGAAAAGAGTGCAAATATGAGTGATAAAGAATTAATGGAAAAGGTCCTAAATGTTTCCTTTCAAAAGAGCTCTACTTAAATTTCAATTCATTAAATCATTATTTCAACTTTGAATTTACTATCAAACCTGAAACCAAGTGTTTTTAATATATTATAGTTGAATCAATTAACTTCTAACTCAAGCTCAAAGTCCTAATGCCTTAAACTCCTCGGCCACCGGCTCGCCCAATCTAAACATAGCTTTCATACATTTAGTACTGCTACATTGATTTGATACACACAATCAATCAAACTACTACATAACCTACCGGTAGGCCTAAAAAACAGATGACAACCGGATATCCCATAGTTGTCAACCAAATATTGATTCGTCTTAAATATTGATTGCCCACCTTTCATAAAAATACAATAATATACATTTTTTAATAAGTGTTATTTTTTATGTCAATAATATATTTTCATTCAGCTCTCAAAAAAATATTAATCAGCAAAGTTTCATTAAAATCTGATGGTTTTTAATTAAACTAAAGTTTAATTTATATTTACTTTAAATCCCTGCCCCTATTGTTTGTAATATTTTCAATTCAGAAGTCAGTTTCTGTCACTATGTCAAGCATGGATGACGCTATTTTATCAGAAGCGGTGTGCATGATTATAGCTAACCATCACCAAACATCCAGAAGATATTGGGTGACACCTTCTCTCCAGGCAAGATCAATGTACAGTGGCAGTGCATTACTGAACAACTCAATCAGAGATAACAATGATCCTTAGACAGCAGAATTAAGGTGCGACAGTTCTTTTAAAAGTTTTTTAAAGAATAATCAGCACTGATTTTGAGTGCTTGATTTCCATGGTTGGATACAAGGTTCATAAGCAAGACACCAACTACTGAAAAGCTATCCCAGTGAGAGATGAAGTAGCGGAAATCATACGTTTTCTGGCTACTGGCGATTCGTACAACAGCCTCAGTTATTTGTTTTAATTTATGTAGTAGTACAGCCACAGGGAAGAAACTGAAATAGAAGAGGTCTGCAGGTATGTGCTTTGATAGGCGGGAGGGGAATCGGAGAGCTAGTTGGCAACTCTCTTAAACGTATAACAACTTGGTTGTCAACCAAAGTTGATAACTTTCTTTAATCTTTACCAACTCCTTGCGGGAACGAGTTGATAGCTGAAATTTCATTTCTTATCCTCTAAAATTGGTTGACAACCTAGTGAGTTGGGTTTGTGTTTCTACTGAATTATACAGAAAGGTTGGCATCTTCAGGTTGTCAACTACGGTGTAAACCCGCCTTAATAACTTAATTTAATATTAAATTTAAAAGATTAGTGTAGGTCTACTAAATGAGTAGGCTATAGACATCAATTAAAGGTTACAATTAATCAACCTTTAATTGATGCTTAACGTAATGCCATGTTCATAGAAGTGGTAATATGTATCATATTATTATCTTGTACACAAAACCAATACTCTCATAAGACATAAATACTTATATCACACATCTACCAATTTAACTCAGTACTGGCACAATGGAGATATCCGCACTGGCAATGTGCACCTATAATGGGACAGTGTGTATATCCGCACTTGAAATACAGTGACAAGACAACTGTCATTATAGTACATACCCAATAATCAAAAATTAAGTTACGAGTATCTAGGAAGAATTAGTAGGAACCTTAGTTGCCAGTAACAGTTATATATATTTATTTTCCATTGTTCGATTCAATATGGTAGTTTAAATAAATAAAGTTCCAACTCAGGGAGGTTTCTTTCTTTGCCATCTTTGCTCTGTAACCCAAAGCATTATAAGAAATCTTTCACAGTAAATTATTTGTGTTTATTACATAATTATATATTTTATTACTTATTATTATGTTTGTACCTTTATTTAATGGAGTAGCCCTATATGTTTACCTAAATTATAGTGTATATATATATATATGAAATCTGTAGTGTTGACCGTTGTCGTAGTAGGCTACAGTACTTTTATTTCAGCCTATATAATACATAGGCCTCAAATACATTTGAGAAACATGATGTGCACATCTAGATAAAATTTATAATATTATGGCCATCTCACATTTCTTATTTTACTATCACAACATTGTTTCCACGAGGTAAACCCCCTTTTCACAATTTACGAAAAAGAATTTCTAAATTTTACATAATGTGAAATAAAATAAGGTAATTATGCACTTTCTTGCCACCAAACAAATTTGGAACATTTTGCTTGAAATGGGTCTAGAATTGGCTGTATTTTCACGAGATATGATTTTTATTCCGCGGAAATAACGTATTTTACCGAAAAATTTGAAAAAACCAATGTCACAACTTTTAGTATTTTTGTTATATTTCCGTTAGCTTAAATGGTATTTTAATCATCTTTTTTTTATTTTGATGTGTTTTTTTGCGCTGAATACAAATTTGAAAACTATTTTGGTCTATTACAAATATTTCTCGAGAAATAACGGAAAAACTACTGTAGCGGCGGATCGCGATTAGCGGCCATTACGCGATCATTATATACAACAACTATTAATCACAAAAACCGAATTCTCATATATTCCCGCCGGAGTGACGGCCGGCAGGCCGTCACGGAGGCCAAACGCCCGAATTTAACGCGTATTACGAATTTTTGTTGAGAAAATAAGACAATTAGGATAAGTTAGGTTATGTTTGGTTATGTCAACAAAAATGCATTTTTCGAGCTGAAAAAATAATTTTACTACAAAACCAGTTATATATTTGTGTTCAGCATAAAAAAACACGAGAAATGAAAAAAAAATTTGTCAAAAAATAACGATTTTTAAAAAAGTTGGTTTTTTCATTATTAGATAAAAATCTAGTTTTTCCATTTTTCGGTAAAAAACGAGTTTTCCGCGGATGAAATCAAACTCCTCAAGAGATATAAACTCATTTTTCACCACTTTATTAACATGAAATCGTATTTTCAGAGGTGGCAAGAAAGTGCATAATTACCTAAAATAATTCTTTTTGGTTATTTGCCGTATAGGCTTACTAGATGATAGCTTACATATTTGTGAACATATTGGTACCAAATATATGTAGGTTTAGAGTAAATAACTATTTTGTATTAATGTCATTACAAATGTAACCCTATGTAAATTAGCAAAAAATCGCTTACCATTTAAGCAAAAAGTAGCTACTAGCATGGAGGGATAAGCAGGCCAACAAGAAACCCCTATAATTAAATTCTTTAAGAAGGCTAGGTTTTAATTATCATGTTCTTTTGAGTTTCCATATGAATACATTATGGGTAGCCTATACTCTTGTTCAAACAGAATTATTTTCAAAACTCAAGAAATGTAGATGAGTTCATGAAATATGATCTGCAATAATTGACCAACCAAAATAGATTAACTAAGTTGAATTGTGGAAGTTATTGGTTCAAAGATAACTAAATTAATACTACTGAAAAATAATTAATATACCGTAAAGTAAATAAAATACATTTAATATTTACAAAGCATATAACTTTTATTTTCTAGTGACTATACTTTTCTTTGACTGGATTTATGCATGACAAAGGTACTTGTAGGATAACCTAACCTATCTGGCATACTGTTGCTTCTCTATCACGGAATTACCTGAATTATCCATCGTTGTATTGCTAGACAAGTTATTTTATTGCAGAATAATTTTAAGTAAAGTAAGTATGTTGTTTCACTGATAATTATATTTTAAAACAATTAAATGTTGCTTTAAACAGATTAGTCAAACAAATGAAAACAAACATTGATGTTATTTAGGACTGCCAGTGCCACCGTGTCACTCGGTGTTCACCGACTCACCGTGTCACCATTCACCAAAGCCACATAAATAGAAGTAATATCTAATATTATTCGTCATGCAACATTGTTTATGTTTTTCTTGTATTTTAATTTATATGTTCGTAGAGAGGTCCGTTAGAAACATTATAATACCCTGACTTATAGATAAACTATACTACAGAAGTCTATACTAGTTTAAGGTTAAAATTATTACTCAGCCAGTTTGAATTTTAACTTTCATCTAACATTTTGTTGAAGTCAGTAGGGCTTTAAAAAATTATTACTGACAGAGCAGCATGGAAGCCAAATGTTTCAAATACATTCATGCAATAGCCTTGTGGTTTTAGCTCCATGATTACAGTACCCTCTCCTTTTTCTTGCTGCACAAAAGCTATATACTTATCATTTGGCCCCATAAAACAACTGATTACGATAATCTTCAGTTCAAAATACACCTGACGAGATAGCTGCTAATTTCTTACGCAAATTGCTGATCTGTTCAAGCACAGAGTTTTTTTTCAACTGAAGTAGGAGACATCCGGACGAACCTGGTTCGCCAAACTTGGTTCAATGGTTCAGCAAAATAGTTTGTGTTCAATGACCTCCGTACACTGAAAGTGGGAGAGACTAGCAATGGTTCACCACTAAGGTTTTAGTTTCTTCCTAGATGCAGGAATTAACTGTTTAATGGTTGCAGTTGCTGTGTTATTGTGTATTCGTCATTCTCCGTACACGGGCGAACCGAATAATTATTTTCCAAGTTTGTCACTTCAGAACTGTCCAGATGGGTGTCCCAGTTTACCAAATGGGTGTTTGTCAATAACTATTTATAGAAAATTTATCTTAGAAACCATTTCCAGTTGTTCATCTTCTATATGTAAATTAGGAATTTTGTAGATTTTTCGTTAAAGAACTGACACGCTTGATTGACATTGAATACACTTCTAGATTTTCAATAATGCTACTTTATTCAATAGCGTGATGGTATCGGCTAACTTGAAAAGATATTTAATGGATTTTTACTGTTATATCATTTATGTAAACCAAAAAGAGTGTAGTGCTAGTGGAAGGTTCTTATGGACAGGATTGGTGTTAGATCAGATAATTCTTTATTTTTTATGTTTAATCTACACCTTGGCCACGTTCTAAAACGCCACCCAAGGTGAGAGCTCTATTCCTAGCTAGGGCCGGGCAATGGAAGAGGATGTGCCGTCCAACACTTCCTCCTCTCCACATTTCCTACACAAGAGAATGGAGGTTCATGTGTGCCCGAAACGTCCAGTGTCCAGTTATAAAACCAATCACACTTTGGAGTTCTGATCTTGCAAGATGAAGAGCTTCAACCGAGTTGGAGTACGATGGCCCCAACAGGACCTCCTTGCTTGCCTGTTACCTGGCGTTGCCTCCCAGGTCTCCTGGTGCTTGCCAGCGGCCCATTTAGAGGCAGCCCTCTTGGCAAGGCTGTAAGCAACCCCGCATGCCGGTTCTGGGCCAATGAGAGGTTCCTCAGCGCTTCTCTTGGCACAGTAATCTGCCCTATCGTTTGCCAGTACCCTGGTGTAGCCTGGTATTCATGATAGGATTACCCTATTGGAACGCGCCAGCGTCTTAAGAACCCCGTGACAGTCCCAAACTAGACTCGAGGTGAAGTCGAAAAACGCAAAAACGCAAGTGACCTAAGTGCCGCTTGGCTGTATGAGTTCAGATAGATTGTTTTGCCCGTAAGGCCCAAATCCACGTTTGCCTGAGCAGCAGCCACTTCTACCTGAAAACCTGTAGTCAGTTTTCCGAGGCTAAAACTGAGCTCAGTTTCTGACCTGGCACCATATATCCCGCAACCAGACCCAAGGATGGTTCGCGAGCCATCTGTGTACTACGTGATCGCGTTCTTCATTGCGATTGATTCACCTTGTCCCCAATCTTTTCTGTCACCAATGACGACATGATAGGGTTTGTCAAAGACAGTTTGTCTAGGCATCCTATAAGAACACATCTCTAGAATGTCCGATTGTAGGATACCAGAGATTTCGTTATGTTTACTGGTATAGTGAGCTTGCCAGAATCAACTGATCTGGAGCCTGTATGCCGTCAAACTTGCCTCCCACATGATAAAAATGTCAGGGGGTAGTCTTAGCAGCATCTCCATTGTAGTGGTGGTTGTACCCTTAAATGCCCCAAGGTTCCCAAACAAGCTAACCGCTGAACATGGTATAGGTTTTTTGCGCATTGACTTGTTAGATCTTGGACCACTAGATAAGGGCTCAATACACAAGCATCGAACTGACGACCCTCGTATATCAGTTTACCAACTGAGGGTTCAATCCCACGTTCATACAAAGATATGCCTCAGCCTCATCAATGTGGTCCAAGAACGGTCATTGGCGTAGGCAAGGGTCTATTCCAAGTAAGTTTGTCATTTAGCCATACACCCAGATACTTAACTTCCTTAGACACCTGGATGCAGGTGCCAAAGATTCTTGGTACTCTGACAACCTTCGCGTACATTTTATTAGTTAATGGAACCATAATGGTCCTACCGGAACATATACCCTCTCTGCTATGCACCACGTCTCCACCATGGACAATGCCCTCCTCATAAGGTCGATGCATGTGTCCATGTATTTACCTCTTATTAGGATCACAATGTCATCAGCTAACCCTGAGCATACACTCCATACTTGTTGAGGAGATCATCTACGACCAGGTTCCACAAGAGGGGTGACAAGACGCCTCCCTGTGGACACCCTTTTCGCACTCGTATCTCTCACACAGAAATGCTTGGGTTCTGTGTGTTGCTGAGAACGTTGCAAACCCAGCGCACAACTGTTCCTTCTCACCGTACAACAAACCTGGACACCAGCTTTGTCATAATCGAGGAAATCACGTCTCATCTGATTACTCTTTACCTATATAACAATGCTTTTAGTAAAAAAAATAGTTTTCTCTGTTATTTATCACCCGATCTTTTAAATTGGCACACCGTCGAATTTGGCGTGGTCTTTAACTAGGGTTGTAATCATTTTTGGGTAGAATGTGTAGATTTTTTTTATATTTTATATTTAAATTTTTAGACAGCCGCTATTTTGAAACTGATAATCTTAGACATTCGGCCTTTTTACGTTTAATGTGTCTTCTTTAAGATTTTTATACCAAAATTCAGTATTGTATGTAAATTTTTTATTTGAGATATTCAAATTTTTTTAACAAAAACACACGCGCGCACGCACGCACGCACGCACGCACGCACGCACGCGCACACACACACACACACACACACACACACACACACACACACACACACACACACACACACACACACACACACACACACACACACACACACACACACACACACACACACACTACTGATGCACCCTCAATATTGCCGGTACTAGGCTTACTAACCTTATAATTTGACCGGACAGTAAGTGACCTTTGTGTTATATTTAGCGAATGTCATGGTTCCAGCAGCGGAGGGGAAATGTTCCACCGCTAAATTGCTTGTATTCACTGGCGTGACTATATCCCTTCAAGTGTTCAACTTCCGCATCAGTGTTTGGTAAAAAAAAAAACCAAAAAAAAAAACTGTAGGCTAGTGAATTGTACAAGTTTGTTTAATTGCTGTTTATTGTTTAATTTTTAACCATTGTGCTATTTATATTATTAATTTTTATTTGAAAACTAAATATTGATTTATTTTAATCGTTCTAAGCTTGATTCGTTGGTATTAATCAAACCACTGATTCGTTTAAGGTTAATGGTGATTGCTGCTAATGACGTAATGGGTGGGGCTTCCTATTACGCCACGAGCATACGGCCTTCTCATCCGGTTGCAAACACAATTTCTAAATTAAATTACACAGTAAGGAAAGAATAGTTTTCTGCCTCTTTTTCACCACTCAGTGCATCTCACTCGCACCAGTGCGTTCAGAATGTCGTTTTCCAAACGGCCCATTTATAATTGAAAATTCATGCTTTCCTTTCCTGGAGGAATAAGGAGCGTGGAATTTGTACTGACTGCTAATAGTACAGTATGTTGTCGATGGATCTTGAGAGAAAGGATTGATATACGTCACGAATAAAAGAAATATTTATCACATTATCATGTTCTTATTGGTGGATAAATAATGTTTATTGAGGACCAAATATGTTTTTTTTCCATTACGGTACCGAACATAACCTGATCTTGTAGTAATTTATAGTTTTAATGATTTTAAATTTGTATCATTGACCTTTATTTTCTAATTTATAACATTATTTTATTTTTATTGATTTTTTAATAGAATATTTTGATAATCATTATACGAGGATTTTGTCTTGTGTAAGGGTGAATTAAAAGTAGTGTTATGTGACTTCTATTAATGTGTATGTGACTTGACTCTATGTGACTTGAATTAAAAGTAGTATTTAAAATTCAAACTAAAATTTCTATTTTATCAATTGAAATTTTAAATGTTATTAGTCCTTGTAAAATGTGAAAACAATGTTGCTTTTATTGCATTGTAAAAATTAGCCTTAGTTTGTGTTCAAAATTCAGAAAAATACCGTATTTAACGAATGTGTACAAATTTCTTAGCAGGAGAAGGTTATGTCTAATCTATTTTAGAGTTTATCCCACTTTTGAGCTTCTCCTAAGGTAATTCCATCAACTGTTACCTGTTGCAATGGAGTGGTTACAAACGCAAGTATTGTAGCATTTATTTAATTTTCTGTTGTTATTGTTATTGAGATGAACTTGATTCTTTTGTGAATCCCTCTGGTCTGAGGAAGGTAAGCGTGGTTCACCGAAATCGATCACCATAATATTTGTGCATTTTGTACTTTTAATATATTTGTGCTTATATTGCAATAAATGTATGTTGTGTGATCTTTACTTGTACTATATTATGTACCAACACGTATTATGCTAATTAAAAAACTACTTTTAAAAATTATACAAATGGTGAGGTTAGGGCTAATGGGCTGTCTCTTAGACCTAGCCATAGTTATTATTCTTAGTTTATACTGGGTGGATGTATCTTTCATAATAATTAGGGGTGCTTCAAATAAAGACCTCAGAAATAATTTGTTGTCGATGGTGAGGTTGCCCAAAATGTTGATTATTTCAAGTGTGGAAAAGAAAATCCTTCATATGGGATACTTCGTAAGGGTCTTTAATGGGAGTTACAGTATAATCTACTAATCCATTTAGAATCATCAAACATTATTGAAGGAGAAACATTACAAAGCAAACTGACGAATGGAAAGAATCAATAGTTCGTGAAAGCTCAACAATGTTAGAGTTGGGAAAACAGGACCTAAATTTGCATAAATTTCAATTCATACTTGGCTTATTCATATGAAAGAAAGAAGTGATAGACGAAAATGACCGGAAACGTGTAGAAAATTAAGACAATGGAAGAGGGTGTTGATAGGAGCATGAATGTAACACGAATGCCGGGTAAGTAGGCGTTGGCATGCAGTGTGACCAGGAGGTGAAGAAGATCGTCCCTTCGCGAGCCGCGACAAGTCTGGGCGACATCAACATATGTCCGACACAAAACCGGACCCGCGCCGCGATCGTGGAATAAATTTGCGGCGGGCGATAAGTTGCTGAGGCGCCACCAACGCCGCGAGAGACGCGCCGGATACCATCTCCCCTGCTCCAGAGCGTCCAATTAAAAAGAAAACTAGAGTCCACAGTTCGGATCAGATTTGGTGTCCAGTTTCCCCGGGTGAATGGGGGGCAGACCGGCGCCGCGCAGTTCATTGTTGAATTTCATTGTGAGGAATTTCCTAACATTCTTTTCGACAAGGATTGTATCTTACTCGAGGATTAAACTTTCAATGAAAGGGAAAAAATATGAAGTGGACCATATGTGATGACTTCTCTGTGACGATTAAGAATTAAATTAAAAAATAATTGAATTTTATGTTATTACTTGAATGTGAAAAATGTTTCTTCTGTATTGCGAAAGAGCAGAGTGTTCAAAACAAAAAAAACGAATTTAACATTGTACAAAAAGACAAGTTTGTTACATGTTATGTACACCACTTTGAGCATACTCCTGGAATTCCATTGCAACTGTGGACTGAGCATGCTAGGTACAAACGCAAGTATTGTAGCATTTATTAATTTTCTGTGTAATTGTTATTGAGTATTGTATCTTGTGTCCTCATTTGATATGTCAATCGATCACAAATTTGTGTTTGTATTTAATATTTTTAACAATAAAAAGTTGTTACTTACTTGTACTATAATATGTAACAAACGTATTAGTGTATAACTATTTTGTAATTATACAATGGAGGTAGGGCTAATGAGCTGTCGCTTGACTGCATAGATTAGTCTTGTTTCGGATGTATCTCTATTGGGTGTTCAAGACTAATTAATTTGTTTAGTGTAGTTAAAATCGATTATTTCAAGTTAACAGAAAAACCTTCAAATGATTTCTAATGGTTTAAGATTAATATATTTAAAATATTTAGTTATTATTGTGGAACATATTCAATAGCTAAAACGAAGAAGAATCAATAGACGGAAAGCAACCCGTTAATTTTCGCCTAAATACATTAATGTTTTATTGGTTTTAATAAAAAAAGTAAGTGATAGCAAAATGACCGAAACGTGAGACATTAAGACAATGACTTTAGGTTTTTTATAGGTGATGTAAACACGAGCAGAATGTAGTTTGGATGCGTCGTTTAAAGGAGGTATGGTATCGCCTTTCGCGAGCCGCGAAGTTGGGACATTCAAAATGTCCGACAATAAAGGACGTCGCCAATCAATTAAATTGCATGGATGTGATGTTGCTGATGCGCCAAAGCCGCGAGAGGCGCGCCGGTAACCAAATCACCCTCCCCACTAGCGTCAATAAAAAGAAAACTGAAGTCTACATTCTCAGATTTGAGTGACTTTCACGGGTTGATCATTGAACGGCAAGCATTCAGTTTCATTTTTTGATTTCTTGTGAGGAATTTCCAGGTATTTGCGTGTAAAGGTGTTATCACACAAAGCGTTTATATCATGATATGGATAAAATAATAGGACCATGGAAATGTGACTTAATTAAATATTGACATAAGTATACTTGTTAATTTATACTACGCATCTGCAACATCTTAGAAAAAATTTAAAATTTACAATAAACACTGTTTTATTTTTACCACTTTTACACATAAAGTTACGTAAATTCCATAATTGACTAGAGATAGATAATACACCAACAAATAAGCATTACGTGTAATATTGTACAATAAGTAATTACTTTTAACAAAATTGACAGTATAATTTACTTATAAGCTTAATAAATAACAGCTGTAGTGCCTTAGATGACGTTGCTTTAATTTCTTAGTCACGACTTTATTTTAAGATTCCTGTATACATTTTAGTTGACATAGTAAATGCTATGTTAATTTTGAAATATATGGTATTTGGTCATAATACACAATATTAATAGGCATTAGAGTAAATAGACTTTGTTGTTTACAATTAATTACTGGTATCTAGAAAAATTTATATTATATAAATTAGTTGTATGACAAGGAACACTATTTTTATGAGATTCTACAAAAAATACAACAAAAAAGGGGTTACGAAATGGGTTAAGGGGATTAGAACAAAAAGTGAAAAACTGGACACGAAATTGTTAAAGGAGAGATTATCAATTAATATATTAAATTTAGACATGCAAAAAGGTAACCAAAGAAACCACACTTACGCGTGAACAATGCAAGATGTAAAGGATATGCTATAGTTGCAAGGCTGGCGTACATCGTCACATCATTGGCCATAAAATTCCTAAATTTTCCGTAATTCCAGAATTTGCCGAAAGAACGCTCTGAAGTCAAGTCGGGACATTCAATAAATAAACAACAAATCTAGAACATTTAAATCTCAAATCAAATCAGCTTTATTTTACAAAGAAATTATAAAAATGTATAACAATCGTCATATATGTAGGCCTATACATAAAAAATTCAAATTGAGACATTCATACCACATCGAAACCTCATTCATACATCATTTTCAGTCACACATTCATTCATGCCTAATTCCCACTTACGGCGCTGGTTGTCAGTCATCTGATTATGTGGTTTCCCAGTTGCATACTCGTCAGCACTATAAAATGCACGAGACGCTAAAAAGCGTTTGATACGAGTTTTTTTACGTACTATTAAGTAATTCTTTAAGTACGTAAAGAACTTATGTTTTGTTTACGTACGAACTGTTTTGTCTTAATAGTAACAAGTAAAATCTTGTTACTATTAAGACAAAACACCATGACATCTACCTGGCCATATCCCTGTCAACTCCATTATTTCACATTATAACACTTTTTTACAATTAATTATTGAGATACGTGAAGGCTAAATATTACTTTTCTCACTATATTCTCAAGGCAGAATCGTCGACCATCTTGAAATAGACAGTCGTCTAGGAGCTCACGTACACACAGTATAGTATGGTGATAAATCGGCGGGATAATTCGTCATGGTGAGGGATAATTCGAGCGGCGAGGTTGGCAATAGGGCGGGAATGAGAGGGCGGCGCCGGCGCTCGGGTCAGAGGTTAACCACGGTTTATTCCACTTGTAATATGATCGCCGAGAAAAAGAAAAAGACACGGTGTCGGGCTTGGAATTCCGTTTTGGAGTTCCTCAATGGTGGTGCAGACTCTGCAAGTTATTTTATCCTTCCAAGCACGCAGGGATGTTGGAGATTTGTCTGGAAGGAAATAAGCAAACGAGGCTTGAAACTGCCCACAATTCTCAAAATTTGTCAATAAAATCCTGACAATAATAAAATATTATTTGATGATTTGTGGGATCGACTAATTCTTTTAAAAAACTGTCTTTACCTTAGTACATAAGAATGTAAGAATATCTATATTGTTATGACGTTGTTTAGTAATTTATTAATTTTATATTTAAGATATGTTGGTATTTCTTTGTTACTATTTTTTATTATTGGAATGCGTTATAAATTAATTTTATTTGTGTGTCTATTAACGTGGTGCAATCGGTTATAAAACTTCCCAATATTATAATCAAAATTAGTTAACGTACCTTCCTTTGAAACTGGAAAATAGACAACATTTTTATTTAACCACTACATTAGAACTTGTGGCCTTATGAATTTAGCCGATTTAAAATCAACTAGAAGACAAAACCGTTTAAAGTACTAATTTAATTTTTTTTAAACTACATTTTTTACCCATAGCTGAAGGGAATATGACGTTTTTCATTTTAAAAATGTGAAAAATTTATAATTTTAAAGGTTAAAAATACCTTATTTTGCCTATAAAATTATAAATTTTTTAAAACATCTAAATATGTTAAGTTTTATGTGTAAAAAATGTAGTTATAAACAATTAAATTTGTACTTTAAATTGTTTTGTCTTCTAATTAATTTAAAATCGGCTAAATTCACCACTTCATAAGGCCACAAGTTCTAATGTAGTGGTTAAAATGAAAGTTTTGTATTTTTTCTGTCTCAAGGGAAAGTACGTTAAATAATTTTGACTATAAAATTTGGAAATAATTAACTCACCGAAAACCGATCGCACTACCTTAAAAGGGTTAGAAATATAAATATTGAAGAGAAAGAGATATTTTAAAAGCTTTACTTCTTGCTGTTTCTTTTAACTTGTGTCAAAACCAAACAAAAACACGTTAGGTTTTTCTGCAAAAAAATCCCTACCCTGCACAATTTCTTAGCATTCTTACATTAAATTTGCTAAACTTCCTTTGTTATTTCACTGTAGGCTAGACAAGAAAATTTTAAGAATTTAAACTTAATTTAATCATATACTATTTTTGGCATATTCCTCGGTAAAATTGTTTTGCCAAAAATTCTAAATTAAAAAATGGTTCCCAACAATTAGCACAAACCTTCCCCCATATTGAAATATTTAAAAATCAAAACTTTAAAAATTACCAGAATGATTCTCAAATATGTTTTTCCATAGCTCAAAACCTAGTCAAGTTAGAGAATATGTTACATGAGAATGGTAAAGTAACTGTTTTAAGTCACAAACAACCTAAAGTGGGCTGTTGGAGTGAACTCTATCAGTAAATGTATGACATGATTAGTGGGGTGGGAGAGTCTTAATTAAAAGAGTGGTAAATCAGCAGTAAGAAACTGAACAGGACTTAGATATGCAGAAGGAAACTAAACCATAATAATGTTACATTGGTATTATAATAGTAAATAAATAACTGAAGTAGGAATTGAGATTCATGTTTATTCATAAATTCACAATACAATTTATTATAGTGGTTATATAAGCTCTACACACAGTTACAGCAGCTTGTATGTACCCTCACGTATGATACAATACGTGAAGCCATTGTATTGATAACACAACCCCTCCCTTCTTTCAAGACCAATTTTAATGTTTGACTTGTCAAAATATTTTACCTTTTCATAGTTGTGCAATAAGGTGTTCATTTTCCAACATTTTTATCCTAAAGGCCAGTGGAGGCCCTAATAGTGCGGTTTTCAGTCATAATATGACACGGAGAGAGATTTAAATTAATCGAGCCGTCTGCATTACCGAGGCTGAAAGCAGAGGTTATGAGAGCATAGCGAATGTCTGAGTCCGCACGCGAAGCCATAAGTAAACGTCTTATATTGATGTTCAAACGAATTGCATATCAAATTGTAGTGTAGTCGCATTGTACCTCCGAATTTTGAAAAAGTAAGAAGGTGTGCGCCAGAGTACCTAAAAGAGTAAAATAGGAAGTTAATACTGACAATTGGGACATGTAATTTAAAATATTCTGTCCGTGAGTCTGATTATTTTTGGGAAATATCAAAATATTTTGGCACCTCTTGCCACGAAAACCAAATATACAAATACATTATCTAACAGTCAACGTATTTTCCATTAATTTAGACTTAACATACGTTCTCAGTATATTAAGGGTATTCGATCGAAAATTATTTTTGAAAATTTTTTGAACAAAATTGTTAGTATCGATGAAAGTAATAAACGTGTCACGGGAAAAACATCTAAAACATTTCTTTCTTGAGATATGTCTGCCCAAAGTGACTAGTTTGACCTTTTTGGTGCATAACACGTGAACAAACCGTGTGATATAATTGATTAACCTTTTGAGAATATAGTGGACAAAAGGTACTAATCAACTTAGTATATAATAAAACAAAAAAAAAGTATTTTTTAAAAAAGTGTTACCAATAATTTTTCTATAAATAATATTTTTTCAATTGTTGAGTTAAAATTTGTACAGTCGTCTTTGCCTAAAAAGGAGATTAATAATGTATTACAATTAATTGCTAGAGTTTACTATAAATGTGGGAGTTTTCCCATCTGTCAAATTTGCGGGGTGGGACAGGTGGGGGCTATGAGTGGAGAGAGGGGAGGGGAATACATTGCTTGTTCTTTAGTGAGTCAGGATCGTTACTACTCTTAGCGGCAGTTACAATAACCTCTAGAACAATAGCGCTAAACTTTACGCCCGGACGAGCACCCTTATTAAAGGACATATAAATAACTGGACACTAAAAATGTCAATCAAAGTAACTGGACATATAATAAATACATCCAGGGAACAATAAAAATTAATATTTAATCAGTTTACAATTAGGACATATAAAAAATAACACGTTGAAGCGGCGGGTTAAACTAAATTTTTAACTTAATTTCTTAAGTCTGAAATTTTTATTAATCAGAGGATTAAAAAAAGTTAAACGAGTGAAAATTTAAAGTACTGAATTGGCACATTCGTTTAAGTTATTCAAAAGTGTTCTCTCTTGAATCAAAACATACTAAGGCTTAGGGGGATAAGTCAAAATATATTAACCCCATTGGGCCAAAAATCAAAATGGACCTTTATTATGTTAGGAAAAACATGTACTGTTTCAAAGTATTCTCCAGTGGGACTAAAAATAAAAAAGTTATTTGCGAAAATCTGAAGTGAAGTAAACCGAGACACGAGTTAGTTAGTCAGGTCTAAATCTCGTACGTAACTATTAACGCCTTCATTTAGCAAACGCAATGACTACGCTGTTATGTTTCTCTGCAGTTTCATACAAATTGCAGGCGCTAATTAAATAAGTTCTTGGCGTGCATCTGGAGTGTAAGTGCCTGGAGCGACCTGAACATCCAGCGACTTTATGATATATTATATACTGTCTTTATTCACCACACGAACAAATGAATTTATTTCCAGTTAATAATAACACAAACAGCAAAAACAATGTAAATGTTTGGAAATTAACTAACTAGTGTGAACATTTTCTTAAAATAAAAACAACTCCAACTGTATTACCTACTGTACCCTACTGCTTTGTTCTACGATAGTTATTTCTTAAAAGATCGTCGGAAAAACTACTTTCTTGGCAAATCACCTTACCTTATATTATTCTAAAATAAAGACATTTAAAAATATTGGTTTTTACACTATCAGAGAAAAACTGGTTTTCCGATTTTTCGGTGAAACCCCAATTTTCCGCGCCCTCAATGTATATAAACTCATATTTCACAACTCATATGCACAATGGTAATAAGAACTATGACAAACTACAAAAAAACTGCATATATTCTAGCCGTATACGTCCCGGAGGCCAGGCAAATAGTTACTAATTTTTTGTTAGTATGTAGACAGGTTAGTACAAGTTAGGTTAGGTTTGACTAAGTAAGTAAAAAGTGTATTTATCGGGCTGAAAAAAAATTTTTATTGTAAACCCAATTATTTATTCGTGTTCATCATAAAAACGTGTACCATGGATAGTAAAAAAAGTATTAAAATAGACATTTAAAGAGATGTTTTTTACACTATCGGATAAAAACGAGTTTTCCACAGTTGAAATCGACGTCTTTAATTAATATAATCTCATAGTTCACCACTTTTTCAACAAAAAATCATATATTTAGAAGGGTATAGAAAGTTCATAAATACCCACTACGGTTCACCAGCTGTCCCCGTTCAAACAGCCTGATTAGCCAACCTGATTTCCCGATAGTTTTTGGTAAATATAAGGCCGTTAACACTTGGCTCGTCAAGTATTAAATGAGATAATTTGTAAGCGTTTAACTGTACGCTTTGTAAGTAATTGTTAATAATGTTACTTCATGTAAGTTAACACTTGTCATAAGAATAGCGGCTACAAGGTCACCGTAATTACTGCAGGGTTTGATGGCTGTCATAAGTTACACTGTAATAGCGGACATAAGTCATGTTAACTGAAATTACTTAGAGCTAGAACCGAGTAGTAAAACCATAAACTATGTTGCGATGTTTCTGGTATGTTGCGAATAACCGCTGGGAAATCGACAGCCCTGCGGTAGACACACAATTTTACCGCCATCAGGCTAAGACACGCTGTTCTATTTCAACTGTACGGTTCGTGTTTATCATTATAATGAGTTCTACTGAACACTGTATGATTATCAAAGACCTAATATAGTGGTACAAGCTGTTACGAGTTTTTTTATAAAAAAATAGTAAAGAGTGATTTGTAAAGTTTCGCATTAACAATCACTCATCATACAAAAATTAAATATATAATTTTTTTATAAAAATTAACTTAAGTCCACTAGACTAGTTCTTTACCTACCAAATGACACTTCGTGTTGCGGTACGATCAATATTAGGAACGGAATCTAGTTCCAACGCTTAGAAATCTTAAGATATTTTAATATGCTCAAATACTGAATAATTACAAGAGTACCCTTTAAATTTTAAGATTCGTTTTTTATTTGTACTAACTCTTAAATTTAATATTAAGGGCCATTTCGCTTCACAACGATTACCATAAAAAATGGCATCTATTTTAATTATTTATTTGGCAATAAAGATCGTATCGCAACACTTGAATTGTTATTTGATAAGTGAAGAACCGTTGCAGTGACAGTAAGGTGAGTTTTTTTTTTTTTAATTTGAGTAAATTTTGATTTGTTTAAAGTCAAATGTGTCAATGTTTAATTGTCATTCGTGACTATTTTAATATTTTTAAAATTCGTAATATCACCTTACGTTCTCCTAGACTGGACCTTTAATAATCATTCAATGTTCACTATAACTCAGTGTAACAATGAAAAACGAACAGTACAGTTGAAATAGAGCAGAGGTTATAGCTTGCTGACGGTGAGATTGTATGACTCATTGCAATATAACAGTGGGACATACACATTTGAAGATAGCATAAAACATAGTATCAAACAGGCTGATATATGTCAAACTAACATACATATACAAACAGGCAGCAAAATAACAAATATACATACCGGTAACAAAAAACAAAAAGACTCACAGATGTTAAACTAACAAACATAAAACAGGCAGCAAAATAACAAACAGACAAACAGATTAAAAAAAAAACATACACGTAGGTGTCAAGTATCAAACTAACAAACATACAAAAACATAACAAAAATATGATCAGGTAACAAAATGACAAACATACGCTTAGATAGCAAATAGGCATTATAGAAGTCGTAAATAGCAGTTTCTTTATATTGATACATTGAAACACTACATAAATCATGCATTACAGAATCACCCTAGATGAATATACAGACTTTGACAGGCTCCTCGCAAACATAACTTCATATTAACTATGCCTGGCAGATTTAAAGGGAGAAAAGTCAATATATAAATTAAGTAAAAACACAACATTTTTGATGACCTGTTTAATTTTTAGTATGCTATAGATTTGTATTTATTTACGATAATGAATGACACATTTCAACCAGTTATTAGAGAAGACGCTCAAATTTGTTTGTGAATCAAACTGCAATAGTAACAAGAGATGGTTTGAAACTAGCATGAAATTTCGTGACGAGAAACTTTAGGTATAGGCTCATCAAGATAAACAATAGAATCGTCGAAATAAAGTGAAGAATAAAAGTCAACGGTGGTTTAGAAAACACGACAGACAGGTTGCTGATAAACGGCCCTGCTTGAGACCAAAATCTCCAATCAAATATACGATCCTTACAAATATCGTATTTCCTGTGATCAAAATCGCATCACAAACACAGACAAATTATCTGTTTTACTGGATAACAGCCTTTCTCTAAAGTATACCAGATGCTGTTACTATACTACTCGATGTTAAAAAGCAACTATAGTTAACCACTTTACAATCGAAAAAGAATTTTTTTTTTTTCATTACTTGTGGTTTGAGTATAGTTGAACTACCCTTGGCCAAACAGTCAAGCCACCGCTGGAAAGTAGACGGGTCTATTGTATTGTCCTTGTATTGCTATTTGTTTGTACGTTTGCTATTATTTACATGTTTTTCAGTTTTTTGTTTTGCTATATGTTATTCTGTTTGTTATTTTGTTGCATGTTTTTCTGTTTTTTTACTTTGCTATCTGCTTTCCTGTTTGTTATTCTTTTACCTGTTTATCTGTTTGTTACTTTGCTATCTATTTCTCTGTTTGCTGTTTTGCTGTCTTTTTGTTATTTTTTCATATGTTTTTCTGTTTGTTATTTTACCATTTGTATTTTATTTTATTACCTGTGTGTTTGTATTATTTTGCAACTTTTGTATATGTTTGTTATTTTACTTTCTGTTTATCCGTTTGTTATTTTTCCTAAGCATATTACTTTTTTTGGATTGTTTTCTTATAAACCTCTATCAAGAGAAAACAATGTTTTTGATACATTTATCTACTTTGGCAACATGAGTGGACATAACTGGAAGGCGGATAAGATTTTATTACCAACGTCATCAGTAACTATTTTAGCTCGTTTAATGACCTACCAAATGGTACAAGTATCAATACTATCTGACGTCATGTAGCATTAAAACGTGGCTTATGCTGTGATACATAGTAAGCTTGGGACTGCCAAAGTAAACATCGTCCATAAACCGCGAGAAATCAGCTGATGTTTATTTTTAATTTAATATGAAAATATAATGACAATTTTTTCAAATAACACTTTTTGCATATTTCTGATACAGATAAGGTTTACTGAGATTATATTTGTTTAGTTTATTTTCATTTAGATTTTAGACGCCGACACAGCCTTGTGCTTATTTTATAGCGTACAGTATTTGAATGATTGCTCAGTCTTGTTCCTAACTAAAGTCGAACGTTCTTTAAAAAGGGCAATTTGTTAATAGCCCAATAGCGAGTGTATCTAAGGGGCCTAAAGATTACGTGGAATCCGAACCACGTAGTGTTTGTCTGATTTTAAGCTAAGTGACAATTCTGACACTCAGTTCTCTTCCTTACATACCATCCGGGCCCTAACTACCGCCAAACATGGACACCCCAGACTCCTCTAGTAGTATCCACGTCGATTCCAAACATGAGTGGACGCCGTCGCCGTGTCGGTATTAAGAGGACCGAGCATAGAACCTATCACCTACTTTGTTGAATCTCCACAACACTTTGTCCCCAAGTAGCTGGGTTGCAGCACAGCGCCAACTAGTTGCCAACAACTTGTGTTAAGTTCTGTTGCATTAGAATTACATTAGTTACCACCGCCACGAAAAAAAATTTTTCTGAAACAAATAGGGCTACTAAACTTTGATAAATCTTTTATGCTGAACGTGGCCTTTGAAATTTTCAATTTTCTTACTATGCTGATCAGATTTGTAGACTATATTCTCCGGTCAACCGAGGGTTTATAATGGTGACTATTGCAGGATTTCTAAAAAGATTTGTTGGACAATCAAGCAGCCAGATTTACAAATCTAGATTTCTTCAGAAACTAGAAGTTTATTGCCAGACGTTGATTGGTATCTAGGAAAACAGCAGCAGGCTAAGCTTTTATACTGACGTGACGGTATATGGAAAACCACATAGGGGATTGTAAGGAAGCCTAGAGAACCACCCCGTAGCGAAGTAGGCGATGTCGGCTGGTTATAATATAGGGTGTTTAAAAAAGAATGACCCGATTGTGTCTACATTTATTGGAAACACGGGCTTTACCCAAACATATTGGACAACAACAAGTTTACTAAAATGTATCATAAATGATCATTATGGTCACCATTTGCAGCACGGATGACATCTATCTAGTCGATGTCCCAAACTGTGCGTAAGGTATCTATGATAAACTCATCTATCGACTAGATGTCATCCGTTCTGCAAATGGAGGACATAATGAAAATTCATAATACATTTTCCTAATCTTTATTAGTTTGTGAGTATTTTATTGTCCAATATGTTTGGGAAAGGCCCTTGTTTCTAATAAATGTAGCTATCTAAAATCGGGCCACCCTTTTTTTAAACGTCCTATATATATATGAGTGTAATCGTGTAATGTAGGTGTTGTAAAGAAAGGACTAATCTAGAAATTTTTAAGATTCTTTTTTTTCGTACATTTGATTGAACTAAGTGTGCGTGTCCCTCTAAACAATTGTCGGACTTTTGTTCAGTCTTGCAGGACTTTTGTTCAGTCCCGGAAGAAACATGAGGGATGTTCCACACTGTGACCCAGGCTCCTGTCGTGTCGGCTCCATACATCCGACGGCCAGCAGGAGCTGGGGGAAAGTGTCGGGCGGATGAAGGGCCCATACAAGGCGAATACACTTGTCTGCAGCTAAATTAGCTCTGGAGGAAGAGGAGTGGTCCTGTAGGCCGAGAGGCTGTCTCTCTCGCACCCACCGAGCTGCCACTCGCCTCCTCTCTGTTTACCGTCCGGGTAAATATTTACTCTTGTTTCATTCACGAATCTCTCTCCTACGTGATCGTTTATTGACGGTCAATTAAAAATACACTTTCGACCAAAAAATACACGTTGGGCACAACTTAGTGTTAGTAAGCTACGTGGCCATTAACATTACTACTGATTACAAATACTAAGGTGTTAGAAACGATTCTTTGACATTCTGACTTGTTCTGCATAATTCAATAGGCCACACTAATCTAAATATTTATTTATAATACGAGTGTCTGTTGATGTGGTCGTAATTTTGAACCTATTTTTCTGTTAGATATCTTGATACAGGTTTGTCTCCTTGTAATTTTGCTATCTGTTTATTTCCTTGTTGTATTCTACCAGATTGTCTGATGTTGTTTTACTACCTATTTGTCTGCTTGCTATGTTGGTAACTGTTTGTCTCCTTGTTATTTTGCCACTTGTTTGTTTGCTTGTTGTTTTGCTACCTGTTTGTTTACTTTTTGTTTTGAACCTGTTTGTCTGATTGTTGTTTTGCTACCTGTTTGTATACTTGTTGTTCTGCTTGTTGTTTTGCTACTTGTCTGTCTCCATGTTGTTTTTATATTTACTTGTCTGCTTTTTATTTTAATACATGCTTGTCTCCTCGTAATTTTAAAACCTGTTAGTTATACAGCTACCTGTTTGTCTGCTTGATATATTGCTGGCTGTTTGACCACCTGTTATTTCGCTACCTGTCTGCATCTAGTTGTTTAACAGTTTGTAATTTAAAAATCCATTTTTAATTGCATTTTCTTTGTTGTTTATTTTTATTACTTATTTTGTTACTGTAGTAATCAATATGCAGAAGTAATTGAATAACAGGTAGGTATAGCTTCTAACTTCGTTTAATTGCTCGATGGATTTCTTCCATTGGAACAATATGGAAGTCCCCGTTCAAAATGACTTTTCAAATGTAAAATTTTGTTTGCTGTCAATTGGGCAGTTATTACAAATTTGAAATGAGCTTATTACCTAACATACACAGTAAGATAGGTAAACCAAACCAAAATTAAAATATGCAAATAAAGTAAATTAAACAGTTACACTAAGAATAATAAAACTACACTAAAACAAGCTGTGCATTACTCCGATGCCCTCTGTAATCGAAAAATAAAATGTTAAAATGGAGTACAATAATAAATTCTCCATAAACAGTACATGCAAATAGAACTAAGCTTAGCACTATATAACGTGTAATCTATTCACAAAGTGAAATACAGCATATACTGGTGCATATAAACTGAAATGGACAATAAATAAGGTAAATAGTTCTCTCAATAAACCGAAATTAAAGCACTCTCAACAACATCCGGTAAAACTGAAGTCCAATAAATTAAAGTAAAAACAAACACTACGTTTATATCCGGTAAATCGAGTGTCCGATAAACTGTACTAAAAACACTACATCTATATCCGTTAAATCGAATGCTCAATAAACTGAATGCAAAGAGGAAAATGGTAGCGTGGGTTTGGAGGGTATCCGGCGACCCGCCAACACCTTCTTCCTACATCTCGACTTCCGGTCTCTTCTCCCACCCGACACGACTCGGGCCAGGATAGATGTCCACGCGATCCTACCCAAACAGTGATCAACGGGTCAGACTGACCATTGTGGGGAGTGTAGTGCAGTTACTATGATCGACTGGCGTTAAGCACACTCATTTGAATCCAAACTATAATCTATGTTATGTTATCAAATCAAAATTACTTTGTTTAAATAACTACACAATCGTATATAAGCGTCATAAATTTTTAGGTGAGTTTAAAAACTAATCTAGGTCTATTTACAAGACATCAACATATTTTTTACTAAAATGCCAAAACTTCAACAAGTCGGTTTCCGCTTTGACAGTAGTCTATCAGGCAGCGAGTTGTTAAGCCTTGTTGCATTACTTTTTGAGTGAATAAAGGGATATTTCCTGACAAACATAACAAAATGGAAGATGTAAATTTATGGAAAAGTTAATTTATTGTGGTTTTTAAAATGTACTGATAAGAGAAGGCTAGCTATATAGTTTTTTTTAACTGCTCTGGTTGGTTTCTTTTGTAGTTGAAATAAGAATTGGGTTTTTGTTGTTTCATGACCCCAAATAACAATGGAATTTGACAGTACTGTATACGTAAGTCCGTAGTAAACAGCGAGGAGAGTGTTAACATCAACAACAGTCGAAAGGCTCCCTAAAAGAAAAATGCCAGAACTAACAAACTTGCACACTGGGTAAAAATGGTATTGAAATTTCAATCTTATCAAAAGGAAGATTCTGTTGAAACGTCAAATTTTACCATATTAAACAACAACGCACACTTGGTTTAAAATATATATATATATTCACGACAAAGTATACGGCGAAAAAAGCTAACTTACACTTTTTCGGAGATATATCTCCGTTTTGTGAGAGTGCGCCTGAAGTACGTTGTTGTGGAGGTAAAGTACGCTCAATGGTTGCTATCGGCGTGGACACTACTACTAGAGAAGTCTGGGGTGTCCAGGTTGGTGGTAATCAGGGTCGGGTGTTGTGTAAGGAAGAGAATTCAGCATCAGGCTTGTCAGTTAGCTTAAAATCAGACCAACACTACGTGATTCGTATTCCACATAAAGCTTTAAGCCTCTTAGTTGCCCTGGCTATTGTGCTATCAATAAATGGCCTTTCAATGCACAAGTTTAACTCAGTTTGTAACAAGACTATACAGGTTATCCACACTCATGTAATCATTCATATTAGCCTTAAAAAACGCACAAAGTTGTGCTGGCGGCTGAAATTTGAGAATATATTAAATATATCAATTTTGTTGAACTGGAGAAAGAGTTATTCAGATCAATAACTTCTCAAAAGCTGAGATAAATTTCATCGTTAGTACGAGATATCTTGTCCGGCGAGAACTCTCTCAAATGCCAGGGCTGGAAGATAGTTCTCAGCTTTATTGTCTAATAGCTGATGTCAAGAGTAAAAAAAGCGTACAAATAACGAAAGAGCAATGCCAAAACAAAACTGTGTTTTTTCCTTTTATAAGAAAAATATGCTAACTTTGGAGACCGGGGATTTGCTTTTAATATTTATAATACATACGCCTAGTTTAAAAAAAATAGACAATAATACAAATTTTAAACTAAATATTTGTTATATGTTTATATAGTCTATAAAAATAACGTGCAATTTTAATTTTGATCAAATGTAATTTGTTTAGAAAATCCGTTTAAAAATAACTGATTGATTTGGATACGCGTGACCGTATGTCCGAATTTATTTGTATTCGGGATAATTTAAAAAATTAGTACTTTGAAATCAGATATCATAAACATTTTGTCATAATCTGCACTAGAAAATTATATACACTGTACTATAATAATCTTATAAGTGTGTCTTATAAGAAAGGATTTAAAGTAATTTTTTCCGCAATAAATAACCAATGGTAGGCCTAATTGATAATTGGGTTTATAAAGAGGTTATAGCCAATAGCATTACAACTACAGTTACAAGGATGAAAATAGGAAGTATTCTTGCTATAATAATAGTTACAGCTATATAAATAGTAATACTATTAAATTACTTGTGCACGAAACGAATAAGTCTTTTAGTATTTAACCTTCCTGATATGTGCACGATAACCTAAATGCTTATCTATACTGTGTTTCTATTCCTCTATACTCTTATGTTTGAATTTAGTAATACCCCAATACTAAATTCAATCTGTTGTACTTATTGATTTATCACTTACTTTGTGAGGCGGTTTCCGGGATTGAGGTAAAATAATCCGTTAACCTAGTTACTTGCCGTGGAGAGCTCGTGACGTTCAGGGTTCGGAATCCGATATATTAAGGTATTTACCCAAATGAACTCAGAAGAGCCGACTGACTTCCTGAAAATCAGGAAAGCAATCAATGGCTACCGATCATCATCGTCCAATTGGGAACGCGACGCCAATCAAACGTTATTCCAGTTGGGGGAACTACGCTACGCCAGGCAACGTTAGTCCACGTGCCAATTGGGAGAACTACGCTACGCCAGGCAACGTTAGTCCACGTGCCAATTGGGAGAACTACGCTATGCCAGGCAACGTTAGTCCACGTGCCAATTGGGGGAATTATGCTACGCCAGGCAACGTTAGTCCACGTGCTAATTGGAGGAACTACGCTACGCCAGGCAACGTTAGTCCACGTGCCAATTGGGGGAACTAAGCTACGCCAGGCAACGTTAGTGCACGTGCCAATTGGGGGAATTACGCTACGCCAGGCAAGGTTAGTCCACGTGCCAATGGGGGGAACTACGCTACGCCAGGCAAGGTTAGTCCACGTGCTAATTGGGGGGAATTATGCTACGCCAGGCACTGTTAGTCCACGTGCCAATGGGGGGAACTACGCTACGCCAGGCAACGTTAGTCCACGTGCTAATTGGAGGAACTACGCTACGCCAGGCAACGTTAGTCCACGTGCCAATTGGGAGAACTACGCTATGCCAGGCAACGTTAGTCCACGTGCCAATTGGGGGAATTATGCTACGCCAGGCAACGTTAGTCCACGTGCTAATTGGAGGAATTACGCTACGCCAGGCAACGTTAGTCCACGTGCCAATTGGGGGAACTACGCTATGCCAGGCAACGTTAGTCCACGTGCCGATTGGAGGAACTACGCTACGCCAGGCAACGTTAGTCCACGTGCCAATTGGGGGAATTATGCTACGCCAGGCAACGTTAGTCCACGTGCTAATTGGAGGAACTACGCTACGCCAGGCAACGTTAGTCCACGTGCCAATTGGGGGAACTAAGCTACGCCAGGCAACGTTAGTGCACGTGCCAATTGGGGGAATTACGCTACGCCAGGCAAGGTTAGTCCACGTGCCAATGGGGGGAACTACGCTACGCCAGGCAAGGTTAGTCCACGTGCTAATTGGGGGGAATTATGCTACGCCAGGCACTGTTAGTCCACGTGCCAATGGGGGGAACTACGCTACGCCAGGCAACGTTAGTCCACGTGCTAATTGGAGGAACTACGCTACGCCAGGCAACGTTAGTCCACGTGCCAATTGGGAGAACTACGCTATGCCAGGCAACGTTAGTCCACGTGCCAATTGGGGGAATTATGCTACGCCAGGCAACGTTAGTCCACGTGCTAATTGGAGGAATTACGCTACGCCAGGCAACGTTAGTCCACGTGCCAATTGGGGGAACTACGCTATGCCAGGCAACGTTAGTCCACGTGCCGATTGGAGGAACTACGCTACGCCAGGCAACGTTAGTCCACGTGCCAATTGGGGGAATTATGCTACGCCAGGCAACGTTAGTCCACGTGCCAATTGGGGGAATTATGCTACGCCAGGCAACGTTAGTCCACGTGCCAATTGGGGGAACTACGCTATGCCAGGCAACGTTAGTCCACGTGCCGATTGGAGGAACTACGCTACGCCAGGCAACGTTAGTCCACGTGCCAATTGGGGGAATTATGCTACGCCAGGCAACGTTAGTCCACGTGCCGATTGGAGGAACTACGCTACGCCAGGCAACGTTAGTCCACGTGCCAATTGGGGGAACTACGCTACGCCAGGCAAGGTTAGTCCACGTGCCAATTGGGGGAACTACGCTACGCCAGGCAACGTTAGTGCACGTGCCAATTGGGGGAAATACGCTACGCCAGGCAACGTTAGTCCACGTGCCAATTGGGGAAACTACGCTATGCCAGGCAACGTTAGTCCACGTGCCGATTGGAGGAATTACGCTACGCCAGGCAACGTTAGTCCACGTGCCAATTGGGGGAACTACGCTACGCCAGGCAAGGTTAGTCCACGTGCCAATTGGGGGGAATTATGCTACGCCAGGCAAGGTTAGTCCACGTGCCAATTGGGGGAACTACGCTACGCCAGGCAAGGTTAGTCCACGTGCTAATTGGGGGAATTATGCTACGCCAGGCAAGGTTCGTCCACGTGCCAATGGGGGGAACGGCAAGGTTAGTCCACGTGCCAATGGGGGGAACTACGCTACGCCAGGCAACGTTAGTCCACGTGCCAATTGGGAGAACTACGCTATGCCAGACAACGTTAGTCCACGTGCCAATTGGGGGAATTATGCTACGCCAGGCAACGTTAGTCCACGTGCCAATTGGGGGAACTACGCTACGCCAGGCAACGTTAGTCCACGTGCCGATTGGAGGAACTACGCTACGCCAGGCAACGTTAATCCACGTGCCAATTGGGGGAACTACGCTACGCCAGGCAAGGTTAGTCCACGTGCCAATTGGGGGAACTACGCTACGCCAGGCAACGTTAGTGCACGTGCCAATTGGGGGAATTACGCTACGCCAGGCAAGGTTAGTCCACGTGCCAATTGGGGGGAATTATGCTACGCCAGGCAACGTTAGTCCACGTGCCAATTGGGGGAAATATGCTACGCCAAGCAACGTTATTAAAATTTTAAATTCGTCTGTTAGTATAAATTTGATAATATTGTGTTGAATTGGCCTAAAAGGTATTTTTAATATAAAATATTAACACGGATTCCATGGTAGTGATTTTTGTAAAAAAAGCTAAAAGACATTAAAGTTCTATTAAAGATATTATCTGAAAAGTTAAAATTAATTATGATTAGTGAAATAAGAATAAAGTGTTTATCAAATGTTTGTTACTAAATACTAAAAGAACCCATGTTTGAAGTCCATACGTACATATTACTGTGTAAACAGGCATAAATAATAATAATACTAGTTTTACTACCACTTGGAAGTGTTCGAGTATGTAGATAAACGTTCACGTGCCGTTATACGGTCAGATATGGGGTGGAAGATGGTATGTAAAACACTAGTCGTAGGTATTTGTAGGATCAGAAAAAAATTGGAAAAGAATCTAGAAAATCCAAAAAATGTTAAAATATTTGTAATATTCTAGAAAAAAATTAGTGTTGGTATGAATGAACCTTTAATCGTTTCACGCCGTTCGCTATCACTAATCATAACAATATACACGAAACTAACAAAATAAACGAACAATGTTTTAGACCGCTGTCGGTATAATAGTTTACTTACGTGTGTAGGCAGTCGATCTGTCCACCAGAGAACTAGACGACGGGTTTCAAATTGTTACTTGAAATTGTAAAAAAAAAAAATAAAAAATCAAATTGATTAGAAACGCGTCGTCTAGGTCTCTGGTGGACAGATTTGACTGATTAATACACGTAAGTAAATATTGATCGTCTGTCCGGGGCTAAAATGTCTAATTTGAAAGTCTACTAAGGGCTGTCGACTTCCCAGCAGTAGCCTGGTGATCTGCGAAACGACCGTCTTAAGGGTCGTTAATGTTAATAGTTTCAACGGCCCAATATAGAAAATCCTCCCGGGATTTAAACACTGCTAACCTTAAATAGAATAATTATTTCTCCGAGGGCAGGGCCATCACCGTTGTCAGTCCCTCCCCTTATTCCCCTCAAAATCCTGAGGGATTATTAGAATAATTATTATTACAAACGCAAAATATTTATATTAGTGTTAACTTACCCATAAACGTTCACTACAGCCAAAAGAAATCAACCTCTTCCTTTTTCTCTCTGTGACTTTATCTAATTGAACGATAATCGATTGTTCCACCAATTTATACGAATGTTTTTCATTCGATTAACCTTGTTAGAACCGAAATGTCTCGTCGTTTTGTTGAGCACGTCCTGTGGTACAAAAGGCCTAATCGGGGAGACAAGTGCTCTTAACCCCGGCGATTGATGTAGGGGCGAATGAATGGACCCTCCTACAGTGGAATCCTGGGAGAGTTTTTTGTCTCCGTCCATTCAAATTCCTTAAGCGGTTGTCATTAATCAAACCATCTCTTCGAGGGAATTACCTTTGATAGCGGCAATCACGAGGGAGGCTATTCATTATTTCCATTCATTAGTCGATTATGTAAGTGTTTTACAGTTTTAGATTAGTGTTTGTGTGGTTTTAATTAATTGGCAGTTTTTGTTTTGATTTGTTGTTTTATTAAGTTATGTTTTTGTTTCGTGTATTTTTTGTTGTTTATTCGAATTACATCTATGTATTTTAATGTAATTTATTCTTATGGAGTAAACTCACTATTTAGTTTAATCACAGAGAAAAAAATTCAGAGATCACTTTCTAACGGCAGCAGCAAAAGGTTCAGTGGCAATTAGTTAACTCTGATGTTAATCTTTATAGATTTTTAATAATAATTACTAAGTTTATTCTTTAGGATGTGCATGGCAATAAGGGAAGGTACTGACAATGGTGCTGGCCCTGTCATCCGCATTGAGAATTTAAGAATTGAGCTTATTATTTAATATAAATTAATTATTTTATAATTATATAATTAATTATTATAATAAAATTAAAATAAGCTCCACACTCATTCGGTCCACAGTCATTCGGCTTACTACTGAATGCGACCTCTGTTTCTTTCTTATCTGTGTTGTAACCGTGGTTCCATGGATATTCAACAAATAGCTCGAAATAACAAGAAAAGTGTTCTCATTTTTAAAATCTTTGGTTTTGTTTACTGCGAAGTAAGTTGTCAGAGAAGGAACTTGCCAGGATTAATGCCTATTATATATTTGTTTAAAGGGCGAGATAGCCATTACGGACTGGTGGCTTCCTATAAATTCTACTTAGCAGAAGATTTTAGAGGTCGCATGGTGTGCGTTTGTTGAAAAATTCCTCGCTTAAAATATTTCACACGAATCGTTTGTAAAAAGAGAAGTTCTGTTAAATCTCACAATGCAATAAAAACGCATAAAAGCACGCCACACACAAAGTATAAAATAAAATTAAGGTCTATATCTTCCATATATTTTTTTTACATTTTGTGGTTTACTGTTACATTATTATTAGTATTAAATTTCATTTTTGACCTGTTTGTTATTATTTATATTTGTGATTTGAAACGAATGATGCAATAAACTAAGCGTGAATTTAAATTGTTATTTATTACGCATGGTTTGGCACCTCAATTCTAGGGTAAATAATTGTAAGAATATAGCACTTACTGAACCTCATCAAGCAGCTCAAACAGTATTGAAAGTCAATTAGGACGTGTTCCTGTATTTATCTGTATACCATATACAGCTGTCAATTGGGAAGACGTAGTGAAATACCAATGAAGTGGACGTCAACGTCGTGTTTGACAGTTAAAGATGATATACAGAAACATAGAGATAAAGTAGTAAGTGTTTGGAATCAGCTGTCTCCAAAGGAGTGAAGATATCCCATAAAGATCACTACAACAATTTCGTATTTGTATTTATTTAACAAAATAATTTATTGTGTTCTATCTTTACTAACTGAGTACGTTTCATCATTGATTTTTTACCACACAGATAAATTTCTCATCCAATGTCAAATGTTGTGTCTCCAATTATTAGCTGTTTTTCTGCTCCGTTGTGGAGCGCTAGTGCAGTTCCAAGTAAATGCAATGCATTTTAAGCCAGCTGTGGTAGCAGACCTTACTAACTAAATATTCCTATTGCGTGAGATATCTATTTGTAAGTAATAATATAATCAAGGGTGTCGTCCAACTCCAATCATGTCTACCATTATTCCTTCATAAATCGTCTATCAGCACGTGTAGTTAAACTTACCAAAAGTAGCGAGGAAGCGGATGGCATGCATCAAAGAGGACCCTAAAGGTATAATTAACTGATTAAGTGAGATATGTGGTGGGGTGGGAGGTAGGCGCCTGGTTTATGATGATGTCGCCACTACGCAGGCGCGGCACTCTTACACTCTCCGTGGGCACTAGGCATGCGCAGACCGAGGCGTTCCCAATTTGCCAAAAATAACTGTTAATGCAAATCACTCATGGGAAAACAAAGTTCACGCTTGTGTAACGTACGAGATGACAGATTGGTGAGAGGTGACAATCGGTTTTTTTTAATTTCGTTTGTTGGACAAGAGTAATTTCTTTTGAGTATTTCGCTCATACCAAGATCACTAGTGTGATTTTTTTAGGGAAAGGAAATCTTACTTATAAAAAAATATTTTTCTTATTTATGTGGAGTTTTCTATTTAGTTTTCTATCCAAAAATCTCCTGCATAGTTTATTGCTTGATCTTCATGATACCAATGCATTTCTTCACCTAAAATTACAATATTGTGAGCACCTGCTGTTGTATGAAGTTTGAAAATCTGTACCTTATTATTTTTTAGTAGCTACCTGTATTTTCCAAACCAAGTAACATGATCTAAGGACTCTGTAGTCGTAGTTGTAGTTCAAACGTGAAATCAAATCAAGTTTATTTTGCAAAGACATAGTAAAAGTGTATATCAATCGTAAAATATTTATATAAAAAAATCAAATGAATACATTCATACCACATCGAAACCTCATTCAAACATCATAATTTTCAGTCACACATTTATTCATGCCAGTTGTCAGTCATCTGATTATGTGGCCTCCCATATACTCGTCAGCGCTGTAAAATGCAACGAGACATCGTGTTGCGTAGAACAGATAAGAGTATTAAAAACAGCAAGAGCAAGAGGAGACAAAAACAACACCTTGAGGTACCCCGGTGATGATTAGGCAGGTCGAAGAGAGATCGCTATCAATTTCGACGGAAAGTATTCTGCCATTAATGTTTTAGAATTGTTAATAGATAACAAGGGTTTCCAAATCCCCATTGCTTAATCAACATACAATTATGCCAAACGTGATGAAAGGATTGGGGCTATGACTGAAAATACAATAGCAGTATGGCTTTTTTTTGCTGGAATGTCTTCTGATTCTCTTAGTAGTTAGTTAATGATACGTAAAATAATAGGGCAGAAACCACATTGAAGTTAACTATTACATTAATTAATTAACTGTTCTTACTAAAGAACAGTTAATTAATGTACATGTTAATTAAATAACAGTTAACTATTACATAAATTTACTGTACTTAATAATGAACAGGTACTTGAACTACACAGGCTTCACGTATATGAACTATTTTCATATACGTAAAAAACTGTTGGAAGGTTTTTTCAAATATCTCCAATGTGTTGTGAGGAGACTGATTGAACGATAACTAACTACATGAGAAGGATTACCGGGTTTGTAGTTTAATCCATTGGATGATTCCATGATGACGGGAGATAATCTACGGTATATTTAGCGAAGTGTTGGAGAGGATCACAAGGAAGGAAAGTTCCTTAAGGACAAGTTCTTTAAGGAACAAGTTATGGAAAAATTATTAATGCAACATAAACAGAAAATTCAACATTTTGAGTGTTTTCGTTTGGAATGTAGACGAGTGACAATCTTATAGATAGAAAACGTTATACTCGCTTTTTCTATATGTCAGTTTTACACACATCCGTTAGTTGTCAAGTTAGGGTTCGGAAAATGGCTTTTCTAATAAATATTGCTACGAACCGTAAGCACATAAGATGACAGATTAGGCGAATTTTTTGTGTGTGCATTTGATAGCTATGTATATTTCCTTGATTACCTTAATCTTATTGCTATACAAGTCGCAGGATACATCTACAAACACACAGTCTGTTGAAATTGAAAGTTAACGAACGGAATTTCGGGAAAATGTGTATAAAATGAGGAACGTACAATTTATCAAGTGTCATATAGTAAATACATTCGATTCTAAAATTAAAATAGGTAGTTTTCATAATTATTTCAATTACTGCACAAATTCCTATTGAACAACAGAGAGATACTGATCTGAAATAAAACTAAATCCTACTCAATTTTACTTTCACCCATTGTTTGACGTTACTAGTCAAAATTCTTTAGTTATGACATTTTTTCAAAGTTACTGTATTAGTTAAAATTCTGTTCTTAATGGATGTCCAAATTTAATCAAATTCAAATTGATAACAGCCGAATATTGTACGTTCCTTCTCTCATATCAAATTCAAACGAGAAAAAAAATGATTGTATGGGTGTCAAGTAATATCTCCAATTCTCAATGCAGATCGCAGGGCCAGCACCATTGTCAGTACCTTCCCTTATTGCCATGCACATCCTAAAGAATAAACTTAGTAATTATTATTAAAAATCTATAAAGATTAACATCAGAGTTAACTAACTGCCACTGAACCTTTTGCTGCTGCCGTTAGAAAGTGATCTCTGAATTTTTTCTCTGTGATTAAACTAAAGAGTGAGTTTACTCCATAAGAAAATATTACAATAAATTACGTTAAAATACATAGATGTAATTCGAATAAACAACAAAAATACACGAAACAAAAACATATCTCAATAAAACAACAAATCAAAACAAAAACTGCCAATTAATTAAAACCACACAAACACTAATCTAAAACTGTAAAACACTTACATAATCGACTAATGAATGGAAATAATGAATAGCCTCCCTCGTGATTGCCGCTATCAAAGGTAATTCCCTTGAAGAGACGGTTTGATTAATGACAACCGCTTAAGGAATTTGAATGGACGGAGACAAAAAACTCTCCCAGGATTCCACTGTAGGAGGGTCCATTCATTCGCCCCTACATCAATCGCCGGGGTTAAGAGCACTTGTCTCCCCGATTAGGCCTTTTGTACCACAGGACGTGCTCAACAAAACGACGAGACATTTCGGTTCTAACAAGGTTAATCGAATGAAAAACATTCGTATAAATTGGTGGAACAATCGATTATCGTTCAATTAGATAAAGTCACAGAGAGAAAAAGGAAGAGGTTGATTTCTTTTGGCTGTAGTGAACGTTTATGGGTAAGTTAACACTAATATAAATATTTTGTGTTTGTAATATTAATTAGTACAATAATCCCTCAGGATTTTGAGGGGAATAAGTGGAGGGACTGACAACGGTGCTGGCCCTGCCCTCGGAGAAATAATTATTCTCTTTAAGGTTACCAGTGTTTTAATCCTGGGAGTATTTTCTATATTGGGCCGTTGAAACTATTAACATTAACGACCCTTAAGACGGTCGTTTCGCAGATCACCAGGCTACTGCTGGGAAGTCGACAGCCCGTAGTAGACTTTAAAATTAGACATTTTAGCCCCGGACAGACGATCAATATTTACTTACGTGTATTAATCAGTCAAATCTGTCCACCAGAGACCTAGACGACGCGTTTCTAATCAATTTGTTTTTTTTTGTTTTTTTTTTTTTTACAATTTCAAGTAACAATTTGAAACCCGTCGTCTAGTTCTCTAGTAGACAGATCGACTGCCTACACACGTAAGTAAACTATAGTGTACATACAATCTTACCGACAGCGGTCTAAAACATTGTTCGTTTACTTTGTTAATTTCGTGTATATTGTTATGATGAGTGATAGCGAACGGCGTGAAACGATTAAAGGTTCATTCTAGTGGGCCATAAGCTGATAGTGAGTTTGTAATTAAAAATAGTTAGGAATTATATTTAAAGTTTGATATATTTTAGAAGAATTACATTTAGGATTGATGATCGGAGCGAGAGGGAATTTTTGGGGTGATTTCTACTAACTATGACATCTTTGCACTACTTTGCATCCCCTAAGTAGTGCAAAGTTTTATAGGGGTTTCTAGACTATAAAACTTTGCAACAGGCTGAGCTTTTATATTGATGTGATGGTTTACCTCGGAGGGAAGAGTAAGCAAGCGTAGAGAACCACCCAGTAGGCAAGGGATGTCGGCTAGTTTAACTATGTTTATCAAGCTCCTTAACTTTTTTCGACATCGACGAATACGAGGTAATTAAACGTACAATTATTTGATAATAAATAATATTTTAATCAATAATGATGTTGTATACATCGTGTGCCAAAGCTGTACATGAAAACTATAAATGTATAAAGACAGATACAGACAATATACAGAACAACTAAATCGGTTAGACTAGATAATTAACAAGGCCGGGTGAACTTAGAAAAGGCCACCTGACTACACAAATATGTATGATCAAAATTAAATAATTAAAATTAACATAAACCATTTTTGATAGCTGTACAACTGATTAAAAAATGTTATAATCCATTAAATATAGTAACATGCAGTTGAAATAATAATGAAACAAGGTTAAATATTTAATTATTAAAGATTATTTTTTTTTTTATAAATCAAATCGTATTAGACATTTAGAGCCAGAAAAGGAGGGAGGGATTGAAACGAATTAAATTAATCTTTTTTATTCAAATTTAAACTATGTACAGCACTTCTGTTGATTTATTTTACAGGTTATAAATGATATTTTCTTAGAAAATTACGATTACTTTCTAAAAAAAGTCATCTCAAGAAGTTATTGTAATTTAAAATTAGATTATCATTTTTTCCAATCACACTTAATTTGTTATAATTATAACACAAGGGTGACATATTGCTACCCTAGGTTAAAATATGTCCTTTAAAAAGTTGGAATATGTAGATTTGAAAAATAATAATTAAAAAAAAAAAAAAAAGTTGATCTCGTTTATAGATAATTCGTTAAAAAATTGTTATGTCTCAATAAAAAGGATGAACATGATTCTCCTATTTTTATTGAAGGAAAGATCTTTTAAGATTCAAGAGTTAACTTGGAGTTAGCTTTTAGACTGCAAATACGAATTCCAAATTTGACGCTATTGAACAATTTTGGGTTTACAGATATATTTCAACAAAAATTTTATATACACATAATTGTTTATTATTAGAACGGAAACAAAATGTTACTATAAAATTATGTTTTAATATGTATTGGCTGTTATGTAAAACTAAAAATTGTACCATTAGACAGGACAAAGTGCCTTACAGATTAAAAAGATGTATTATTAAGTGCATTGATAGCAAAATAATTACTGAAATAAATTAACTATATTTTTAAATAACAATTAAATCAGTTCATACTTTAATTTATTAGTTTTATCCCTACAAAAAAAGGTTATATTTAAGTATTTGGTTTGTAAGATTTGAAACTTCTATTATCAAGTACCACCAAAGTTATTTGTACACAATCTGTTCTAGTACAGTTATCTTCTTCCTGCATTTATACAATACAATTTACAAATATATAAACGTACTTAATTTACTACCAGTTAATTCTAAATTTACATCACATGTAACTTAAAACTTTTACGTCAAACATTGACAATAATGTTAAAACTTGTAGTTTACTAATCTACTAATGATGCGTGGATTGTGAAGTTTTATGGATATTTCACAGTTATGGATTGAATAAGACATTTAAACATTTTTTGTTCCGAAACTTAATATATAGTAGAAACAGTCATGCCGACAAGCGTAGATTAAGCTCGTTATAAGTTTTGTTTTTTTTCTTATGATTAAATTAAATTTCAGTTTAAGAATTGTCACTTATCAAACTATTATTCCCTTTAAGGGTGGAAATCGTACCCAGTAACTTCACAATCTTTGCAAATCGTCAATTAATCAAAAACATTTTAATAAAATCTGGCAAAATTTTATTAAAAATACAAATAAAAAACTAACCCAAAACAGTGATATTTTACGAAATTACTTTTACTGCAAATTTAAAACACTTGTCAAAGATCAGGGGTTGTCAAATGTTTTTATTACAAAACATCAGTAAATTGTAACTTTATAAACACTTAAAGTAAAGAAGTTGATACTTCTACAAAACATGACTACCTCATACTCTTTGCTATTATCGTTGACTAGAAACAAATAGACTGCCCAAGCCAATGTATTTGATGTAGACACGTGCATGTGCTGCTATCTAACGGCAATTCGTTCAACTAAGCACTCAGACGACTACAAATAGCTCACTACTAGTGACTTCAGTGTGTGCTGGAGAGAGACAGAGAGAGGGAGACCGCTGGCGCTACCTGTGAAAACCTAACATGAACTAATTTCACCAAACAGAAAATCCGGCTTCACGGAATCATTAGAGTGGGCAGTCTTCTTGTTTCTGCATTCATATTATTTAATGATAGGTTCTAAAATATATTTCTAACGTCCTACGTAAGTATAAAACAATAATTAACATAAAATACTGTAATAGTTAGGTTAAAGCGATGCGTCAGTCTTGCGGTTAAGGTATCAGCACGATCAGCAATCTGTGAAATATCTTTGTACAATTCCATCACCTTTCTAGAATACGGTCAGACCCGTCTTGTCAAATCAACGCTTTACATTTTTGTAAAAAAATAAAGATTAATAGCTAACGTTAGCTAAGTTCTGAATGATCAGTTTATTTCCTAGAACAACAATTCTCATAAGAAAAAAAAAAACTCTTTCAAATAGACATTTAATAAGAGAATACACTGTTTGGAATAACATGAAGTAACCAAATATAAAAAACCAAAAAAGTAAAGATATTTAATTTCTTTACTTGTACTGTAATTCATAGTAACAGGTACCATAAAAACAGTTTAAAACAATGTGCATAGAATGACATTAGTTTTATATTTTAAAATATAAGTGAGTGTTAGGAATTTCTAGAAAATGTTACAATTTAAAAAGGTGAAATTAAACTGAATATTATTTACGAAATATTATGATGAAAGATTCTATAAATTAGATTATTAAACAACAAAAATAATTGAATATGCTATACAGATATTTTGGTTCCAAATTGTTATAACTATAACTTTTCAAATGTCGTTTCAATATTTCTAACATCACAGGGTGACGAAAATATGAAAATCGCTGATAACCTAGATATTTTAACCTTTTACACAGAGAAAAAAGAAACAGAGGTCGTATCCAATAGTGCACTGAATGGGTGTTGGGTTATAGAAACTTGGGGTGTCGAGTTGATAGTTCTCCAGCTCGCCGTGCGGATGGCAGAACCAGCACCGTTGTCAGTCTCTCCCTTATTCCCTCCTAATACCAAAGGATAAATGCATAAATTATTACTACATTTTTATCAAGCTTTACACTTACGATAACTGCCACTGTAGGCGTTCGCTCCCGTCATAAGAAAACGACCTCAGTTTCTTTTTTCTCTGTACCATTCCACGATTTGTAACTATTGAATCCATTATGAGTTTTGTTAAAAACTAAACTATCAATAGTTTTGACAAACCAATAGTAAATGCATTTTTCTTACATCTAACGGACTAACTGCATAAGGAGAGTAATTAGTTTGTATTGATCACTTTAGAATTATTTAAATTAAAATAATTATTAAAAAAAAAAAATTTTAAATAATTATTAAAAATTATTTAAAAAAAAAGAATTTATCACTTAGAAAGGGTAATTATTTAAACAATTTATCTTGGATACGATATCAATATTGGGCTAAAAAATACGTGTAGATTATCAATATATACATAGTAAAATATAAAATTGTATTATACACATTTGTTTTTAATTTTCTTGAACTGGAAAAGAAAAGTGCAATATGCCTATAAACTTCTGGTTTGTTTTATGTCCTTTTTCCGAGTAGTAAGAAAATAACAGTCTGTTCGACCGATAATAATATCATATTAATTTTCTGTTACAATTTGTTATTACGTTTACAACCAAAACTCTAAGGATGCCAACAAATATGATCAATACAATAATGTTACAAATAAATACTAATTCCTTAATCGTATTAACACTATTTGTTCAGCCTTATCGATGGTAAATACATAAATAAAGCAGAGACTATCTCTACAGTTGACTGAGAGCAAGATTGTTTAGAATATTACTTGACATTAGTGTAACAAAAATTCTCCTATATACAAAATATTGAAAATAATGGATACTTAAAGGCATACAGGTTCTTTTGATATAGAATATTACCGTCGTAGTGGCTCAGTGGATAAGGCTTCTGACTGCGGAAGGCAGAGTCTAGGTGTTCGAATCCCCACTGAGCCAACGGTCGGTAGGCCTACTTCACTCATTGAATAAAGTTGACGCACAGCCCTGTAGGCCCATGGTAACTGGCGAGTGAAGTTTTGTAAAAGATAATTAGTAATAGTTTACATAATTACCAGTGAAAACGTATTTATACGTCTTCAATAAAACAGTAAATTTTCAGTTGGTTAAAATACTACATTTTAAAATTTAATTTCAAATTGATGTTGAAGTAGTAACACAAATTGAAATATCAAAAAATGTTAGTGTGCCCATAAAATACGGATGAAATAAATGTTTATTTTTTAATTTTTTAACTTATTTTTAAAATTACTTTGAAAACAAAACTGTGGTGAACAGTTTGTTGAAATTTCGAAACTATATCAGTTCATACACTTACTGTAACTTTAAAATTAAATTGAATCTTATTTCCGAAGAAAGAATGTTTTTAAACTACATGTTTTTAGAAGTGTTCATGTATACTTTATGGCTGTTTACGTATCCTTTTTTCTCTAAACGGCCACACCAAATTGTTATTTTGACATAAATTCTCAACTTTGCCATCAACCGACAAAAGATAATATCAATTCTCTTACACTTAGTACAAGACAAGACAGACACATCTATATTAACAAACATCTTGCTCTGAATCATTCATAATCAATTACATCAATAAAACAGTCCTATTATACAATATTCATACTGTACATTGGTGATCGTTTAGAGTGCGGGTGAGGGAGGGGGGATGTGAAGGAACTGGGATCGTGAATCCCTCAAGAGAAAGAATTGTTCGCACTGGGACAAGCGCACGCACACTGAGTCACTATAGGGTATTCGACCTTTATCCACTGACACACCCTTGGGATGGTCTGGAGGGCGGCGTTGGAAAACACCGTCGGCCTACAATGGAACCGTAAAATAGTCTTGTGAACTGTTCCAGAGGGGCGGCACTTCATACCCGGAGGGATGGAGCAGGAAGTCTTCCCCGCCTGACAGTGACCTTCCTTCAGCCAACGAGGCCAGAACCTGAGGCCCAGATCCTTCCAGCGGTATGCCACTGGGCAGGCAGTGAATCCCCACAGGAACTGCTGCAGCTTTCTTTTCAACTTCGCACTGACTCGCGTCCGAAGTTTCGTACCATCAGGGAGTCGGATGTACTTGAAGTCCATGTCTTTGAGGTGTTTCGGCATATCTCCAACAGGCACCAGTCGGCCTCTCCTGTTCCTTCGAAAGAGGAACTCGGAATGATTGTAGAAATCTTGTGTCTCCTTGGGTCGAAGGACACTCATGAATGCTGGATCTAGGTTGCGTCCCAATTTCGCCTTAAGAAGAGTCGTGTTGAGCTCCAGCGGTCGTGGGTCGTGGCTCCTGTTTGGGTCTTCGATGAGGTCGGGAGGAGGTGCCTCGTCCGCGGAGGAGACGGGTCGCAAGCCGAGGTCGTGCGGAGAGGCCCGCTGCTCTGCCGAGAAACAGATGGCGATTGCCACGGTAGTCAGTAGGACCGCTCTGAGCACGTGGGCCTGACAAACCCCAACATCCATCTGGAACATTAAGGAACATAGTTAGAGGGGGTTTGTAGAATTTGTAGAGGGGTAGAAGAAGTTTGTTCTGCGTATAGTTCAGAATCTCTTTTTCAAGATCCAATTTAATTGTTTACATCATCTGATCTGCTGAATGATCGTCTTTCTGGAAAGCTGAGACCAGGGCGAACGGAACCACTCATCGCCTGAGAAAATATCGTTCTTTAAGGGTTGTTGCATAACGGTTTACTTTAGAATAATTCACTAATTAATACTTAAAATTTACTAAACAACAAAGGGTTACAAGCAACGCGAAGGGCTTGTCTCTGAAGTTATGAAGAGAAATGCTGGGAAGATTATAAGGTGATTACGAAGCTTTTTATTTCTGGACAGTTATTAATGAGTTATGTCAGAGGTGAGATAAAGGATGGAGGCTGGTTAGTTTTTTAAATTTTTATTAATTTAATAAGTAATAACATAATAAAGGGGAAGTTGTTGGAGCAGAAGAGAATGTCATGAAAGGAGATTGAATATTGGACATGGAGATAAAATAATGTTGAACAATGTTTTACTCTCGAATGTATAATAGTCGAACGATATAAACATGTTGATAATTGTTTATTAAATACTCTTCAACTCAACGAAAGGAAGTAGTTTTGTACCTCTTCGTGGATTTTACTCACAAACAACTAGCATATATAAATATAGAAAAGTAATACATTACAGTGGTAAATAAGCCCGCGATACAAAAGGCAAAACTCATAACTAACGCTATGTCGGGATTCAAAGCACCAATGAAAGAAAGAGAATGGATTCGAAATCTGAGTCTTCACGCCAGATTAAATGTTATTTATAATTTTTTACGACTGCATTCAGGTAACGAATGGTGTTCTCGGCGCCAGCTTAGCCTGCTAACTTATGGCAGCTGTCTCCCACATCCCGTCCCAGGGGTTCTTAAAGTCATCCAAGGTGTATCGGAGGAAATTTGTGGCCGCGAGGTCTTTGTGAACAATAAAGAGCACCTCCTTAATCCCCGTCTCCATCATTCAGGACGTCTGCAGAGGTCTTTTGAAGGAACGATGGGTTAATCTTCGCCGTTCATTCATAACCCTCTCATTCATCCTGTCACAGCTTCGATGTAGGGAGACATATTCTCTCTGGATATAAACTGGTTGCTCTCAAAGCATGTCGTGCTACGGAAAGGATGACATTCCAGTTCGCTTAACCACAGAGAAGAGAGAAAAGAGGTCACTATATTATGGTATCAACGAACGCATCAGTAGCAGTTATCACAAACGTGAATATTTATAAATTTTTAGTAAAAATTACTATATTTATCCTTCAGGATTTTGAAGGGATTAAGGCGGACTGACGTTAGGGCTGGTGCTGCCATATGCACGGCGAACTGGAGAACTAACTACTCCAAGTTTCTATAGCTCGACACCCATTCAGCGCAATTGGATACTGTCTCTTTTCCTTTCTTCTCTTTTTGTTGTACCAAGTTACGATGGTTCAAAGTTGCGATATTTTTCTTTGGCCTTATTCTCTCTTACATAAGTAACTTGAGAAAAGTTGTAACTAACTTGTCCGTATTAATTTTAAGTTTACTATTACTCTACTATTGTGCTGATTATATTATTTTATTACGTTTTCAACTATTTTTATGTTGACATCAATTTAATTAAATGTTCCGATTCTTTTAAATTTAAAATAGAAATTACTTTTTTACTCTAACACATTTTTGCATGTTGTACATGGACACAAATTATAGTGTGTGCAACATACATTTAAAGTGTGAACTATGGCCAAGGGCTTTGTTCAAATATAAAAATGTGTAGTAGTATTATCGAACTATAAAATCGAAAAAGAAGAGAGAAAATATTGACTGTACGTGGTAAATTATGTTCTCGATTATCTTTACACTGATTCAGCGGCCGCTCAATGGTTGTCATCAGCGTGAACACTACTGGAAAAAGTTGTCCGCCATGGGTGGTAGAAAGTGTCCATGTGTTGTCCTAAGAAGAGACCCGAGTACCATGCTTGTCAATTAGCGTAAAATCATATCAATACTACGTGGTTCGAATTCCACGTAAAGGTCTTTGTCCCTTACTAGGTCTTAGCCCTCTGGCTATTGTGCTATTAATAAATGGCTCTCTCTAAGGACGATAGACCTTAGTAACAATGACTAAGCTCGTCCATCTACACTCATTCACCCCCCCCCCATGTTCATACATCTATGAAAAATAATTATTAATTGAATTATGGTTTTAGTTTTGCAAGCTTATAGTTAAAAAGCACAACACGCTCTTTGGGATTCCACACAGATTTATTTTTTATATTTCTCAGTTTAAATTTGTCACGAACATTTTCGATAACCATATAAATTTTTTCGTAAATCAATCCCCTCGGTCGGCCAAATTCTGACAGATAGCACTTGTCAGCTGAGCAGTTGAATCATAATTTATCTGGGGATCTAGTGTACCCCTGTATGCTGTTTAAGGTAGTTTTTCCCATTGTGCGCAAATGGTTTGCGATGTTACACTTTTTTTAATTATTTGTGAAAGTAACTAACATTATTTTCTTGTGTTTATGGAAACGATGGCCAATAAAATAAAGCACAACCATTTAAATAGAGTGTTGAAAATTAACGTATATTATGATGGTAAACAAACATCTGCCTATGTTTGTGATTATTAGTAGAGTTGATCATAGTTGTTGAGGAACAGGTACATTTTTATATTGATTCTATATGTTATAGTCTTTAAAGTGGGGGTCCAATAGACACTTTTGTAAAATATATCTGTGCCATTTGAAACTGGCAACTTATCACATTTGAACAAAATCCCACATTGCAAAAGTTTACCTTTTTCTTCTTTTACCACCTTTTTCCCCAACTGGCGCCAGCCTAGGGGCGTGCCAATTTGCATAGGAATGCGATGGTGTTGATGTGTATAAATGACAGAATTTATAGCCGCTGATCGAGGAGTCGAAAAGGAGCTATGAGCCCGCCCCTGGTCCGATCTTATCTCGCGAGTCCGTCGGACTGTCTGTTTGTCCGTCTGTCTGTCTGCCCACCGACAACAGACTCATTATGTCCCGCCCCCACCCCTCAAGTTTGATGAGGATCTTTCTTCGCCTTTAATTATCGGTTTGAAGAGTCAGTTTGGGGCATCTCCAACATCAATATGTTTGTCGGGCCAACATTCTCCGGATTCCACCACAAAAGGTTTCCGACTGTCTCCGTTAGTTATGTTACAAAGAATCTGACTTAGCGGAGGGTATACAAATACTGAGTTAGCTTGTTATAACAGAAAATACCCTTATCTCAGTACATGATTAGTTCGCGAGAACTCACTGTGATAATTTGACTAAGTAAGACTGTTTTGTGTTTGTGGTCCACGATTAACAAGTTCATGTATCAAAATTATATTTCTTTTGCAATACAACGATTATTACGTTTTACATTATCATCAATACTACACCCTTGAAGGAGAACCCCTTATTTTTGGTGTTTTCAGTGAAGCGAAACGCACTTCCCCTCTTTGAATTTGGGACTTCGAATTTATTGTAAGACTAGGAGGACACCTCTGCACGCATCGCGTGCTAACTCCGTCTTCACTCGCAACAATCGTAAGGCGAGCTCAGCCTACGGCCTCACCAGGATTCTTAAGCAGTATTCCATGAATTCTGGTGTTGGCAGCGGAGCCCATAAACAGTCTTTTCTGAAATCTGATAGTATATTAGTAATTAAGAGAAGAATGCCTTTAATTTGATACCCCACTCGGGTATATTAGTTAAACATTACCCAATTTTGGATATTGGAGCATATTTTTTATTTAGGGTGGGGGGGCAGAGGCCTTAAACGTTGTCTCTTCCAAAATATAATGGTATTATGTGATTTAGAAGATAAATACCTATGGTTTGATACTCTATTTGCACGTTTTATTTTAATATTATTAATTTTTTTTAGGAGATTTTTTGGGGTGGCATATATCCCTTATAATTTGTTATTTTCAAAATATGATTGTATATTTGGATTCAGGAGAAATATAGCTTTAATTTAATACCCCACTTGATTAGATAACATCAGTATTTAAATATTGTACATTTAAAAAATTTCAGTTTTTGGACCCACGATACCCCAATTTTTTTAGATTTTAATCTGAAATTCACATCTAAGGTGTGCGTGTGTTACGCGTGTAGAACAGTGGAGGTTTGAAAACTGTAGCCTACTCAATATTTTTCTCAAGTTAGGTAATAAAAACTACTTTTTGTGATTTTTCCATAAGAAATACGTTGGGGCAGTTTGGGGTAAAAAGGGCCACCATATTGTTTATGAGTGATACAAGTAAACTTTTGTTAAGTTTCCTGGAGGTTTCAGGCCAAGAGCTTCAATTCAAGTATACATTTTATGGGGGTAGAACGCCGGGAAGTGCCTCAACATTAAGTCTCAGTCAATCAATCAGACATCGATCTTTATAGTACAAAGATAAACGCATAAAACTTTTTAATAAATCTAATAAAAACAATAAAATGATCATACAGTTAGATAAAAACTAATTGAAACATAGAATAACATTGGAAAAACGCCAGCCTACATCATTCATGTTATAACAGCTGATCATTGATTTCAGAGCGCTCCTACAGCAAGTGCTGGAACTACGAGGAGGTTCAACATGCTATGACCAAAGACGTGATGATACTAGCCAGCATGGCTGTCTATTTCATTTCTTTATATGCACTTGTCTGATGCCTTCTTGTTTGAATATGTAAATTTGTGTTCAAGTATACATTTTATGGTCGCAGACTTTTCGTAAAGAAAGGTAAACAACTTTTATCATCTTCGGACCAGATAGATGGATTCACGGATGGATGAAACCTCACAGTTAGGAAATAATGACCTCGGAGTTGAAGGTTGTTTATTTATTTTCTTGCTATAACGTGGTTCCTTCCTGAATCGCTCTGATCTTACACCATAAGTTGAACATCAACTTACGTTGTAATTAATCTGAGTTGTATGACGTTATTTTTGTTTGTACTTCTACTAAAGATATACTAATTAAAAAAATATTTTGGAACAAAGAAGGTTTTATTTGGTCCATAATTTTATAAAAAAGCAATTGAATATTATTTTCTTCTTTGGAGATAGTCTAAAGTACGGGGTGAATGTCAACATTTAATTTCTGAAGTGAATTTGCCTTTCATCTAATCATGGTTACGTAATTCAATTCGAAAAGCCTGTTAGAATCGTCATACATTGTTATAAAAAAAAAAAAAAATAAGTAAATAAACATAATCAACCTTAACTGGACATTATTTGTAACCTTAAATTTAAGATAAAGCGGGCAGTGTTGTCATTTTATTTATTTTAGTAGAAAGTAAAAAGTAAAAATAGGAAAAATATCTTTAAGCCGATTCATAACACAAAACTAGACTCTCAATCTCTTTTAAAATCACATTAAAATGTTAAAGCTTAACATACTTACTCTATTAATAAAACAAAAAGGCAAACAGTTAAAGAAAATAAATGTTTACTTTCAATATTTTTTTTTAAATTTGGTGAACTATACATACTGAAAGGGAAAACTAATTTGTTGTTCACAAACTTATCATCAAAATTAATTCATTCGAAAATAACGAATTGAAACAAATAAAGGAATGTTAAATTGCTGTGTTATTTTATAAACTTTAATTTACTAATTGGAACCATTATTTTACAAAATTGTTATGTAAATGTTTGCATTTAGACAAAAGAGGGAAGATGATTCGTAATAGACGAATAAAACAGGCAGGTTAATATACAGGGTTGATATTTCGTAACAGACGAAACATAAAGACAAGGTGACATACAGGGTAGATATTTCGTAACAGTCGAAATATATAGGCAAGGTGACATATACAGGGTAGATATTTCGTAACAGACGAAATATATAGGCAAGGTGACATATACAGGGTAGATATTTCGTAACAGTCGAAATATATAGGCAAGGTAACATATACAGGGTATATATTTCGTAACGGTCAAAAGATATAGGCAAGGTGACATATACAGGGTAGATATTTCGTAACAGACGAAAGAGACTGGCAAGATGACATACAGGGTTAATATTTCGTAACAGACGAAACATAAAGACAAGATGACATACAGGGTAGATATTTCGTAACAGACGAAACATAAAGACAAGGTGACATACAGGGTAGATGTTTCGTAACGGTCAAAAGATATAGGCAAGGTGACATATACAGGGTAGATATTTCGTAACAGACGAAAGAGACTGGCAAGGTGACATACAGGGTAGATATTTCGTAACAGACGAAACATAAAGACAAGGTGACATACAGGGTAGATATTTCGTAACGGTCAAAAGATATAGGCAAGGTGACATATACAGGGTAGATATTTCGTAACAGACGAAAGATACAGGCAAGATGACATACAGGGTTAATATTTCGTAACAGACGAAACATAAAGACAAGATGACATACAGGGTTCATATTTCGTAACAGACGAAACATAAAGACAAGGTGACATACAGGGTAGATATTTCGTAACGGTCAAAAGATATAGGCAAGGTGACATATACAGGGTAGATATTTCGTAACAGACGAAAGAGACTGGCAAGGTGACATACAGGGTAGATATTTCGTAACAGACGAAACATACAGGCAAAGTGATATGCAGGGTAGATATTTCGGAACAGACGAAACATACAGGCAAGGTGACATACAGGGTAGATATTTCATAACAGACGAAACACACAGGCAAGATGACATACAGGGTAGATATTTCGTAACAGACGAAATATACAGACAAGATTATATATAGGGTAGATATTTCGGAACAAACGAACGTACAGGAAAGGTGATATATATAGACTTGATATTTCGTAACAGACAAATCAGCTAGACAAGGTAATATAGAGGGTACATAGGGTAGAGAGAATTTTACAAAAACTTGACAACAAGAAAATTACTTTGTTTTTAGGAAAATTTTTAAAAAATCTTGTTAAAAGTATGTTTTGTCGAAGGCAAGGGTCTTGTGAGGACAGAAGAGCAAGTGCGATTATGACTGAGGCTCGACCCACAACCAGCTTTCTTGTTCTCCGATAATGATCGCCATCCAATCACCTCCAATGCAAATGGGCCGAGTCTTCTCTGCCTACAGACGCCCACCGCACTACGCCTCGCTTTTGGACAGTTTGGACGGTATCTCCTCGGCATGGGCGTCTCGTCTTGTGTCCTTCCCGTAGTAGTAACCCTCCATGTAAATTGGCGAGTGTTCCAATTAGCGAATGCAAATTTGCACATTCCTAAAGCCCGACACAGTGACCAGGAACAAGATCATTCTTTTTGAGGAACAAGGCTAATTTTATCAAAAACCTGTTTGATTTCAAAAGAAGTTACCTTTTTTGAACGTTATCTTCAACAGAAGGCGTTGATAACAGAGAAAATGTGTTAATGAGTGCAATGTTGAAATGTATCTTGCCGGTTTGGGAAGAACTTAGTTGAGACTGCTTTGCATCTAACAACATCGTTACACTACTACACACAAACACAGTGTCATTTCACCTTATCACTGATTATCTTATATTTTCCTGACTTCCTATTATTGAAGAACATTTTACTTTTCGAGTAGCAGTAATTGATGACAAAGCATGTATTAAATTATTACTATGTTCCAATTTCATAATAGATTTATTCATTTTTTATTAAGACCCCGATCTTAATAAAAACGATTTTTATTAACGCCCCTAATCGCCCGATAAGATATGGGCGATTAGGGGCGAATGAGTGTGGTGAGTGTAGATGAACGAGTTTAGTCATTTTTTCTAACTAAGGTCGACTGCTCCTTAGAAAGAGTTATTTATTAATAGCCCAATAGCCAGGGCAACTAAAGGACCTACAGCTTTACGTGGAATCCGATCCACGTTTGTTCTGATTTCCAGCTATTTGACCAGATTTATACTCACTACTCTTCCCTACACAACATCCTGACCCTGACTACCACCCAACATCGACACTCCAGACTTCCCTAGAAGTGTCCACGTCGATGAAAACCATTGAACGGATGCCATGTCAGTAAGAGCACAGAGCATAGAACCTATCGCTACAATTTACACAAAACGTTGTCCCCAAGTAGCTGGGTTACAGCACTGCGTCACTAGTGCCTATATTATAAATTAAAATTTTTGTTATTACTACCGCAGAGAAGGAAGAGACAGATGTCGCACCCAATAGTGAGTCGACTTTGTAAGTCGAGTAATTATCTCTCCAGTTTGACGTGTGATGGCAGGACCAGCGCATTTTTAGTTCCTCCCTTATTCCCTCCAAATCATCAAAGATAAGCGTAGTAATTATTAATACAGATGTACAAAGGTGTACTATTTGTACTCTATTAAAAACTGCCTCTGAGGCGTTCGCTGCATCCGAAAGAGGACGACCTCTGTTTCTCTTTTATTTCTTCTCTATTCTACTTCTTGATAAACTAACAGTTTTGCTATGATATTATTATTGATCTTCGGAATACAAACATAAACTTTATCACTCTCAACCGTTAAAGTCTCTTATTATAAACGCGCTAAATATTTTAAAATCACTTTGTTATTATTTTTCATAATCAAATCAAAATATATATTCAATAATAATTAAAAACTAATTCTAATCTATTTTAATTCCATGTTCCACTCAAGTGCGGGAAGATTGATCTGTAAAGTGAAGCCATTTATCAAAGTATACATTGCGCACTAAATCAAAGGTGTAAAAAAAACATGAAAGGACGGTCATTAAATAATAATGGATCTTAAATAAACTATTAACGTGTTACGGCATGCCGACCAGTTAGCTGGCTAGCGTCCATTTTCCCGGGAATGAAATATCGATGATGTCAACTAAATGGTGCAACAAACGCAAAAACGCCAGTTTTTTTTCAAAATGTCTTACTCATGTTGACATTCATTCCAGTAAGAAGAAAGTAATATAATGCCTGAACTGTCGTATCCAATAATTTAGAATATTGGAAATATATTAGAAAAGCCAGCACAATTTAGCCACGGAGAAAAAAGAAACTGAGGTCACTTTTTACGGCTACAGCGAACGCCTCAGAGGCAGTCATAAAAGGTTACAACTTAAGTACATCTTCATACATCTGTAGAAATAATTACTACGTTTATCCTTGAGGATGTGGGAGTATAACGGGAGGGACTGGCGAGGTCATCCACTTGTCAAACAGAAGAAATAACTAAGCGCACAATTGGATGTGACCTCTGTTCCTTTATTATCTGTGGCTTATCGTATAAGAGTTACTGTTGATGTGTCCAAGTCATCACGAAAAGGCATTTTTACGTGTAAAATACACATTGTTTGTAAATCCGGTCTGAGGATGGTGAGCGTGGTTTACCGAAATCGATCACCGACATATGTTTACATTTTGCACTTACTTATATTTAAACATATTTGTGTTTTGTGATGTTTATTTGGGTTTTTATTTCTACCAACACTAAATACGATAGTTAGGACTTTACTTTTATAGTATTCTATGAGGAGAACTGGTCTGTTATTAAAAATTGTGTAGTGGTTATCTTTTCCATTTTTTCATAGGTCGATCAAACCTTACTAATTTTTGTTCTATTTTGTTATCTTTACTCAGCAGGGCTTTACGTTAACTTTATTTTATGTTTTAGCTCAGCTAGAGATTCGAACATTGGACTTCTCGTTCAAAGCCTAACCATTGAGCTACTACGATTAGAACATCTTCCATTAGAAAAGCTGGTCAAGTGAAATTAGATTAAATTAATTTATTTCAAAAATATAAAAACTTAATTCTAAGAACTGTATATACTTGGTCTGACCCATAGAATTCAAAGAATATCTTTACAATTCCAATTCATATAAAGTTAACCTTTAGAATTCAGTGCCAACAAATGTAATTACCTCTTAAATAGTTACCATGTTTATTATAAATAAAGAAGTCAGAACAAGATCAACATATTTATCAGGCTTACTGTATCTGCCACGACTTTTCTTCGGGAGGGTCGGCGACAGAGTGGTGTAAGGTGTTAGGACAGTGTCTGAGTTGGAGAAAGTTATCAAAAGGAAAAGAAAAAAAAAACAAGAAGAAGGAATTGAAAAATCGAAGAAAATAAAAGAAAGGAATATAGATCAACTTAGTATACAGTGTGATGTTAGGATAAAGGAAACAGCAAAACTAGTCTCCTCTGACAGAATGAGTTGCGTGCACTGATCAATCTATGGGACTAGACAGTATAGGGTTAAAAAAGGAGGCCAGTCTTTCCTAAAAAAATTGCACCCTTAACAAACCGTTTTCTAATCCTAGTAGTTGTTGAGTGGATTATATTGTATGGACTTATCTAACCATACAATATAATCCTTATAAAATGAACGTATGTTTTGGGAAACATTTTTCTTTTAGCTAACATCTTGAGACCAGTTATTTATTTATTTTTGTAACGAGAGATAGCTGGAAACAAAGCAGAAAGCACATTCTAGATAGCGGATTAGAAAGTCATTAAATTAGAAAAGAGATTTAAAAATGGTGCTGCTAATTGTTGTTATCAGTTAATTAAGATTAGACACACCTTCTAAGGTTCGTTGATCTTGCCCGATTATCAGGCCAAATTGAATTATTTGAAAATACTAAAGTAATTTTCAAATTTGTCTCAAAATAGACTAAAATTGATTAATTTTACTTTGTAAACCCTTCTTATATTAACCTACTAGCTGTACCCACCCGCTTCGCCGGTCATAATATTGAGTTTTTTTGTATAATCGAAACGTTCAGCAAGCTATCAGTGTGAAGTCTTGCAATCAAAATATAAGTAAAACATTCAACAAAGTCAAGAACAATACAAAATTAACTAAATACTTTGTTTTTAAAAAACAATTATATAATCTAATATCCAATTTAAAACAGATGATGTTATGTATATTTACATATGAATTTAAAATTCTAGCCTACCACAATTTTTTCAATTTAGTTTTATTTAACAGATGTTAATCAAATAATTCAATAAATTAATATAGCTCTATAAAAATACCGTGGGAATTTTGGACGTCAGTGGGACGGAGTCCTGAGTTCGGATAGGAAACTCCTTTCTTAGTGAGCCTCCATTGGCCAAAATAAACCTATATAGAAAATGTCAAGTCAGTAGGACGTATTTTTTTATGAGAAATAGTGTTGAGTGGTAAATGGCTTACATACAGGGTGTTTCGCGAGAGGTTGGCACAACTTCAGAATGTGATAGTAGACATAAAAATATGCAAAAAAATTCCTGTAAACATGTGGCCTATCTTACCTTGTTAAGTGTACGTCTGTCTGTATGTGTGTGTGTTTTTTTTAATTATATCTCAAACATAGTTTGAGCTAATAATTTGGAACTTGGTATATTTGCTAACCTAGTTAGGGGTAGTTTAAAATAAAAGGGGAAGAAAATTATCTTTATCAGTTTCAAAATGGCAACCATAAAAATGTTAAAAGTTAAATAACTTTAAAACCATTATTTGTATTGAAAATATATTTAGATACTTTTATTTTGTAAATTTAATAAAAAATTCAAAGATTCCTTAATTTTAACAATCGGTTTGAAAATAAAAGAGTAAAGCACTTTTTCATGTATGCATGTTTAGGGGTTCATAAAAAAATAGCCTTTTGTTAATAACGACATTTATTTTACATAAAACAAAAACAAAAATTGTATAATTGTATTATAAATGCTGTTATTATACAATGTATACCCTCCTTCATCAATACATACTTCAGCCTAAAATAATTAATTAAGCAATGTATACTTTAAAATATTTTAAAACGGCTGTTAAAAATGACTATACTAAACAAGCATACATGAAAAAGTGCTTTACTCTTTCATTTTCAAACCGATTTTTAAAATTTAATAATCTTTGAATTTGTAATTAAATTTACAAAATTAAAGTATTCTAATACATTTTCAATATAACTAATGGTTTTCAAGTTATTTAACTTTTAACATTTCTTATGGTTGCCATTTTGAAACTGATAAAGATAATTTTGTTCCTTTTTTATTTTAAACTACCACTACCTAGGTTAGGAAATATACTAAGTTTCAAATTATTACCTCAAACCATGTTTGAGATAAAATTTTTGTAATAAAAAACACATTCAGACAGACAGACACTTAACAAGGCGAGATAGGCCACATGTTTACATAAACTTTTTTGTTAATTTTTTTGTCTACTGAAGTTGTGCAAACCTCTCGCAAAACACCCTGTGTATAAATTTAAAAATTGCAGATTTAAATCAGTTTGTTCTCTAAGATAAAATCGTTCCAAAGTCTAGACAAATCTGCAAGTCTACTTTTAGAGGACACAAAGTACTGTAATTGACTCTGAATCAGTGAAATATGGGGTTTCTCGTCATATTTAGCCATGTTCTGTGAACTGGCTATGCATTTGGTCAAATTTAATTTTAAATTTTCCGAGGTCAATTACATTGTAAATTTCAATTTGTTCTCTTAGATAAAAAAGTTTCATAGTCTAGAAATATCTGTAAGTATACTTTTAGAGGGCCAAAGTACGACAATTGACTCTGAATAAGTTAAATATCTTGTTTCTAGCCATGTTTAGCCATGTCCTAAGACCTGGCTATAGATGTGTTCAGATTAAATTGTATGTTTTCCCACTGAATACAGTATGTTCTCCTAGATAACAGTTTCACAGTCTAGAAAAATCTGTAAGTCTACTTTTAGAGGCCGTAAATTAATCAATTTGATTTACACGCACAAATGAAAATCTAGCTCTACCTAAGGATGAAGGATGTGAGATAGAGCCAAAGTTGTAGATCGTCTCAAATCAGCCACAGAAAATGGTGTTAGTTTTGCTGTAGAACCGTTCATTTAGCTGCTACAGTCCAATTAGAGAAACGCTGTTTTTGGCATTTCAAATTTTCGGCACTAAAAAGGCTGCCATCTTCGATTTACTAAGATTTTTCAAAACCCTTTCTTATTGCACATCTGCAACACAAGACCTTTGCCTCTACAAAATTTCAGCGTCGTAGGCTAAGTACTTTTTTAGTTCCAGCGATGAATGAGTTAGTTAGTGGTTTTTGCCTTTTATAGGTATAGATTCACTATTTTATTTGTATATATTATTTTACACATTATCTATTAAATAGATTGAAGTTCTGTTGTAGACTGTTGAATTATCTTATTTTAAATACACATTTTTATAAGTTTCTTATGGTTTCACCTTTCCTTTTGATATTGTGTAATAATCCATGTATTGTTCCTTTAGAAATTGATTTAGCTAGGTGCTGGGCTCTAATTCGTAGTTTTTACCTTTTTTGATGCTGTAAACCGATTATTTTTGTATTTAGTTTAATAAATATCCAGTAAGTGAGTAATCTAATCTAAAATTGCAGTAAATAACTCATTTTGTCGTTTTCGTGTAAATGCATGCGTTTGTTTTATTATTGTTGTTGTATATATTAACAATGCACCAAGAATTACATAAATGTATTTAATTTTAATGTGGATTTTCAATATCCCTAATATGGTATACATCTTTTCGATGCATTGATTCCAAATATTTGTCACTTCATGAACGTGACCTGAAGTAAAAGAACAGGTACTGTACTTAAAAAATATAAAATCTCGTTTAAGGGAATTTTTGCCGTATGAAACACTCTAAAAAGGTTATAATCATTGTAACTTTTCCTTAATTGTTTCAGAATAGTTATATAACATTATCATGTGATAATTACATATAAAATAAAATAAATGAAGAAAAGAAACTAAAATAAAAAACCAAAATAAGAGAAAACAAGAAAAATTAATAGAGAAGAAAAAAAATAAAATGAAAAGAAAATAATAGAAAAAGAAAATAAATTAATTACATATAAAATAAAATAAATGAAGAAAAGAAACTAAAAAGAAACCAAAATAAAATAAGAGAAAACAAGAAAAATTAATAGAAAAGAAAAAAAGATAAAAATGAAAAGAAAAAATAGAAAAAAGAAAAAGAAAAGGAAAAGGAAAGAGAAAGGGAAAGGGAAATGGAAGGGAAAGGAAAAAGAAAAAGGAAAAGAAAAAGAAAAAGGAAAAAGAAAAAGAAAAAGAAAAAGGAAAAAGAAAAAGAAAAAAAAGAAAAAAAGAAGAAAAAAGAAAAAGAAAAAGAAAGAAAAAGAAATAGAAAAAGAATATAGTCTAAATAAAGAAAACAACAAAACTTGTACAACATTGATGACATAACCTAACTTATTTCACATTGCACTTTTTTAATACTATCTAATGGTTCTTTTTTTATGTAGGCCTACGTACTCACTTGAACACACAAATACATGCATACGCCGAGTACGTAATCAATGTTTTTTTTTTTTTTTTCAGTACGTACACACACTTTCACATACACACGCATAGTATGCCTACATAATCAGCAGATACAGTACCTTCAAAATCAACCTCTAAGGTCAGCTCAGAAATACCGAACCTGCTACTGGCCATTCTTTTCTCTGACAACTCAATGTGCACCATCGTTTATTTGCGCGACTACCGGTCAGTCTTTTGTCCGGCCCACCCACCCACTCCACCGCACATTGTCCTGAGTGCGGGGGACGATGCTACAACAGTCGGCCGTTTTGGTTGGCGCGGGTTCGTGCCTAAACACCCCCTTACAATGGCTAGTGTTATTTCTTGGCCGGTGTCTCGTCTTCGTCCAACTCCGGGGTCTTTGTTTGTGCACGTACTTAAGAAATGGGCCCGTTTCGGTTGGATTAAAAAGTAAATAAACAGTTTTATATATTTTGGGACCATGACAATAAGAGGGGCTGAAGAGGTCGGCCATCTTGAATATATTTTCAATAAGATCAACTTTGTACTGTTAATAATGTTATTCGTGTATTTTTATAATTACAATTTTGTTCGTTGTCAGTTTTAGAAATCGAGAATAAAGAATGTGGATTGGTTATCGAATATCAAGTTTTAATTTTTTTTGCTAGACGTATTTGGGAGAGCCAGTGGCTGAGAGTAGGGATGGCAAGTATTTTCAACATATCGATATATCGAATTAGCAATACACTGCAAACGAAATATCGAGAGAAATATATCGATATATCGGGTAACCAATATATCGAATTATAAATTATTTATCTGTATAAAATTATGTACCAACACTTATGTCATGACCAAAAATACACTAATGTCTTCCTGTCACTATTTAGGATAGCCTACTGGTCTACAATAAACTACATTTTAGTGCGTTAATCTGTCGTAAAAAAACACTAAATGAAGTTATTTTATTTTTTCAATGCTTGTTTTGTACGCAGAAGGGGGATTAAATGTGTTTTTTGAATCGTGATGATTTTGAGGAGAGAGAATAACGTCAATATTTAATGATATGTTATATCGGACCAAAATATCGATATGACTGATATTATCGAAAGAAAATATCGATACTAATATATCGATCTGTATTTATCAATATTTTCGATATATCGAAACGTATTTATCGATATATCCGATATATCGGTTAAGTTAAAGTTAACTGTCATCCCTAGCTGAGAGATCCAATGTGAGGGTACGCAAGTTCGAATACTAGCTTATACTGGTAGGAAGTTTACCTTGCAATCTACTGGTTTCATCCCCTGTCTGTCTCCCCACATATCTATAGTATATGAGGGAATGGGAAGAGTATGAGGGAAAATGACAGCTGAAATTGACAGAGTTGATTTTTTAAAACACAATCGTAAAGGACACTAAACTGTAGAAAGTCAAGTGTAAGTTGGAACTTTTTAGTCCTAACTTTATCCGATTAGTACCGTATAATCCAAATTAAAAATGAATATTCATTCAAGGGCATAAACAGCCAAACGTGGATTTTTAAGTTTTTATTCGGACTTAGGCCTTACTTAATTTAAATTACTGTAAACGTTAGTTTTTCATATTACAATTTACAATCAGTTTAAAATTAATATTACAAACAGTGAACTGAACAGACATTTAATTAGAGCTGATAACCTTTAAAGGAATGTCTTCCCTTTGTGTATATGAAGGCCCATACAACGTTTGTGCATCAGAATACACTAGGACATACCAGGGGAGGGTGGAGCAAAATCCACACAACGATGGTGCACTAGGAAACACAAGAAGACGTACACCAAGAAGACGGACCACAGAGAAATAGGTACAGATGTCGCTTTCTTACGGCCACAGCGAACGTCTCAGCGGTGTTTATATTGAGATTAAAACTGATGTACATCTTTATACATATACAGTAATAGTTACTACGTCAATTTCTGAGGATTTGAGAGTACTAAAGGAGGGACTGACAAGGTGCAAGCCCTACCATCACATTTCACATTGGAGAAATAACTACTCGTCACAAATAGACCTACAGCGTACTATTAGATGCGACCTCTGATTCCTTCCCCTCTGTGCCGGGACGTACAGGACAGTGAACAAAATGACATGACTTATCGACATTAACTAGGATTATTAAATTCCAAATAATAAAACATTTATTACAAAACACAGTTTTGTGAGCTAATAATATATTTTTAGTATCTGATTACAGTAAAAAAAAAACTAATCATGGGATATTACCTATAGATATATTAACATGTTTAGACTAACAAATGTTAGGAATGTAGAAAAACGATACCAAATAGAAAGGAGGTTCTAAATAGCAGACAAAAAATACGCTTGTATTCTAAAAGAAGTTCGGACTTAGAATAACGTACACATAAATGTCCATGTGTAAAAACCCCAATGATCAAGATGTTTCCACGAAGGAAAATCCCCACAAAGGTGTAAAGCTCATGAGAAATTTGAAATGTGAGGTTCAAAATCCGTGAGTCACGATCAGCCGGTGGCGGGTCGGTCAGAGACTCTTCCATAGACAGGCGGAGTAAAAATAGACACGGAAGGCAATCAAAGACATGTAAAGTACAAGTCGAGGCGTCAGCGTGGCGTCGGGTTCTCGCGTTGGCCGCTCGACGCGCCACACTCGCAATCAGAGTCTCGTAAAGCCAGAAGGTGGGTGGGTGGTAAGGATATTTCCTGCACTGAGGTAAAACGTAACTGATGTACGGACGAGGACTTGAAAGTCCGGCTCCCACCTCCTCCACCCGCCTGCAGGCTGAGGTCCAAGTAGGATGGGCAATCTTCCTCTGATTCCATATACATAGGAATGGCAACGTAACATCGATATATCGAAATATACGTATCGATATAAATATTGACTAATTATTGTCGTGATTCTCTCTACTCAAAATCATCACAATTCGAAAAAACACATTTTAATTGCCTCTTATGCGTACAACACATGCGCTGAAATAATAAAGTAGCTTTAATGAGCTTTTTTACTTGAGGTTTAGGCACTAAAATTTAGTTATTGTTGACCAGTGGGTGGAACGGGTAACTGCTGTTGTATGTGAGTTGGCAACGCTGACTCTAAATGTCTAGCCAGTCGGCAGAAACCATTATTACATTATACTTTTATAATTACTGTAGTAATGAAAGGTATTAAGCCTATAATTATTCTCATTTTGATTTTTTCATTCAACCCCACAGATCACAACCTAATAGTGCCAGCTAAACCTGAGTGTATTTTTGGTTATGACATAAGAGTGAGTGGATAAATTTAAACAGATATATTCTTTACAATTCAATGTATCGGTTACCCGATATATCGCTATTTTTCTTTTGATATATTGGTTACCCAATATATCGATATTTTTCGTTCGATATTATCGTTATATCGATATTTGGTTTGCAATACATCGATAGTTCGATATATCGGAAATATTTGCCATCCCTACTATACGTTTGTTTCACTTTTTAAATGGGAAGAAAACTGAATAAAATGAAAAAATCGCAATAATTCATCTTTGAAAAATTACGTATTAATAAGCGTACACAAATTATTTACATTTATATTCTTATTATCTCGTAAAAAGTTCAAATATTGGAACAGAGCATAAGTCATTGAAATATAAATCCTTGTTTTGGTTTCTCACGGAGGGAAACGAATTCCATAAATCTAGAATTCAATCGGTATTCTCGTTTGAACATGAAGTTAATGTAATTAAAATTAATATTAAATTCATATTAATCTACATTAATTCTGGTTCAAAACTACACGCTTTGAATTATAAGTTCTGGGATACGTTAACGTCCCCAGAGACTCTTGCAGTAACGAGTAGTGAAGTCCCGAATGAAGACCTAGTTAGACTCAAAAACACATTTTTCGTAGCACCGAATTTCATAAAAATATGTCTTTTAACATACTCAATAACTTCGACAACCAAATCAAATACTTAGTAATAGCGCCATGATTCATGAAAACGCAATATCCGCACTAGAACCATGCATAGCGGGTATTGCCTATGGACATAGTATCAGGCGCTTTCCTTTCATTTCCTCCATATTAAACGTCAAAAAAAAGTAGTTATGCTCAGTGTTCCTTGTATGAAAAACCTAAACACTAAACTTTATTGACGGCTGGTCAACTGTTTTGCCTTCAACTGCCACACAAACAGATATTAGTACGATAGTGAACTGACACAGAAAAGAAAGAAAAAGAAGTCGCTTTCTTATGGCTGCAGTGAACGCCTTAGAGGCAGTTATAAATACATTTCAACCATTGAAAATATTCATAGATCTGTAGTAATATTTCCAATGTTTAGGATTTAGGGGGAATAAGGGAGGGACTGACAAGGTGCTGGTCCTGCCATTGCACAGCAAACTGTAACTACTCGACATACTAACACGACTTACATTTAGTGCTCTATTCGGTGCAAACTGTTTATTTCCTTTCTGTGAAAATTTCAAATTAAAAATAAATATTGCTTCGTTCCATTATTTAATTAATTTAAAATGTTAAATAAAGTCACTTGCCGAGGCCGAAGACCGAGGTGTAAAGAGCGCAGCGAGTGACGGGCTTGGTACGCGTAGCGTACAGGAGTGTCCCCCTAATACAACACAGATAGTGCACTGAATTTGTACGGAGTACTGTAGTTACTTTTCTAGTGGGGATGAATCTTGATTTCCTCCCTCTATTGCTTCCAAATTCTTAAGTACGTAAGTAGTGATTGTTACAACAGATTTTTAAATATGTACATTAGTCAAATCTATTTCTAACTGCCACAGAGGCGTTCACTGCGCCAGCGCTGACATCAGTGGGCCCCTTATTCCCTCCTAAATCCTGAAGAACAAACGTAAAAATTTTTACTATAAATTTATAAATATTCACATTGTTGATAACTGCTCCTGAAGCGTTCGTTGAGACCATAATATAGCGACCTCTGTTTCTCTCTTCTCTGTGGTTAAGTGAACTGGAATGTCATCCTTTCCTAAGCACGTCTTGCTGTGAGAGCAACCAGTTTATCTCCAGAGAGGATACGTCTCCCTACATCGAAGCTGTGACAGGATCAATGAGAAGGTTATGGAACGGCGAAGATTAACCCATCGTTCCTTCAAAAGACCTCTGCAGACGTCCTGAATGATGGAGACGGGGATTAAGGAGGTGCTCTTTATTGTTCACAAAGACCTCGCGGCCACAAATTTCCTCCGATACACCTTGGATGACTTTAAGAACCCCTGGGACGGGATGTGGGAGACAGCTGCCATAAGTTAGCAGACTAAGCTGGCGCCGAGAACACCATTCGTTACCTGAATGCAGTCGTAAAAAATTATAAATAACATTTAATCTGGCGTGAAGACTCAGATTTCGAATCCATTCTCTTTCTTTCATTGGTGCTTTGAATCCCGACTTGGCGTTAGTTATGAGTTTTGCCTTCCAGGTGTCTTTTTGTATCGCGGGCTTATTTAGCACTGTAATGTATTACTTTTGTCTGTTTATAAATTGTAGTTCTGTGTGATTTACGTTGATTTTTGAAACTACTTGCTTTCGACGAGATGACAACCATATAATAAATAAATATTGACAATTTGATACCAATGTCGGTAGTCTACGTATATTTGTAAAGATGTGTATAAAACCTGATATTTCGATCAGAAGACCGTTTATATTTGTCTTATTTTCAAATTATCTTAGTTTTATATGATTACTAGCCGACAGCCCTTAAGGGTGGTTTTCTACGATTTGTTATCTTTCCCTCCGTGGTTCTCTGTAAACATAACATCAATATAATAGCTCAGCCTACTGTCGTTCTGCTATATAAGAAAAGTGTTATAGTCTTGAGAACCCTATAAATCTACTTCAGGGGGGTGCAAAGTAGTGTAATAATTTCAAAGTTAGTAGAAATTACCTTAAACATTTTAAAATTAAAAACCAATTTAGCCAAGCTCTTTTGTCACATTAGTTTTTTATCAGCTCTTTGAAATATTATTAAGTAAAATTATTGCCAATGTCACTTTTACGAAAAAAGGAAACGTCTAAAGCCTGTTTCTACCCCTTAGGAATGAAACTTCGCCACAAACGTTCTTATTGTGTTTCTATGATACTAAAGCTAACTCCTTCCGAATTCCAACAAAATCCGTTCAGTGGTTCCGGAAATTTTGTGATGAGTGAGGACATAGGTTTTGGTTACATTTATAAACATAAATTTACTGTACTCAATCTGCATGATGTCTTTTTACTTTAAAACCAATTTTATTTATTAGAAATTATCACACGGAACATTTCTACAATGAGGTCGAGAACTGAAATGATCGAAAGGCTGTATAAAAATGATTTAGTTAATTTAAAATTTATAAAGACTTTTTTGTTGGAACTGTGTATGACGTCATGGGCGGGGCTAGCAGGTTGTAGGGGGCCATCAGGGTTATCCACCCCGTTAAGATCTCAGTCGAAATAAAAAAACATATATAGTTTACCACACACACACACACACACACACACACACACATATATATATATATATATATATATATATATATATATATATATATATATATAGTTTACCATACATATTGTTTACCATATCACATCAACTAATCCACACTGTTTCGCCCATTCAAAATCCAAGCCTCTCCATAATCCCAAGAATAAATGCATATTAAACAAAACTATATGAGTACCGATGATCAGATCTACATAATGGATTGACAATGCGAAATTGTGACAAAGCACTTGAGGTTGACTATGTTTAATTCATGAGGGGTGATTCATTCTCATTCACAAGAAATCGTTCCCACAGACTTTCTTAGAGTAAGTATAACTTCTTAGAATTTTGTTGGGAATATTTTCATCAAAAGGTGAGAGGATATTAGCGTTGTTGTTAAATGTAAGATTATTTATTTAGTGAGGGAGTGGCGTGCAATTTTAAAAGTCTATTGCTACGCTATCAACCCATTGCCACAGAGAACAATATTCTGTTTTGAGAACAATTTGGCAAATCCTTAGTTGAAAATTCATGAATAATATGTACAGTATCACTTTTTAAAGTGTATATAGAACCAATATTTTTATCATGTTTGGCAAATGAGCAGTCTTTGTATAACCAAAAATAGACTACTTTAAATTTTTTCATTCAGATAAAAATATAACATTTCTCGAAAAAAAATTAACGTCACCAATATGAATTTATAATAATACTAACAATAAACACGCCCACACTTTGCTGTGACCTAGTCTGATATTAACTATTTACTTGATTTTATTGGAATTAAAATAACATACAGGTGTTTTCATGAATAAACAATCAGCTGATCACAAAAATCAGCTGGTCGCAGGAGCACTTCTTCAGCACTGACATTTATTTTCATTTGTGAAACGCAAGTAAGCCAGGGAATGCTCTGAATACAATAGTATTTCCCGTTTAAATTTTTAGTAAATAAATATATATAAAAACACTCGTGTATGTAAATGTAATGTTTTTTAATAATTTCAAGCGAATGCATTCACTACGGTTCGATTTGTATGTACACAAACATACGAAAGTTTGATTTTAACATATATGTAGAAGAATAAAATTTACAAACTATTTTGGTGGTCGATTCGGTAAACCACACGTTAACCTTTCACAGACCAGACAAATTCATAAAGAATTCATCATCTTCCAAACCTTTCCTTTGTGAACCCATCTGGTCTGAGAAAGGTAAACGGGGCTTACCAAATCGATCACCATAATATTTTGTTCATTTTTTACTTGTACTATAATAAATTTCCGATCGTGATGCTCAATCGTGTTGTGTTTGTACCAACAATATAAAAAAATAATAATAATAAAATAAACTATTTAACATTTCTCCAATTCGACAATTGTAAATCCACATAAACATTTATTAGATCGTGTTTTATTTTACGATAGACTCATAATCAGTAAAATTACATCGATCACTGATACATACAAAATGTTTGATCTGTCATAAAAAATACGTAAGAAACATCCATAAAAGAACACGTCTGAAAACAATAAGAAAGCAATGACCTCGGTGTGGTCATCGATGTGGGAAGCGACGTGGTCGAAGACCGAGTAAAGATGATAAAAACCGATCACAGAAACCGCATGATCCAATTAAAAATCGAAAATAAAGGTGGCGCCTGGATAATGCCGCGGAGCTTGGCGCCGGCTGCGCGCTGCAGACGTTTGTCCATGCGTGGCGCGCGGTCTACCCGTGTAATACGACGATTTACTGCGCAGGCGCAGTGCACATGAACAAGTCTCGCTGGCATCGTCGGCGACAGAAAGATATCATTCTCTTTGGCACAGTTCACACATTACTGTAAATATTGTTGACGCCAACGCAATCTACGTGTTATTGATATGACTGGAGTTTCGTACCTATGGATTTAATGATGATTTCATAGGTCGTAGATATTGGAAAACAAACGGTTAATTAGTAAACGCACATTTTCTTAAGCTGAGCAACACGCAATCCACGACAATCCCACAGCTTTCCTAACAGGCTTTCTACCCGTTTTGTGTACTCTTATTGTAGGGTAAGAGTTATGGGTGGGTTACGATTGGCATTTGAACGGAGCAAAATGGGCTAGATAAAAATCTGTGCGAGTGCATAAGTCGAATAATTCAATGAAACTTTATTTAGAGAACGTAATTGTTGTCATCCCGTAAAAACTATATCTTTACGACGTATCTTTAAACAATAGACGCATATTCGGTGTAATATCGATAGCACGACATAGGAAAGCATTATATGAATATTTGAGAATGTATATAAACATTACCACGCTCAGGACAAGTAGAAAGAGTACCATGAATCATGTGTTGGAAGGTGAATTTGCTAACCGATCTGAAAAGTATTTTAGAATGTAAATCGAGATATGCACATAAGCGAGGTGAACATGCTAACCACGCACGTTTGTGGGTAAGGGAAGTGTATAAATGTTTACAGTATCGTGAGAGAGGGGGAAAACGAAGAATGGTGAAGAGGTAAGGGGTGTACATTGGGTGGGCGAGTCCATGTAACTAGCTAAAGTCACTGCGAGTGTAAAACTGGAACACGCACTTTGAATTAAAATAACGAATAATCAATAAATGTGTTCAGAGAAAAAAATTTAAAAATTCTTATGGAGATGTAGCTATGTCTGGTGGCTAATTAGTACTACATAAGTTATTAAGAAAACGTGCGCTATAAATTACAAATTTTTTGAGAATATAGTGGACAAAATGTACCAACCAACCTATTGTAGAGTAAAAGTTAAATATATGTATATTTTTCTAAGTGTAACTAATTATTGTTCTACAAATGACATCTGTACCAATTTCAGTCGAAATTTGAACAATTATCTTTATATTAACAATATATCAAACTTTCAATAAGAAAGTTTAACAATTTGCGGGGAGAGACAGGCGGAAACAGTGAGGTAGAGAGGGGGGAGGGCAACGCGTTGCTTGTGTGTAAAGAGAATATCGGTGGTAAAAAGACAGGGGAAAAGAAACAAACTAGTCACAGAATCTGACAGAGAACGTGGGGGTTCAAAGGCCGTGGTTTGACAGTTGTGACAATATAATCCATGATCCGCTCCCACGCGATATACGCAGCAGTAGGAAGGACTACTCGCTCAGTGCAGACACAAACTTTTCCCCATATTAACACTAAAAAATCAAAACTGAAAATTACCAGTTTGATTCCCAAGTATGTTTTTTTGCCACAACTAAAAAACTAGTCAAGTTAGAGACATGCGGTTTTTACTAAAACATTTTAAATTGTAATTCACATCTTTCCTGAAAATTTAATCAAAATCGTTAGAGGCGTTTTCGAGAAAATTCTATTTTTGTTTATTGCCAATACAAATTTAAAAAAAAAGTAAAACTTCAAAAAAGTGAAAAAATGGCCTGGAGATATTGGCTAAATACACCTACATACCAAATGTCATAAACATTGATCCGTCCGTTTGGTCCCCAACGAACTGCACATACACACATACGGACAGGCACCAACTTTTTTTCGGAAAAATTTTTTTTGGGTTTAGGGGGCTCTAAAATGGATTTTTAGACCAACTTGTAAACATTTTTTTTTTTTTACGATCAAAATACTTTCTCTATGCTCACGCATATGGGAGAAAGTAAAAACTGATTTTGTGACAGATTCTAACCAACTACCTTTTAAGAACTTTTCTAGCTGTAAGTGAATTTAGGACTTTATTTCCGAAAGCTTATTTTTGATGCACTTTTCATACTCATACTCATAATATGCGGTTTCAAACATAGAACGACAGGTTTAAAAGAGCAACGACAGAAACGCAGACTGTAGTATTCCAACCTCGAGGTGTTATCAACGATGCGCAACAGCAGTCTGGTACATTGGTCTGATAACACTCGTGGCGCCACACTGGTTTACAAACATTCAACTATTTCTGCTCGGAGAGATTTACTCTGCTATCTGGCGCAGACTCATTCATCTATCTATGGACTGTTTGTTTGTCACAGCCCTCTCTATATTGGCGTGACCACAACTACTGTGGAATCTGGTCGTGGATACTGTGGATTGTTGCCGAGCTAAACAATCCACTGTTGTGACTCGGTGTTTGTTTGTCACACAATCTTCTATATTAGTGTGACCATAACTCCTATGGCATCTGGTCGTAAATATTCTTATTGTTGCCGAGATAAACGACTCATCGTTGTCACTCATTATTGTTGTTTGTTTATCAACGCTTTCTATATTAGTGTGACCATAACTCCTGTGCCATCTGGTCATGGTTACTGTATATTGTTGCCGAGCTAGACAACTCATTATTGTCATTGTTTGTTTGTCACAGCCTTCTATATTGGCGTGACCATTAACTCCTGTGGAATTTGGTCGTGAGCACTGTAGATTGTTGCGAGATAAACTACTCATTGTTGTTGTTTGTTTGTCAAAGCCTTCTATATTGGCGTGACCATAACCCCTGTGGAATTTGGTCGTGAGCACTGTAGATTGTTGCTAGGTAAACTACTCATTGTTGCTGTTTGTTTGTCAAAGCCTTCTATATTAGCGTGACCATAACTCCTGTGGAATTTGGTCGTGAGCACTGTAGATTGTTGCCGAGATAAACTTCTCATTGTTGTTGTTTGTTTGTCAAAGCCTTCTATATTAGCGTGACCATAACTCCTGTGCCATCTGGTCATGGTTACTGTAGATTGTTGCCGAGCTAGACAACTCATTATTGTCATTGTTTGTTTGTCACAGCCTTCTACATTGGCGTGACCATTAACTCCTGTGGCATCTGTGCGTGAATACTCTGCATTGTTGCCGAGCTAAACAACTCTTGTTATCACTCATTGTTGTTGTTTGTTTGTCAAAGCCTTCTATATTAGCGTGACCATAGCCCATATGGAATTTGGTCGTGAGCACTGTAGATTGTTGCCGAGCTTAACTACTCATTGTTGTTGTTTGTTTGTCAAAGCCTTCTATATTAGCGTGACCATAGCCCATATGGAATTTGGTCGTGAGCACTGTAGATTGTTGTCGAGATAAACTATTCATTGTTGTTGTTTGTTTGTCAAAGCCTTCTATATTAGCGTGACCATAGCCCATATGGAATTTGGTCGTGAGCACTGTAGATTGTTGCCGAGCTTAACTGCTCATTGTTGTTGTTTGTTTGTCAAAGCCTTCTATATTAGCGTGACCATAGCCCATATGGAATTTGGTCGTGAGCACTGTAGATTGTTGCCGAGATAAACTTCTCATTGTTGTTGTTTGTTTGTCAAAGCCTTCTATATTGGCGTGACCATAACCCCTGTGGAATTTGGTCGTGAGCACTGTAGATTGTTGCCGAGCTTAACTACTCATTGTTGTTGTTTGTTTGTCAAAGCCTTCTATATTAGCGTGACCATAGCCCATATGGAATTTGGTCGTGAGCACTGTAGATTTTTGCCGAGATAAACTTCTCATTGTTGTTGTTTGTTTGTCAAAGCCTTCTATATTGGCGTGACCATAACTCCTGTGGCTTCTGGTCGTGGATACTCTAGATTGTTGCCAAGCTAAAGAACTTATTGTTGTTTGTTTGTCACAGCCTTCTATATTAAAAAATATTCTTTAAAACATTTACCTGAAAAATATAATCAAATTTTAAAGTTGCTAAATTGTTTACATCCTATTTATTACTGAAAAGATAAATGACTTGTTGGTGTACAACTTCCACTAATAATCCCTTACACACCATAAAATTCATGTTGTATATACCAAATCTGTGTATGTTAGGCCCATTATTTACATATTTCTGCAAACGTTAAGCTGCACACACGCAGTATAGAGATTAATTTTAATTGTAATCTATAACGTCTAATGTTTCTTTTTTTCTCTTTTCCGGACATTGCAAATTTTATATATAACATAAAATTATTTTATGCTTTTGGACATTCAAGTTTGCAGCTACTAGCTTTTATTAAAAAAAAATATAGTCATGAATTTACTTTATACATGATAGTTTAAGACGTTGAAACATTGTCTACACAAGTAACAGAACCAAAATCGCCAGTGAATACATTTCTTTGAACACAGCTTATATGTATGAATCATGATATAAAAAATAAATATATGGTTAAGAACCATTTTTTTCACCAATATAGTAAATATAGGAACAAACTAATGTACAAAAGCAATTAAACCAAAAACACAATACGTTTAAGATATTGTCGGTAAAATTGTCTTTCTTCAGATGTCCATTAGGCTACATAGAAAGGGCAACAATCGTTCTGTAATGGCTGCGCGTTATTTTATCGTTTATCGGGGGGTAGCGTTCAATTGGTGATCATGCCATCCTTATCACCCAGAGGAAGCTCCAATCTCACACCCTCACCAAGCTCACAAATTGACACTAAACTCAATTGACTTCAACACCAAAGTCAATTTTGCTACATGGTGACAAGATTTATGCTTTTAGAATAACATAATAGCTGAGGCGTTTACGAGACGCTGTCTGCAACATCTGTTACATCGACAATTACATAGTTAATAAAGCACGTATAAAGTTGCACTAGTGGTGCAGTATTGTAATCCAACTACTTGGGGACAAAGTGTTGTGGAGATTGTAGGCGATAGGTTATGTACTAGGTCCTCTTAATACCGAAATGGCGTTCGCTCAATGGTTGTCATCGACATGGACACTACTAAAGAAGTCTGGGATGTACGTTTTGGGTGATAATCAGAGTTCGAATATTGGGTAGAAAAGAGAATTGAGAAACAGGCTTGTAAGCTGAAAATCAGACCAGTACTATAAAAAAAATTATACGTGGTTCGGATTCCACGCAAAGCTTGGGTCCTCTGGTTGCTCTAGCTATTGGGATATTAATAAATGACTTGTAACCTAATTGTGCTTTATGCATATTACGAGAGTCCTTGAATGTCCAAACGTTTTCTCGCTGGAAAAAACTTTGCGGGCTACAACACAGAGCAAAAAAGAAACAGAGGTCGCTCTCTTATGCCTCAGCGAACCATTAAGTGGCAGCATAAATAGATTTCTATTAATGTAGATCTTTATACGTCTGCATTAATTACAACTGTACATCTATTCTTGAGGATTTAGGGGGAATAAGGGAGGGACTGACAAGGTGCTGGCGCTTCCATCCGCATGCCAAACTGGAGAAATAACTGATAGACACACATTCAGCACACTATTGAGTGTGACTTCTGTTCCTTCTCTGTGGTTATTAATTTATTGTCTTGTTTACAGTAGTAAAATTTAATAAATACAGTTTATTATACATAGATCGCTTAGAAAACGACATTTTCAACGCACTGGTGCGAGCGAGATGCAAAGTGGTGCAAGTGAAACAGAGAACTACTCTTTTCCCACTGTGTAATTTCATTTTAAAATTGTCATGGCAACCCGAGTGGTAAGGCCGCGTGCTGAGGCACAATAGCAAGCCCCGCCAATTTTACGTTCCCATTAGCAGCTGTGACCATTGGTTGGTTTGATTAACACCAATGATTAAGCTTAGAACGATTAAATAAAATAATTATTTAGTATTCAATTAACAAGTAATAATAATTATCAATTAACAAACTTATGCAGTTCCTTACATTTTTTTTAACTAATCACTGTTGGACACGCCTGTGAAGTAAAGCAGCTCAGCGGTGGAAAGATTCCCCTCTGCCGCTGGAACCCCTACATGTGCTAAATGTAACACACAGGTCGTTTTCTACCCGGCCCAATTAAAGACAGTAGTTATTTCGTTACAGTTCGCCATGCGATGGCAGGTCCAGCACCTTGTCAGTTCCTCCCTTATTCCCCCAAAACCTCAAAGACAAAGGTAGTAATTATTAGTTGACACGTACATTAGTTGCGATCTATTTATAACTACCACTGAAACCTCAGGGTGTCCAGTAAACCTCCTTAAACAAATTCCCTGACTTTTCTCTGACCGATCCCTGATTTCATACAAAATTTCCCTGACCCAAAATCGACATAGTTACATCTGCCTATTTAACTTAATTTAGGAATATTATGTACCATCATGTACATACATTATGTTATTTACAGTCAATTACAATTATTAATTACAGAAATATCAATATTTCACAAATATATTTTTATTGATAACCGTAATAATTTAATTCAAAACTATTACCTACAATAATTATTCTTTTTGAACTAATTTATAGAAGTAGAGGTAGAATTAAAAAAATATTTTTAATTAGCCTTGAGTAAAAAAACACACCTTTTATTCTATTGTTAAATTATGACAACTTTCAATGCCTTGCAAAACGGCAGTATATTATAATTTCCCCAAAACCAGCATAAATTTTAGGTCTATGGCTTATTTAACAAGTACTAATCAGACAATTATTTCAGTAAGTTTTAAACTTTTAGTGATATAAAACTAGTTGTATGAGGTTGAACAAGCATAACCAAGCAATTAAGTAGCTTTTTCATAATTTAGAATATTGAATGGCATGTAAAATTAACATTTAGTACTGAACAAAGTAGACTTTTTTGTAGTGCACTCAAGTATATAGTGACTATTACAAATCACAACACACTGGTGTTCTTGTTAGGATTTTCCAGGTTTTGTTTCGAATTCCCTGATTTTTCCCTGACTTTTCCAGGTCATTTAAAATTCCCTGACTTTTCCAGGTTTTCCCTATTTTCCCTGTTGCTGGACACCCTGCTTCACTACGACCGTAACCAAGCGACCTGATTATCTTTTTCTCTGTAAAAACTTAAGTAGATAGACCTGAAAATGAAATACTTGAGCATGAAAGCAGGCACGTTTCTCCAAAGATTCACCCAACAACTCCAGTTCTGTTTGAACATCGGCCTCATTAATAACCTTGTCGTCGTGTTTGCTTTGATAACAGTGATAAGGATGTCATCTTCACCTGACGTGGGAACGTCGTGTTTCCTTCCGGCTGTCTACCGCTCCGTAGGTGAAGCAAGAGACCCGGAATTATTTACTTCGTTTTTATATAATATTCATTCAAGTTTAATAAGATTCTTTTAGAACTGTTTGCACTTGTATACTTATTTTCTTTCCTCTTTTCACTCACGCAACGTAAACGTTTATAAAAGAAAGTAGCAACACAGTAAATAATAATTCAGTAGTTGTCATCAAGAACAGTTAATTTGTATCCTGGAAATCCTGGAGACCCTGGAACCACTAGTAGAGGTGCAAAGGTCCCAGGACTAATGATCAACCAATTTGGGACCTCTAGAAAACATTCTACAACTGGCCCTTGAATAGATTGGTACCTCATTCAATTCATCCACTCATTCATCACATGAACTATGGGTTCATTGTTGACTGCTCATTCAATTGTTGCCCTATTACACGCGTCGAGTTAATTTTCCGAACGAATTGCACGTCCTGGATGAACTATGGAGTCATTGTTGCACATGCGCCACGCAATTAGAGTTGCATTGTAAGTGTGCAGACTGTTCACACATACATAACCTCCTTTGTGATTTCGTTCTGCCTTTTTAGGGGTGTTTTTAATTCAGTATATTCAACATATATAATATGTCCACTTTATGCTCTATGGCGGATTAATAATTAAGTCTACACTGTTGGAAATACCTCTTTATCTAATTCTTTTCAAGTTCGAATATTGTTAAATTATGCGCTATGTACTTTTCATACGTAACGAAAACTTCCTTCGTTGCGGATTTTTACTGAATCCCTGGAAAGGAAAAGATATTCAGACACTTTTTTGTGTCTTTTAACATTTTTAAAAACATACTGATTTCTTAGATGTTTTTTAGGGTAAAAGGCCGCCATTTTGAATATAATAAAGATAATCTAAAAATAGTTTAGCATGAGACATACCTTCTAGTATAAACCCATGAACCAAGCTTTTCACAATATTAAAAAGATAAGAAGAAAGAGATAAATTGCTATAGGTTAAAAGTACAAATACAATATAACGCACTTCTTGGACATATTTTGTTTCTACGCAACGTATTTTGTTGTTTCTTCTACATTTGTAGGTAAGAACAAGTTAAACTTTGTGTGTGTGTGTGAAACACAATTTTAATTCGTAGAGATCTAAGTACAAGTTAGTATGTATATCATGGTCATCGATTTAGGCCAAAGAAATGTTACATGCAGTACTATATTAGGCTTCCAATACTGCGTTAAACCGCTGAAGTAAATGAAATTATGTTTATTCGTTTGTATGTGGTTTGTCTAGAAATTGTTTAACAAGATTAAACAAGAATCAACAAGATTCAACAAGATACAACAATCTTCAACAAGATACAACAAGATTCAACAAGATTCAACAAGAATCAACAAGACTCAACAAGATAAAACAAGATACTTGTATGTAAGCGTTTAAGCCTGTAGCTGAGATTGTGATAGTAATTAACGCCATAAAAATATATATGTAGACTCGAAGTTGATCGAAGGTTAGCTCCAGATGATAAAATTAGGGGATTGATCGAAGCTTAATTCAAATACACCTCATAACTAAGTTCTGTTGACAACGTAAGGGATCTAGTCATAGTCATAGTCATAGTCATAGTCAAAGCATGTTTATTCATACATACAACATTGTACATGAATACAGTCAACGACATCTGCTCTAACATAAACATTCGAATCTCTCTCTAACATAGTCAGAGAGAGATTCGAAAGGAAATTCCATGCTAAGTTCTCTAAAAATTCAGGGTTATTTTCACAGAGAGATTGTGAAAATAAGTAATCAATTTCAATATTAATGTTGGCCATAAATATAACAGATTGAAATTTAAAATTGTAGCAAAAAATCTGAAATAGACCACCTGAATGAAGTACGTTGTTTTGTTATAAACAGCAAACTTGAGTAACACTTCAAATGACAAAACTCACTCACTTCCCTTGCAATTGTTAACTGTTATAATAGCTGCACTACAATAAACTTTTGTAACAACACCAAAGTATGTTTGGATTATAAAAGTTTCGAATTTAAAACTGAAATAGGACTAAATCTGTTTCTTTACTTTAAAGTTTCTGCAAAGAACAAAACCTGAAACATTTTATACATCTTATTGGTGAGGTAGAGGAAGCAACGTGTAGTTGTGAAAAATGAGCACACAGACAATCACGCTTAGTGTCAGCACAAGTCAGCGTTTACCTGGCGCCACTGGGACTCAGACAATTGCTGAGGACGGCTTGCTGAAAGCCATGCGTCTAGGAGCATGGTAGGTCATCAAGATGGATAATGATAGTAGACGCACTATATCACACCTTGCTGAAATTACCTGACTACGTTGATTGTGGTTGTAGGTTTACATCAGTGTTAAGTAAATTAAATAAATTCGTCATATGATTATTTAATATCCTCAGGTAAATATCAGATATAAATAGTGGAAAAATATCGGATCTTTTCCGTTAATTCACTACCATAACCATAACTGAGGTCAACCTAACATAACATAACCAAACCTAACCAAACCTAACATAACATAAACAAACCTAACATAACCTAGCCTTTTTAGGGCAAGTCAGTTAAAATTCATCAATAGAAACACAGACTGAGTTTAGAATAAAATCAAAGGTCCGTTTAAGAGATATAAAACATATCTATTAACGTAAAAAAACAAACAAAACAAAAAAATTGTTGATTTTGTTCAGAAGTGTTTGAATAGAACCATTTTAAGCCATTCTAAGGGCTCTATTATGCGCGGCCACTCGAGTGGCTCGCGTCCGCGACTGCTCAGACGCCAGGCTAGCCACAGGTGTTGCTAGGTCCGGCGTCTGCAGTGGCTAGGGCAGGCGTCTGTTGTAAAGTTTCTTCACTTTTAGAATGTCGTCGTCAAGTGAAGATGACGAGTTATTTCTTCTACTTCTACTAAAGCGTCGTAAACGTAGGCGGAACAAAAGCATCGGAGTCCATACGTTACTCAAGGGAAGACCTTCAAAAGGAGTTTTTACACACTTTATGATGACCTTACAGAGCTTACAGACCATACGGAGTTTTTTTTTTTTTTTTATTTCATTTCAGGATGAAGAAACGCTCTTTTGACGAACTTTTAGAGAAAATTGAAGGCGACATATCCGTATCTCACAAGAATGTGCATAACTACATTTGAGCTAAGCAGAGGCTTGCACTTACTTTAAGGTAAACCAAATAGTCATGGTATTAAAATAGCTTTATTTTGTTATGAGTGAGGAGGGAGGGGGTACGCTGTGGCCTGAGTGTGTGGCTGCGCATAATAAGCTCCATATGATAACATGGCCCGCTGACAGTGCGACAGTCGCGCGGGCTAGCCACCGGTAGCGAGGGTGAGCGTCTGGAGTGGCCTGTCTAGGCGACAGTCGCCTGCCTGACCACAGCCGTGGCGTCGCTTAATAAACCCTATATGATAACATGGCCCGCTAAAAGTGGCCTGCCTGTGCGTCTGAGGCAGTCGCGGACCCGAGCCACTCGAGTGGCCGCGCATAATAGGGCTCTAAACAGGGCAACTGCCAAGCAGATTTGATACGTGTAAACCAATTGTAGATTAGGGGAATTAAACATTAAATGTTTTGTATGTAAATAAATCAGTTTGAATCAACCCGAGCTGTCCCCAATTTGGCTAGGTCGGCCAGCTGACACACCCGGAAACGGACCCTGTTTCTAAAAGAGGCGGCAAAGTTGCCACCCCCGCCGCCCGCGGTGTTTGTCACCCACCCATCTCGAGTCGCACTGGAGTGCCACAGGGAACCATTTTAGGTCGAGTCATTACTCTCTCAGATGTAACAATGGTTAGAGTACAGTACTCGCCTTTTTTAACGTATGCGTTTTATTAACAAAATATCAGTGTTTATATGTAAGTCAGCTTTTCTGGAATTAAGATAAATTAAATTGTAAATAAATTTATTATTCCTGACCAAAATGTATCCCGAGTTTTGTGCGTCGAATTAGTAATTTCCAGTTTTGTAGTGAATTTCTAAAAATCTTTAGAGAAAATATTTAATATTCCTAACATTTTTATGTAGGGCCTATAATAGTTGATAGAACTCTTTATTTATTTTATTTTGTCAAGAACAAAATATGAATTTTAAATAAGATTAAAATACAGATTAGACATATTAATAGACAAAACTAGATTCATTAAAAGTGTTTCTCATATAAAGAAGGGTGTTTTTAAGCTGTTGTGATTTCATTCACTGATTATTTTGGTTTGATTTCATGTATGGCAATATTGGGTGTATATGTTTAAGATAGACTGTATATATCTGAGACAATTTGTTGAAGGGTTGATGAACAGGAACCCTACCCCTAAGAATGATGACCTACCCCCGACTATTCTCAATCTTGATGAAAACTTGTATTCGATAGTGCCCAAGAAGCCGACTTTTCATTAACGAGTAATATTTACCATAGATTGAAATATAGGTCTAAAGAAATGTTATAGCTAAATCAGGATTAAAAAATTAGTGCTCTTTATTCATTATTCAATAGTAAGATGCCGACCTTAGAGCAATGGGCAAACATGAGTTTAGTCATTGTTATTTTGTTACTAAGGTCGGTCGGAAGTTCCTTAGAAAGAGTAATTTTATTACTGCCCAACAGCCAGGGCAACTAAGGGAGCTACAGTTTTACGTGGAATCCGAACCACGAAGTGTTGGTCTGATTTTCGGCTAACTGATCCCTGATACTCAGCTCTCTCCCCTATACAACATCCGGACCCTGACTACTGCCCAATATGCACATATTTCGGCTACTACATCGACAACACTTTGTCCTCAAGTAGCTGGGGAAGGAATTGCTCAATTAATGTTAACTCAATCATTCTAAATTCCACACCGAAAAGGAAAAGAGAAAACTATGCGTAGATAAGAAATGAAAGTTACATCCATGCTGTCCACCTGCAAGCGAGGAAGTTTTAAGGGCGAGCACAAACCCACAAAATTAAAGCACGGGACAGGCGAAACAGCTCATTAACATAATCGAGACGGTGTCGGATCAGCTGATACAATTAGCAGCTGTTTCCTGTGTTTTACAAGTTGCGTAGGATTCATCCGGCCAAGACAACTGCGCCTTTCCCTCCCTATCGATCACCAGAAGGCCTATTGTGTGGGTGGTGAACAGACATTTCGAGAAAATGAGGGAAAAAACTATAGTGAATATACCGGGTGTTCAAAAAGTCTGGAACCCCCTTAATATTTTACTATATAATATTAATAAACATAGAACGATGAAGCTCTAGGATTAAGTCTTTACTGTAGTTACTGATTTTTCGTCGTTTTAACTGTCCTTTTTCGCTTTGGGGGACGTTCCTATGGAGGTAATCTGAAAAATCTTAAATGTAAGCGTAGGTTGAGTTATACCTCATTTTAAAGGTCATTGTTAGAGAAACAAATTGTCGCAACCTCGACTGAAAAAGGACTATTCTTTTGGAAATAGCAGCCTCTCAAGTTCCAATGAGGCTAGACTTTTAGAAGATATTACTTCCAAACGAATAGTCCTTTTTTAGTCGGGGTTGCAGCAATGTGTTCCTCTAACAATGACCTTTAAAACGAATTGTAGCTCGACGTATGCTTACATTTAATATTTTAAAGATTTCCTCCAGAGGACGTCTACCCAAATCGAAAAAGGACAGTTAAAACGACCAAAAAGTCAGTAACTACAGTGAAGACATAGGCTATTCCTAGAGTTTCATTGTTCTATGTTCATTATAGTAAAATATTAAGGGGGTTCCAGACTTTTTGAACACCAGGTACTACATATTGTAGGGGTTCTTTAATGATTTCATTAAAATCAAATAGAAGAAAATGATTTAAATTTGAAATGTTACTCCAAATTTGTGTCGAAGGCTGGTTTGACGTGTAAAACGGTCGAATGAAATTGACGTTTTTTACTGAAAAAAAATAGAAATAGAAGTAGTTTTCTTATGGCCACATCGAACGCCTAAGTGGCAGTTAAAAATAGATTTCAACTAATGTTCATATTTATACACTGTAGTAATAATTACTACGTTCATCCTCGAGGATTTGGAGGCAACAAGGGAAGGGGATGACAACGGTGCTGGTCCTACTCGACACGCTAAGTTTCTATGAAACCGCAGAAAAGAAAGAAACAGAGGTGACATGTGTGTCGAGTAGTTATTTCTCCAGTTTGCCATGCGATGGCAGAGCCAGCACCTTGTCAGTCCATCCCTAATTACTCAAGGATGAACGTAATAATTATTATTAAAAATTTTTATAAAAATGTACATTAGTTAGTTGTAATCTACTTATAACTGCCACTGAGGCGTTCGCTGCGGCCATAAGAAAGCGACCTCTGTTTTTTTCTGTGATATCGCCTACTATGAACAAAAGAACTGTCACTATTTACGAGTGTTTTATTGTTTAGTAATTGATAGATATTCAGTTTTTAATTTTAATTAATTGTATTAAAGTAAATGTTAATTATTTAAATTAACTATTAAAAAAAGTACTGTTACTAATTGAACAAAAAATACACTTTTTAATTAAAAACGAAAAATTAGTAAAAATATGCAAATTGTACTGGTTCACACATACATTGTTTAATTAAGTACTGACAGTAAAAAATGCCTCTGGAGTAGATAAAAGAGAAAAAGAAAATAAGAAAGAAAAAGAAAGAAAAAACTTTCAGTGTCGTCATTCACTGTTACAATACGAACCTAGCCAAGAGTAACGATTTAATCACCGGTAAATTGAAAATAAATGACATTGAATCAGATATTGGCTGGCTTCCTCGTTTATTTAACGATTATTTACCTTGCCAATAACTGACAATATTGACATTGACATGCAACCATTTGCCACACGACTACGCAATATCGACTCCACAACCTGCTTTAAAAATATCTAATGTATTCCATACACAATTTATTTATGTATACACTTAAGATCATGTGTGACTAAGTCCATTGTGATTCAAATATGTTTACTCAAGTTTTTATTCATGGTGACAGTAATAATAAATTGTTTGTCTTCCCTCCAAGATATCCATCGTTATTTTCCAAAAGATTTGGTACAACACTCGTATTTTACGGAAACCAAATTGATTTTGACTCGGTAAGTCACAACAATCCAGACAATGTTGGATCAAAGCAAACAAAGTTTTTTTTTTTAATTTTACTTAATGCAGGCAAGATTAAGTCATTGGGAGATAATTACTTGATGTTTTCACTTTTCTGATATACTTAAAAATATAAAGTAGCTGTTTTAACATAAGATAACTAAATTTTATGGTTAGATTAATTTGGGATTTTTCTACGTTTACTCATTTCTAACATAGAAAATTTAATAAAATTTACAACCTTAAATCGCTCCCAATAAATTCCTTGCGTTTCCTCACAGGGATCACTAAAAATGAACAAGAACAGAGAGAATAATTACCGACGATTCAACGAGCGGATATGAAAAATAGACAAGAACCGCTAAATAATTGGCACCTCTGTGGAAGAGGCGGTGTCAGCTGTTTTTCCATTTCCGCTGTTCACTACCCAGTTTCCGGTCTACTTGTGACCTTGAGAGGTCAACGAGATAACGATGCAAATGCGACTGGGCAGTGCGACTGAGAGAAGACGTGTCATCCAAGGTGAAGTCAGCCGTGCGATGTGAACTGACGTACAATTTATTCATGAATTCCATGATTCAAGTGTTTTTTCCAGTGGTTGAGGCCGCGGAAACAGGAAAGTGTTTCATTTAGCATATTGCATATACATAGACTCTTGATTAAAGTCATGTAAGCAATTCAGGACGTGTGACACTGAAAATACCGATAAAAATCGACTTCTTAAATTTTGAGAAACCCAACATCGAGAGACTTACACAGCACAGCACACATCACTGTGTGCGTAGGCACATAAAAAAAAAGAAACAGAAGTTAAAACCAATAGTGCGCTTAATGTGTGTCGAGTAGTTAGTTTTTCAGTTCGCCGTGCAGATGGGAGGTGCAGCAGCGTTGTCAGTATCTCCCCTTATTCTCCTCGAGTTAAAGACACTTAGTGTGTCGAATAGTTAGTTCTCTAGCTTGCCGCGCAGATGGCAGGTTCAGCTGCGCTGTCAGTCTTTCCACCCATTCTCCTCCGAATTCCCATGGAGAACGTAGTAGATTTATAAACTTGTACATTACTACAAATTATTTATTTTTAACTGCTACTGACGTGTTCGCTATGGCTTTAAGAATCTGCAGAAATAGTCGTCACATTGTATTTATTTTACATTTGACCAATGTGAAATTTGGTACATCACTGTAATCTTTTAATTTAAAACAATCTTGATTTGTGATGAAACAAAATTATTGAGTTTTATGATTTTGATAAAAATACAAATAAAGTATCAAAATTTCAAAAAGTGAATCCAAAAGTAACTTTTTCCTTTTTCTATCTACATTGTTCTCTTGGGATGTCAATCCAATATGGCGACTAACTCTGCAAACTTCTGAGAAAGTGACCTCTTTTTCTTTTTCTCTGTAACATAGGAAAGAGGGAGGACCATGTAGAACAGTGTACGTAGAGAGCATGTGAAATAAATCTAGCATCGTGAAGCTAGATGTATGGGTGGGCCTTTTGGGAACATTGTGCAGATAGAAGACGAGCGCAAGACTATCTCGTACGAAGTACGAATAGCAAGCCGTATTTGCACGATTGTCTACATAGGACGTGTGAAAATTATATCTATTATCGGCTAGAAAACTAATTGATATTATTATTGGATTTTATGTCACTAATATTATCTACTTTTTTAATCTTTTCGAAATTTATTTTCAATTGAACTGATGTATGCATAAACTGATCTTACGGATCGTCCAGATCTAGGCAAGCGTTCTGACCTTGATCTTAGACTGGAGTGGTATTCTGCTGTCAAGCCAAGCCGTCCTCCTCACACATACAACAATGTAATGTAATGTCAGCTGATCATGCCTCGTCAGCTGATTGCCAGCGGCGCCTGTCCCGCCTTAACTGTCATTCCGGGCGTAGATAAAAGCCCTTCTTTATACGACCAGAAAACTGAATGAGATTCAAGATTACGCAATCCAGCTTGATCGGTAATTGTTCAGCTGAACTAAATTTATAATACTAAGCATCACATAGAAAGAGGAAACAGAGGTCGCTTTCTTATGGCCGCAGCGAACGCCTCAGTGGCAAAACTGTTCGTCGAGAAATGAGAGTGAGGATCCGCTTAGAATGTCACTGTCACAAGGGCGCTGACTAGTAAAAAGATGTCCACGTGAACCTTTGATTTACAACACTAATTCATTGGCATCTCGTGTCGGCAGTCAGTCAGGTTTAAGCAGAAAGGACAGTTCATCACTACAGCAACATGTGAACGCCTGTGAATCGGCCTAGCGTCTACGTCACACCAGCATTGGATGGAGCCTCACTCTCAACTCTCGCAGAATGGAACACTACTAAATTTATCCTTGAGGATTTGGGAGAATTAAAGGGAGGGACTGACAAGGTGTTGGCGCTGCCATAGCACGGTAAACTGGAGTACTACTCGACACAAATTCAGCGCACTATTGGATGCAACATCTTATTTCCTCTCTCTGCGAGTACCTCAGAGAACTGGTGCCCTTTCTTGACACCCGTGACCTTCAAGTAATGGCTCATCATTTTAGACGCATCTCATACCCCGCCGACCAATAGCAAAGGGCGTTCCGGAAGAGCCGAGCTATTGTTTGCATTTCCGCTATTACTAAACCAATTTGCTTAAACACTGTACTTACATCTAACGTTCCGTTTATCCGCAACATTTGCTAGCGAACATATTGGCTATTCAAACACACCGCGCCGCTGGATACGCCTTCGTGCAAGATGGAGTGCTTCGAGGGTGGAACGCGATTGGAAAGGTCACCTGTTGAAAGAAACAATGAGAACTTAGTTGTAGAGCAGATTTGTACTGTCAACTTTACTTGTTACTGCTTGAGAGAAACAAGAGTGATAAATCCGAGAATTGAGTATGAAAGGATAGATCTGCCAAGAATCGTGTGAGTAGGTTCGACGACTGGGCTTCGAAGTCGTGCGTGTGAAAAGGTTAATACACTACATGTTGTTATTATTGATTTGTGTAAGTTAGGTGTATGGGCTTTGAAGAGTATTATTATTTTTTGTCGTTGCAACTAATAAAATCTATCTTCATTAAAATACGCTGTGATGTATTTTAAAGAATCAGATTCATTATGATCAGTATAGGGATTTTTTATTTCGTTTCATTATTTTGTATTTGATTAAGTAGAGTTTCTGTAAGTTATAAATATAACATATTAGGCATATATGTCTCAATATATTCTTGAGATCACAAAAATTCAACGTAGACTACAATAAAACTACACTTGTCTTGAATTAAATAACTGATTTAATTCAAATTTAATGCATAAATAACCGTATATATGCAATAAGATTTATCACATGAAAAGGTGTTTATTTATGTTTATCAATTAAAAGAATTATCAGGAGATTTTTTTTTATCACCATCATCATCTTACCATGAGCATCAAAATTGTAACGAGCGTCGTATGGAGGAACTCCCTTGAAGTTGAATGATAGCTAAATCAAGTTAATTGTTGCCGACATTCACTGCTAGGCGGCGCTGCGGTCAGAGCGATGTAGGTTGAGTTTGGCAAAGGCTTCCAACGAGCGATCAAGCACCGCTCGCGGTTTATGGCGCGTTTAACAATTACGCCATTGTTATATTATCATATAATCGGACAAGATAAATGAAAGTGTCTGCGGGCCCGCGATTGAGGAGGCCGAGAGTAATTGGGAGTAGTGGGTGGGGGAAAATGGGCGGGAGGCTACAATGGTGCTTTGTAGCTGGTCCGTACTCGATTCATTTACTGAAGCAGTCCACCGACCAGGAACAGGATTCAAAACGCAGTTTAGCATCGCTAATAAACTTTTTTTTATGTAAAATAACATTTAAATTGCTTACATGAAAAGAGTACTACATCTCTAAACTGTTATTCAAACATATAGTTCATTATAAACAAGAAAAATAAAATATATTTTTGGAAAAGAATGAATAGTGAAATGGGCTGAAAACTACCAAACTAATTTTTGTCTCCAACGAATTCAACTCAGTTTATTTCCAATACTCTCGTCACCTAGACACAACTTGGAGTCAAGAGACAACGGCAATCACCAGAAGTTTTTTATTTTATTTTATTTTTTTATGGAGGTTATTTCCCTCGCGGTAGCACAAAACATCTGTCTGTTCTGGTGCTCAAGAGCGTCGGGGAAGGTGGTATGGGTTTGGTGTCCTGCTAATATGTTTAGGACTTCAATTGTAGTGTAGGTTTAGAATTCAGTTTCCTACACGTTGGTAGTCCTGTTTTTACCAACCCCGTCGAATTTAGGCTTGGAGAGATGAAAGTCTCTTCAATAGCAAGCTGCGCCTTGTTTGCGCCCAACTTCCAAATACACAACTAGTATAAACATATGTACGTTAACTTAAGCTTAAGGGTATAAATAAACCCATAAAGACTCACTTATGGAGGGTATAAAAAAAACTAAGAACTTGCTAATGGAGGAAGTACAAAAGCCATAAATATGCACTAGTAGAGCATGTACACAAACCATAAAGACCCAGTAGTGGAGGGAGTGCCAAAGCCATAAGGACTTACTTGCGGAGGGCTTACTGAAGTCATAAGGAATCACTAGTTGAGAGGGTACGAAAACCTTTAAGGACTCACCAGTAGAAGGTGTACGAAAACCATAAGGACTAAGAATGGAGAGTTTACAAAAAAAACAAAAGGACCCACTACTGCAGGATGTACTAAATCCATATAGCAGAGTGCCTTAACTTAAAACTTAAAAAGTTTCCTTACAGAAATAATAATTAAAATTATTCAGAGGGAAAGCCTGATCTGCTTGAGAAAATCCTCTAAATGAATTTTCTTTTAGGGCTAGTATCGCTTTACTCATCCAGATTGCGAGTTGACGCAACAATGATAAGAAGCAACAATAGACGTGACGTCATGACCACTAAACAGCTGTAATGATCTATTGCTTGGCGGTGTTTGTTTCAGAAGCCCTTAATAAGTAAGGCAATTAATTACTAGCAATTCAACAAGTTTGACGATTCTTAGTAAACCAACATGATGAAGAGCTAACCTCTGTATGATTCCGTCATTTAAATTGATTTTTAAACAATTAAAAAGAAAAGATAATTGGTAATAGAAAATACATGTTTTCTGTGTACGTACAGTGGTTATTCCAAAACTATTAAACTACTAGAATGTTATTGATAGTAGTTTTTTGTTTTTTTTTTTTTTTTTTTTTTTTTTCATATAAAAGGGCCATCCCCGGCACTCTCAATTCAGTTTAAAAAATTAACGCTTAACTGCCCCGGCGGGGGGGGGGTCATTATTGACCCCAGCAGTTTTTATTTTATTATTCCTCCGCTAGGGAGTGTGGTAGAAAGCTATACACGCATGTAATCTCTGTTCCCGTCAGACAGAAGTAGTCTACGGTTTCGGTCCGCGTTTCCGTGTGTTGTTCAGTGTCCAGGGACCCCTGGGGTCACATTTGACCCCGCCAGGACAGGAGTGTAGGTATTTTTCTCTGTTAAGATATTATAAAGTTTTTCCTTACTGGAACTCTTCAAGAGTGATTTGACCCACAAGGTGTATGTATTCTTATTCTTATTCTTATTCTTATTCTTATTCTTATTCTTATGTGATAAAATATTCAACATAAAAACGTTATGCTTGTTTTATATTGCCGGCGTGGTAGATGAGTAGCTACGGGATTTTTGCAATGTTGAAGACGAGCCAACTCGACAACCCAACTCAGGACCTGTCACACCGAAGAGGAAGACATGCCACCATTGACCCTGGAATCCTGACCAAAACACTCGACTTTATGCTCTAAATGCTATAATGGAGTCTGCAAGGCCCACAGTAAACAAGAAGTAGTTTGTGGACGCTTCCAAGATTAAAGAAAGGCAAATAAAAATTTGTGTTTTCAAAATTTGAAAAAAAATATATGTCATAATTCAACATAAGAATTTCACCAAATATGGTTACAAAACCATCTATTTTGTTTTCATATGGTGAGAACCTTGTATTGGGAAGAGGAAACCATGAAAAAGAACGTAATTTTATGAAAAAGAAAATTTTAAGCGAATTTACAAAAAACATTATTGAAAAAGTATAGTTCTTTAAAAATACATTTTTATGAATTCTCATTATAAAATAAATAATCTTTATGGAAAAACAATTATTTATCCCTTGATTAAAGTTAGGGTCAAAAATGACCCCACCAGGGTATGAGTGTTACAACTATTCACCAGGTTAATTAGGGTTAATATAATTTTTTAACTCATAAGCCAAACGTGAGAAAGTGTAAAACTACTAGTAAGTAGGTAAAATACAATGTTAAATAACATAACCTCCTGCGAAACAAACATTTTAGATGATCGCGCTAAAAACGTGTTTCATCCAGAATTAAAGATTGTGTAGACCACACTACAAAATTAAAAATTGTTGTATGAAATAAAAACAACACTTTACTTTTAAATGAGCAAATAATAAAAAAATTACTATAAATAATGAGAACAGAGGCCCGTATTCTGTACCATGTTGAGGAATTTATATTGTAAAATAATATAAAAAAGAGATTTTTTTATAATTTAATTTATCTACATTTAAAATAGTAGAAGATATTTTTTTCTCTGAAATGTAAAGAAACTAAAAACAATTAACTTCAAGGCGATGTGCAGTCAGTCAAATGAAACTGTGAATTTTTGTATCAACTTAGAAATTGTGAATAAGTTTGTCTGTATATTCAACAAGCGCATCTAGATTCTTAACCTAAAACCTAGAAAAGCTTATCAACTCAAAATTAACTGAAAATCAAACAAATTACAAATTAAATGAAAACACATAGGATACATCCAAATTAAATAAAAAGGCTCTTCCATTGAATCTAAATAAAGCGCAAACTGATTTTTTTTTGTTTACTACGTTTTTACGCATATTACCCGGTGTAGCCTACATTGTGCCGTTTGCACAATACGATCGTCTCCCTCGGACAGTTCAGTCTTCCTGTCTCTGTTCCATTTAGTTTTAGTGTCTTTGTGTTCATTTTCTGTGTTCTGTGATTTCGTTTTCTGTGTTCCTTAGTGTCGACGGCAAGCTCACGGTTCTACCTTTGCAGCCGACGAGACGTGTATTGCGGCTAGATACGTTTAGTCCTGGCTCCGTGGTCGGAGTGTGATGGACGGGCACTTGCATGGCTTCTAACTGCAGTTTCCTGCATGGAACCTACGGTCTGGGCCAAGCCTCTACTCTTCGTCCCAGAGGGGCTGCTACCTTTTCCCCCTTTCCACGCTATTCTTCCATCCGCCTCCAGGATGAAGACATCGAAATATAGGTGACCCAAACCCAGTTTATATTCTGGCCCCCAGCATTGAACATTTTGAAGAAGTGCTTCCTGTGAAAGACTTGTTGATTGTTCAAAAAACGTTTACTTTTGCGAGAAATTATATTTAAATTTTATTTTATGTTGTTTAGTTTATTTTTTTTCCTTGTGGCTATTTTAAAGAATGGGGTTCTCGGGCAATTCTTCACTTTGTTGATCCCATTAGGAGTCGCCCAGTTTAGCCTGCTGGATTTCGGTGTAATTATTAATTAAATTCTTTTGTTTAATTTGTTTTTAACCTTTCCAAATTGGGCTAACCTTCCAAATTTCTTTTGTTGCCCGAGGCCCACTAAGTTCAGCTGCCAATTTAAATGTTTGTCCTTTTGTTATCTGTAGTTGTTATGTATTTAATTTATTTGTATTTATATCGTTTTCTTCGTTGTAGTTTATTCATTCATGTATTTTGTTATTCAATTATTCTTGTATGTGTTCATTGTTATTATTTATTTATTAATGTTATATTTTTCAGAGACATATAGTCTAAATATTTTTGATAAAATGTCCATAGGCCTAACCTATTTTTGGTATATGTTTAGTTCGCTACATATTTACTTTTGCTGATGCTTTCTATCTTTTTTTATTTTCCTCAAGGCCATATGTACACATAAACATATCTGCAATTATTAATGATAACGATTAAGAGTAATTTAAATTTTTTTTAATTGTAACTTAATTTTTTTAAATACTTTTGAATTTATTGTTTTTTTTTATTTTCATATAATAAACAATATTTTTTTTCATTCAACTTGTGTGTTTTTTTCCTGTGTCGTCCTCCTGAGTCCGGTGCCTCCGCACCCACCTTCGATGTGTCCAGCAATATCTTGATTGTACGAGGGTGGGTAGCAACGAATATGGGTGCAATTTTAAAATTAGATTTACTTTGCACTAATAACCATATTTAATTTTTGCAAATTACTTCCCAAATTCAAAAAGAAAAAAAAAGTTAAACGTGTGATTAGTTAGAAAATTGACAATTGTGGAAAATTTTCCACCAAATTAAAAATATACCTCATAAATATACGAGAGCCATTGGGCGAGTGGTCTGTGTCAGGACTTTCTACTCGGGTTAGAGATGCGCAGATTCGATTCACAGTATAAATCGATAGTTTTTATCAGTAATATTCGTCTTGTATTGGTTCTGCCCCTACGCTGTGTGATTGCACAGATTAATGGATAATGGGAAATAGGCAGAAGTAGGCTAAGGTTAAGATGATCAGCTCTTCTGCTACATCTGGCACCATATTGGATTTGATTCGCCATAAGGCCAAGGTTAAATTCAAATAAATATTACAGTTTTATTCATGAACGTACAACTTTAAACTTGACCTTTTTTGATAGACACAATTGTATAGAGCCACTGAGATCAGATTTCAATTTTATCACCTGATTTAATTTTTATATACCAATAAATATTGTTCTCATTGCATATATATATTTTTTAAAATAAAACAGTTAGAACAAATCTCTCTTGTTACTCTTGTCCTAAAATGAATGTTGAAATTTGAGGTACAGTTTTTACAAAATAAAAGCATGAAACGGGCATGAGCTAATGATATTTGGCGGTGCATGGTAGGAAAACGGAGAGGGAGAGTCAACTGCCACGACTGTTCAACTCATACTATGGTCAACTCATAAGGACCAGACGACAACAGGTCTTCTGATAGTCGATGGAATTGCAAGTAGTTCCATGTTCTAACACCAGGTAGAGAATGCGAGTTTCGAGTGCGACACAATTATTCACTAGTGAAGACTTTTAAATAATAATAATTGTTTGAAGTAGTTTGCTGGTGCTCATGATTTATTTACTTTTACCTACACTTTTTCCCCACTTACAGTATTTATTTTGCCTCTAGCAGATAAGAGGTCATCTAGCAGATAAGAGATCCTCTTGCTCCAAGATCCTCTCTCCTTGGATCTACAATTAAGACGCGCGGAGGACACGCGGATCTGACGGCAGATACAGATCTGTCCATGCTCTTCATCAGAAAGCGTGCTTGGAAATGTTAATTGCTGACCTAATCAGACATCTAGGTTTTGCAAGATTGTGTTTAGTGGTGATCTAACTGCTGGAGCGAGGCGAGCCGATCAGCTGATTGGGATGCGACTGCAGCGCTCCTGTGTCAACTGCGGCCAGAATACCAACTCCATTCAATGACAACGATAGGTCCTGTTACGTGGAAATTAATAAGAGTGTCTCAATAAATTAAAAAAGAAAAAGCGACTGCTAAAAACCTAAAATGAAGTGTTTAGACTAAATGTAATGTAATAAGATCCCTTATCCCAGCAGGCCCAGACAGGGGTGTGCCACAGGGGTCTGCGCTTGCTCCAATTGTTTATGCCCCTTGATCTGTCCAATTTATATAAAACACAGAAGTGAAATTTTGAATATTTTTTATCACAAGCGTTATTATTACTTTTAATTTGGAATAAGTTTTTAATATTAAGGGGGCAGTTCCTCTCCGTGAAAAACCCAAAACACATGGGTTTCTATTTCAACGACGGTAACTTGACAGTTTGAGAAACGAATATCTTAATAAGTTTTATATATCACGTTTCTTTTCAACTCAAGGATCCAATGTGCTAATATCGTTGGATGTTGAATGAGCTAATTGAAGGATCGTCAAGATAAGTGCGAATATGAAGAACGAATGAGTGTGATGAGTGTACATGAACTGTAGTCATTGTTACTAACTAACGAAAGTCAACAAATTCCATAGAAAGAGCCATTTTATAATAGCCCAATAGACAGGACAACTTATAGGGCCTCTGAATCACCTATATATTCGTCTGATTTTCAGCTAAAGCGATAGGACTAAGCATTTACCTATCGCCCACAATCTCAACACACTAGTCTATCCCTCTATCAACAAGTAGCTGGGTTACAGCTCTGCGCCAGTACTGCCTACTACTGGTGCTTCTAGCAGAGAGGTGTGTTCTCGAACAGAAACTTCCACGCAGACCATTCATAAGTGAGACGTTATCGGAATAATAATGCCGTCGAACACAGTCTGTTTGGCAAAGCAGCATTAAAGACCTGGCGAATCGATTTCACCGAATGATACACACAAATCGGCACGTTTGAAAGTCCCGCTGTGACGTCATAATAGTGAGTCACCTCGGGGATCAGCCACGCCAGAAGGCGGGAAGGTCCGCCCAATGTCTCACATACTAATAACACGGCCAGCGGCAGCACTGCAGGTGCCCCGTACGCGGTGAACATAGCAATTTCATTCATTGGGAATGCGGATTTCAACCCAGATCATTTGCCTTGTAGATTTACTCCGTTGATTGAATCAGTCGCGGCGTTATACACACGGCGAGTTAGTTAATGAAGTAACTTAACGAACTGGTTGGCAACACTGCTGTCCTTTTATGTTACCCGGTGTTTTCTCACGTCTTGATCGTATACGTTGATAGTCAACCTACGTTTTAGAGCAAAAGCAATTAGATCTACTATCTACATAGAATTTAAATTAGAATTTTCATATTCCTGATATCGTTTGACAGTAACCATGAAGATCTTGTAGTAATCAATTGACAAAATGCAGCAAATAGATGTTTCATGCAACAAAAAGTTTAAGCTTCAAATTACAATCCTACAACACCAAATTTTAATCTAGATCAGAGGCTTAGTTGGTAACTAGTACTCTGCAAAAAATAATGATGACCTTTAAGAATAAAGTTCATAGAAAGCTTTATAGCCCAACATTCGGAAATAGAAATTGGAAAATTAAGCATTACGATAAAATCAAAAAAAGACTCTGCACCTGGAGTGAGGTGCAGAAGTCTCAGATGAGCTCATAATGTAGGGAGAGAGGATGAAGCTACAAAAAAAGTAATTAAGAACGATCCAGAAAGTGGAGGACCAAAAAATCAGATGGAAAGACCAGATGCAACAAGAGGTCTAATTAATTATTTTATCACATATCAATTGCGGTAATCTTGCTTCCTTCAAATGCCACTAAGTCGAGACTTTGATAAAATAACGTATACCAACGTGTAATATGGTAATTAAGGAATTAAGGGTTAAGAAATGGTTGATGTAGGGTGAGTAGATATTCGTAAAGGACATGCTTACGCAGTACGCGTCCCATCATTTATTACGTCGATTCACAATTTTCCGAGAGTCAAATTTAGGATACTGGAAATGAGACGGAATGAGGACACTACTGTAGAGACGAATGAGCGTTCGCAAATTTGTCTGGTACGGTTTGACCGCGTCGGAGGGCGTGCCCTTCGATCAACCAAGGAGCCGAAGCGTGGCGAGAACTGTCTGGACTAAACGATCTGACAGACATCCGCCGTCCAGAGAGAGAGCCGCGCGCTCGTGCGCTCGCATGGTGGACAGTCGTCAGTCTGCAGCTGGTTCCCGGAAACGCTAAGTAGTAACAAGTGAAACTTGTTTTGATTCGTGTACAAATTGAAACCAACAGACTCAAACCATTACGTGATCTCCGAGAACGAATATCCAGTGTTTACTTGTTTTTTAAGGAAATATCAGTTTGATACTGGTTACTTGTATAATTTGTTTGGTCTATTGTTGCAAAGTCACATTTAAACAATGAAATCTGTATTATTTTGTTTCATCCAATTTTGTAATACCATTTATAATAAAAGAAAATGATGTTTATCGCTTTCTTTAATTGTAACGTCGGTATATATATATATATATATAAATAAAAAAACGCGAAGAAATGTGAATGGATTCATTTGACATTTTTACACAACATTGCTTTTATATACAAGAGTGTTTTTATATGTGTAGTTTCTAAAATTGTAAACAGAGCCTTTAAAGCACTAACCGACCTACGTACATTTCACAGTTGAAAATAAATGTCCTTGTAAAGATGATTTATGTGCAGGTCCAAATCGCATTCTGTAAGTTTATCACTGTGACCAGATGATTGTTTGGAAACATCTGTGGGTTATTTTATATCAGATTCAATCCAGTAAACAGTCATCTTTATTTTTCCAACAACTGAAATAAAAAATAACGACCGAATTATTATCAGACTGAGCTACAGCAAAGCGTGGTCGAGTTCTGCTAAAACAGTTGTAAAAAAAAACCTAAAGCCAAAGCCAAATTAGAGGACGTAATAAATAAATGAACGTTTAGTTTAAAAAATGTATGTAACATTTGTTTAGTGTAAGCTGTATGAGATGTTTTATAAAAACTACCAGGGGACGTCCCTGCATGCTTCACGTGCCTACCCTGTCCGTTTGACCTCAGTCTTCGACTCGGTAATGTGACTGGATTTAAAACAGGAGGAGTTATAAAAGAAACAGAACAAAAATATTGATATTGTTTTTGTTTGACAGCTGTTTTTTATTGTGTAAATAATCAGACTGTTTTAAATCTACACTAAAAATACGCAATTGTTACACCAACATAAACAGTTGTTGTCTGTACAATAAAAGATCGCTGTAATATAAAAAAGTTGGGCGGAAAACTACTAGTTTTAACATTTTTACATTTTCCCCAACGTCCTTAAGCTTTAAATTTAATCTAATCAAATTGTCTTATCTTCTTTCTAACATGAGACATTTTGTAGGTATTGATTCTCTTACGCAATTAAATATGTAAATATATCCGTGGACTGTAACGATCAAGTACTTCAGTTACTAAAAATGTTATTATCGAATACGAGAAAAAATAAGCGATTTGATTCACATTCGATACTAATAGAGTCAATGTTGCTTTTAAAGTCTCGACTGATCACTTTGACACTTTGCTGTTGATTAAATAATATCACTTTTTGGGTAGAAGTCAGCTACAATTTGTGGCGTTAAACACCTCCGCAAACCATCCACTACAGCATTCATCTAATATCTCCAAGGTTGGCTAAAAATAATTTAGTAGTAAGAAATAAAATAAACTGCTAGATATAATCCTTATACAAATTTAGAATACATTACAAAATATATATTTTTCTCATACTTCCATGCAGATTGACTTTACAATTTATGATTCTGTTTGTTTGGGAGCCAATTCGCTTCACGGAAAACGCCAAAAACGTGGCTTTCTATTTAAAGGATTCTGTCAGCAATACCGATCGTACTGCAACGCTTGGAATGTTATTTGTTAGGTGAAGAGCTGTTCTAGTGGACCAAAAGATATTTGCATAAATTTAAAAATTTTGTAATTTGTTATCATTTGAATATGTAAAACTGTAAATGTTTGACGATTTAAAATGTTATAATATACTTTCATTCAACAAGCAATGCGTTTTATTTATATATGGGTAGTACATCCAGCTTATATATTGGCACAGGCACTAACCCATAAAATATCAATTTATTTCAGATTGGCCGGTAGTGATTTTCCACGGCTATTCTTTGTAGTCGGACATTTTAGTTGATTAGTTTTCCTGAGTCGGTTTGTTTGGTTAGTAACGATGACTACATCGCTTATCACATCCATCATCAATTGTATGAAAAATTCATATTTTTAATTCCTTATTGGCTTATATTTTATAAATAAAAAAATATTTGTCAAAATCTAGGCGTTGTCTTTTAACAATTTTGGGCTTGCCGACAGCACTTTCTCGCTACGGGGTGGTTCTATACACTTGCTTACCCTTCCCTCAACGGTTCCTCTCTAAACCATCATATCAATTATATTATATTATAAAAAGCTCGGCCAGCTGCCGTTCTCCGAGATAACAAAGGTTAGGGGAATGCAAAGTAGTGCAAACACTTCAAAATGAAAACCAATGTTAGCCATGTTTTTCTATCAGCTGTTTGAAATTTGCAAAAATGTACAGAGCTAAATTAATGCCAATGCTATTCTTACGGTAAAAGAGAAAACGTTATGGGACTGTTTCTACCCTTTAGGAATGGAAATTCGATAAATCCTCTCTTAGGGGTTCTCTATGATACAAAAACCAAATTCCCTCCAAATTTAATCAAAATCTGTTTGGTGGTTGCGGAGATTTTTTGATTAGTGAGTACATTTTTTTTTTTTATATTAAGATAATGCTGCAACGACGTTCTATTTATACGGATTTAAAAGGTAAAAAAAATCTAAAATAATCTAATTAATTAATTTAAATTTTTGGCTGGTTACATTTTTAAAATAAGGTTGCCATAACTACGTTCTTATCTTAAACGCCAAGAGTCATGTAATGTGTTATGCGATAAAATACACTACTACTTTCCTTATTCTAAGGTTAATGAGCAAACCTTATCAACACACCTGGAAGGTGTTCAATCTACGATCACACTCTGCCGAACACGAGGAGTTTTGTTCCAATTACCATTCTATTTTCCGAGCACGTAACCGCAATAAAAAAAAAAAAAAACAAAAAACTAAGTCGTATTACGTTGAAATTTAATATCTGAACGCAGTAAAAACAAGCAATACCATCACTGTTGTCTGGCGCCTGTATCTTACCTGTCAGACTCAACAAGTTGTTTCCATACGTTAGTTGCGCACCCAGCCGCTAGGCGCCGCGCCAGTCGACGCCAGGCGCCACCTAATCGTGTTTTAATGCTTGTTTGTTCTACAGCAGGTCGTTTTTAGCAGTCGAGTCGCCAGGCCCTGTGCATGTTGATGGCTGCCCTTGTCGCTCAACATGACTTTAATCGGCACAAACTGTTTAAAGTGAAACCAATTCTTGAGGCAGTCGTTTTTCTGAACATTCGTAAATAAACAGTCTCGCCAACTTACATAGCCTTATATGCAGGGTGTAAATTAAGTCTGGTATCCCCCTTTTTTAACTTTTCAACCACAACAGAGAGAAACACCAAAGTTCACACATAATTACTGATCGCAGTAACCTACGTATCAATTACGGATCGGATGATATCTTGGGCGTGCTCGTGTTGTGCGCTTTATGACCTAGGGGGGATGCTCGAGTTGCGTGCAGTATCCATGCTCGAGTTGCGTGCAGTATCCATGAGGGCCATAAAACTGATGCTCGAGTTGCGCACAACTAACTGCAGCCATACCGTCAACAAATGACTAAAGTTTCCAAAGCTCTAATAATAAATATTCATACTGAAACTAACTTTCTATATCACGAATAGTAAATATTCTATATCATTAATGAAATAATATAAATAGACTACTAAATGCAAGAAAATTAACTTTTTTGAAAAATGCAATTTAATCTTGATTATTGACATCAGTAATGTATAGTATTCAATAAATTTAAGGTCTATTATTGTAACCGTTGTACTTGACGTTTCTCTATGAAACATACATTATATTATGAACTAAATTTAATTTTATTTAATAAGTACACTTTTTCTAAGGAAATTTTAGAGGATTTCTTGCTGTTTTAATGTGCTTTATAGTCAATACAGGCATATATCAGTCAATTTGAATTAGTTTAATAATGCAAAACCATTCAACACAATAGAATATTTTAAATGCTATCTTATTAAATTATTTGTTTCAGATATCTTGCTTCATTTAAAAGAATAAAATCATTGTCTCATCGATACATTTATTAACATTTGTAAAAATTCAAGGATAATCCTGCTTCAAGACAGTATAATCAAACTTGAAAAAGAAAAAAAAAAGATTTCAGGACTTATAAAGAAACGACGGAAGATTATTATTATGTTCGTATTGTATTTGTTAAATTATCTGAAATAATTTACAATAATTCATTGTAATTTATTTAACAAATTTTCTGTTAGAAATTAAAAAGTTTCTAACAGAACTTACTGCTTAATATTAAACTTATATATAAGAAGATATAAGCACAGAATAAGCACATATCTGCTTATTCTATAGTATAAATTTCTGTGCTATTCGGAGTCAGACTAGTGACAATTCAAGTTATTTTTGGTGGATTGTGATATTTATGGAAATATTTCTCTTGCACAGCTTGTAGTCCAAGTTGAATTTATGAGCGGCCAAGACATTACGGCCTACCTGAGACCGGTATTGCGCGCAACTCGAGCACTGGTTTGGGGTCTCCTTGGGACACCGCAATTATAACGCAGGTAGGATTGTTCATTTGTCATTGTGCTATTAATTCTAAGGAATAGTCGGCCTTAGTTTGTAACAATGAACATCTACACTCATTCGAAATCCATATTCGCCCATATCTTGACGATCGGCGTCTTATGAATAAATAAATAAAAACATAAAAATAAATAAATAAATTGCACGCAACTCGTTAACGGCCGACACCTTTTGTGGACGGCCCTCAAGGAGTCATAATAAAATCTTAAATGAAACCATAGGTCGAGTTGTACATCAATTTAAAGGTCTTTAAAAGTAGAACATACACCCACAAATCCTACCTCAGTAGGTTCACCCTTTAAAAAATTACGCTAGTTTAAAGTAAAAAAGAAATATATATATACCGGGTGTTCAATAAGTCTGGAACCCCATTAATATTTTACTTTATAATATTAATAAACACAAAACGAAGAAGGTCTAGGATTATGTCCTCACTGTGGTTACTGACTTTTTGGCCATCTAAACTGTCCTTTTTTGCTTTGGGGGACGTCCTGTGGATGAAGTCTAAAAAATCTTAAATGTAAGTATAGATCAATTCATACCTCATTTTAAAGGTCAATGTTAGAAGAACACATTGCCGCAACCCCAATTGAAAAAGGACTATTCATTTGGAAATAGCAGTCTCTCTAAGTTCCAATGAAGCCAAACTTTTAGAGGCTGTAATTTTAAAAGGAATATACCTTTTTCAGTCAGGTTGTGGCAATGTGTTTCTCTAACAATGACCTTTAAAATGAAGTGTAACACGACCTATGCTTACATTTAAGATTTTTCAGATTTCCTCCACAGGACGTCACAACAAAGAAAAAAAAAGGACAGTTAAAACGACCAAAAAGTCTGTAACTACAGTGAAAACGTAATCCTAGACTTTCATTGTTCTGCTTTGATTAATAAAATAAATATTATGGAGGTTCCAAACTTTTTGAACACCTAGTATATATATAAGTCTTTATAGGTCCTGTTTTAGACGGTTTAATATAACCTTTTCTTCACTCAAGTTGACAAAGTTATAATTTGAAAATGCATACTGTAATCAGAAATATTTTTTATGGTGATTAGATACTTTCATTTCCAATGGAAGATAGTAAGGAAATTAAAAAGAGGTTTCACAAAAATATAAAACGTAAGCATAGGTCATTTTAAAGGGGTTGTCTAGCAGAGGTGAATGCCGCAAACAGCACTTGAAAAGGTTGATCCAGTACAAAAATGGCAGATGTTGAGAGCAAATATATAGGCCTATGTCTATTATTGAGAATGTTGATTTCAACCACGCAAAACTTTCTTAAATGAAAAATTAGAAAACTCGTTTTTATCTGATAGTGAAAAAACTACGTGTAACCTCCTAATTCTATCCACTGGAGGTAAAAATGTCAAGATCTGCGAAGCGTCTGGGATGTGCTTAAATACCATATTTATAATAATACAATAAATAATAATAATATAATAAATACACTATCTCTGATAATTCTATTTTGCCGTCTACGGTCTACGGGGTAAACATAGAAACAAAAATCTTGTTTTCAATTAAATCTACAACTGTACTAATATAATTTTCAATTTCATATTCATACAAAAACAGGTACTGTGTAAATGAACTTTCTAATAATTGAACCTACTAATGTTGTTCCAAAAACTTTCTTACGTTTTTTTTTTAAATCACAAAGTCTTTTTAAGTTGATTAGATTGTTCTTACGTTCAGCAGGTAAAGTGAAAAACTTTTCTGGCTGGCTCACAAATAGCTGCTGTTCTTGGGAATACCGCTGTGACCTACAGTTATCTGTTATCAGTGAAAACATCACCGTTACTCTCTCAACCGGCTGGCTCGTGGCTCATTCATCTCTGGCGCCTCGGACCTACATTACATTAATAGGCGAATTGACGATTCGTTCGCCGCTGCCGGAGCCAGACGTCTGCGCTCGTCGGCCAGTTCTTGACGATATGTCGCCGCTCTCGTGGCACCAACGGACTTACCGCACCGAGTGTTTAGCAAGTAGCTGAAAACTACGAAAACTACCTATTGTTCACACACTAATTACAATACAACTGAACGTCACACAGCAAGCACTTATTACAATATAAGTACGAAATGTAGAAATATTATGAGGAAATATCAGAAAAATATTGTAATTTACCTCATTTCTCTTTGTGAATTCCTCTGGTATAAGAAAGGTAAACGTGTTTTACCAAAATCGATCGCCATAATATATGTACATTTTGTACTTATATTGTAATTAATTTGTGTTGTATGACGTTCGGTTGTGTTGTATTTATAGTTATAAAAATAGCATTTTCTAGATGTTTTTCAACCTATATTTTAAAAAGTAAGAAATCTGAAAGAAATGTTTATTATAACTATAAAATAAGATAAATCAACATTTTAAATTGTAACGTAGTAAGATGTTAAAATCGTTTACATGCTCACGACCCAAGCTGGCCAACTGATAGAGCAAAGCTGTAGTTTTATATAAATTTATTTTGCACCATTGAGGATGCCAGATAACAGCATCGGCAAAACGTTTGATGATGTAAATATTGTAGATAACACCTTGACGTGGTCGTTACCGAAAGCTTTAGTTAATAGTAAGGATAACATTTTTCATTTTCAGCTATTTTCACCTCATTTCCCTTTCCTTTTCTATTTGGAAGGGTTATTCTAAAAGCACCTTAAGTCTGTGTAAAAATCAATTTTGGATGTATAAAACAAATACAAAACAGCCCTGTCGTCAGATCCCTCCGAGGGTCTTCACACTAACCGCAAAGCACCGCCAAACTACTCTCCCTCCACACAATATAATTGATTCAAACTAAGTTAGCTTCTAATAAATATTTGTTTTTAACATACCGTTACTAACACCCTTACTAAAGGACAGAGTGGGGATACTCTTCAATCAATGTCATCTGTTAATTGGTATATATGGTTGTGATAACGACTCGGGTTATTGTCGTAGGTTATGTTTGTTTTATCCTAGCCCAGTTATTAGGAGACCCCCTCACAATTATGTAAACTGGGATTTTGTAAAATTGTTACATTATTTTGAATGTAAAGAAGTTTAGTTTTGCAAAGTTACTTTAGCCAGTCTTTTTTCAATTGCTCCGGAAACTTCATGATACTAATGTATTTTATGCTATTGTGAATATTAGCCTTTTTTATAAAAACAATTGTAAATAGTTTATTTATTTATGAAAACACTATTTATTTTGATCATTGTTTAGTTGAAAGAATGTCCAACGTACCTGTAAAATATAACAATGAAACAATTAAATAACAATCCGTTTGGAAGGTCCCAGAAAACTACAGCTATTTGTTTGGTAATTTCATAAATTCACTTTAATATAGTTTTGTAAATTACATAAATTACTTTGAGACAGTCAAACTAATCTGTTGACTAGTTTACATTAAGTGTTATGTGAACATGAAATGATAGCCATAAACAATTGTAACCCAAACATGGAAACATCTATTTAGTCAATGTAACTCAGCTGATTCATTTTTTTACAACACTTGACGGACACTACATAAGGGTGGAGGCTCGCTCGAAGAGACAATAAGTTACGTACATTAGTAATCAGATATCACTAATAGTGAATCATATTGTTTTCTGTGGCGAATAATAAAAGTGTTGTGTTTTTGTGATATTGAAGTGTTGTTATTTCGATCTCGTCTACATAATGAAAAGTACATAAGTAAATAGTTAAAAAGATGTATTATATTTAGGGATAAATTCTTAAATATAGTATTTAAAAATTTAGTAATACCTTAGAATGTAAGATTATAAAATTAAATAACTCAGTGTCTGAAGGCAAAATTATTTTCATACGAACTATAACAGTATTAAATGTTCTAATGTATGTAAAGTTGTTGTTATTTTTTAATAAAATTTAAATATTCAATGTGATTGTTAACTGTTTTGAAAATAAAGACTTATTTCTTGTTTTGGTTATAATTTTTTATTCAGTACAAGTAAAACGTCACACAACACAAAATTTATTACAATATATGCACAACTATTATGGTGATCGATATCGGTAAACCACGCTCACCTTCCTCAGACCAGAGGGATTCACAAGGTGAGCGTGGTTCCTCACACCAGCAGCCTTTTTTGTGAATCCCTCTGGTCTGAGGAAGGTGAGCGTGGTTCACCGAAATCGATCACCATAATATTTGTGCATTTAGTACTTGTATTGTAATATATTTGTGTATTTTATGCTTATATTGTAATAAATTTTGTGTTTTGTGACGTTTTACTTGTACTGTACATGTACCAACACGTATTATGCAAATTAAAAAAGTATAATTTTTTATTTTCCTTCTAAGGTTATATTCGGGAAAATAGTTTTTTTACATGTTTAACCGATTATATTTCTTAGAATGACCTATTTATAAATGTTGAGTTTTAATTCGTACAATAATCTTCGTCTGAACTATTAGATAAATACTTAATTAATATTATATAAATACTTAATTGCTAGTGTTTGCTTCTACACGAGGGAATTGTGTACTTTTGTTCAATTTGCCGGGCGGGCCAGTCGGGAGGGAAGAGTGAGGGAGAGAGGGTAGGGAAACACGTTGTATGTGTGTTAGTGAGGCAGCCTCTTTGCTACTCTTACCAACAGTTGGGTGAAATCTAGAACTAGACTCCTTGGAGCGCTCAATTGGGCACCCGGATAATCATCCTTAATCGTAAACTACCATTGTCGTTAACATTATTGCCGACAACCGGTTAAGTGCAAACAAAAGTGCAGTTTCCTCAGTATAACTGAAGCTATGAGTAGGCCGAGTGGTTAGAAGACTGGCGGTGTAGTGTGGGGTAAAAATGCCGTCCTGAAAACATAAGCTAACGTTTTTTCTACAAAGTCCCTCAATAATTTACTCATCCTGTTTGTTTGTAGCATAACAAATAACTTGAAGGGGGGCGCATTCAGACGTAAGTTACAGTTTGGGGTTGGTCCGTTCTAGAACAAAGCGTGGATTTATTTTTTAAAATTGTCATACAGTCTAAATTCCATTAATGGGTAGTAGCAGTTGTCAACGGCTTCAATACCTTGTGCCAACACCGTACTCGGAACTATGTTAGTATCAGCAAGCAACAATGTTACCATTGTAGTGAACATTGTTGCTAACGTTTTTCAGCCGACAATGTGGCGTGTCAAAGCGGACACGCCGTGAATCAAGTGTCTGGCCATATAAAGAGATAAACACTTATCGCTTATCACAGGATTATGACAGCTTCATACTACCCACGGTTCGGTTGCGCTCACTTTGCAAAAATAGACGCCACCAATTTTTTACTGAGCTCAATTTTATAAAAAAGACAATTAACAAGGATAATTTAAGAAGTAAGTCGAGAAAAATTATAAATAAATGTAAATACAAAATTCATTATTTCAAAATCGTTCGTCTGTCATTGAATCAAAGGAAACACTCCTAAATTCCTAAACTGATTTTAATATCTCTCTAAAGAGTTTTATCCAAATTTTAAGAAATCATATTTAAATTTCTTGGTGAACGATAAATGTTCATTTAATATTTGGGGTTATGTGAGATTTTAGAACTGTCTTTGTAACCTTACCTCGATTAACTCCCTCTGGTTCATTATTTCTTGCCTTTAATCGCAGATTTATCGTCCCAACGTAAAAGACAGTTGGTTAGATTTTCACGTGATTTTGAACAAGTAAATGAATTCAATATTTTCGAAACGTCACTCATTGGAGCGATTATATTGTATTGTGAAGAAAAAAAACTGACCAATGACAGATACACTGAGTTGATAAAATTATAAAAAATTGCACGACTGGGAGAGGTTGATTTTCGTAATTTAGAAGACAACAAGAGAATTCCTTCAATCATTATTACAATTTAGCAGCTGTAACGTGCACAATATAAATTGCAGAGTAATGAATTGCATTTTTTAGCTTCACTCACCAGAACACGTGGGCCTGCAGGCCTGTGCGTGGACTTTGTTCAGCGAGTGGATGACCGACCGTTAGCTCAGTTAGGGATTCGAACCTTGAACAATACACTCCGCAGTCCGAAGCCTTAGCCACTGAGCTAATTACAATTCTCTTGTAGAGAACTTCCTCATATTTATATTTATTAAGAAATACATATAACGTGTGTATAAATATTAGTTATATCTATTTATACACTGTATGTATTTATTATTCTTCACAATGTTAGTTGAACCACCATTTTGTGCTGTAATAACTTTATTTTCTTCCAAACGTGTTTAAACAGCCTTTAAAATGAACATCGTATTAATGTTTATTACCACTTTGGAACCGAGAAAGTTTGAGTGGTGTTAACAGTTGTAAATAATAAAAAGGAACGAGTGCAGGTAAATCTTCCAACATTGTAAAGATCGTCAAGATAAAAAAAAGGCAACAGTGGAACGAAATTTTCCAAAAAAAATTTCTATTAGATATATAATATGAAAGATTAGATAAAAAAAACAAATTTCTAAAATCTAATTACGACAGCCATGCTTTAGATATCTTCTTGCCGCAAAATGTCACATTACAAAACTAGAAAATAAAAAAAATTAAATAAATCTATAGATAAAAACGGAAATCATTACAAACGCTTACACAGCCCGAAAGTACAGCCCGGTATTTATCAAGGAAAAGTCAACAACGGTTATTTTACATTTTAAGTCACAAGAAGTAGTTGAATATAGATGACTTTCTATCCGCAGTTTACGATCGTCATAAAATACAGTAGATAGTTATACAAACATCGATTATTTACAAGTGGTGAAGAGTCTGATCCGTTTGAAGTGCAAGTTATTCCTATCTGGAGCTCGGCAGACGTCTGCGCACCACTGTGTACCACATACCACAAGTGTAGGCGTACATGCAGTACTGAACTTAGATCTATTTGAGATACATTTGTAGTGTTTTTACTTCCTTAGATGCCATAATCTAAAAAAAAGTTGACTTCTAAAAGGGGTGTTTGAATTTACAGTTTTGTGTTGACATCTTAGAACATTTATATAACGCCAAAGACTAATTTCTATTTCATTCGGGGGGGGGAGGGGGGGGGAGGGGGGGGAGGGGGGGAGGGGGGGAGGGGGGGAGGGGGGGATGGGGGGAGGGGGGGGGGCAGGCGAGACTAATTCTTTCGAAAACGTCTTATCCTTGGTTAGGTTAAAAAACATTTTGTTAGGTTAAGTTATTCTTAGGTTATCCATATTTTACGTATTTTGTTCCTGTTAATGTAATTATTTATACGAGTTAGCAATAGGTTTTGGTTAATGTAATCGAAAGTCGGCTATTAGAGTAGGTCGAGTTGTTGGAAGTTTATTTTGAGACAAAAAAAAACGTCGCCCTGTGTATATAATGTACATAACACTTTGACGCGGATCCGAAGCAGAAGACCACCAAGATGATAGATATAGTTGTGACGACCATGGAAGCTTATCCATCAAGATTAAGTGCGTTTAGATAATTTAAAAACAACTACTGTAGTTGTAAATCTTCAATGCTAGTCCGTACCACTACAAGAAAATGTTCTTAACGCTTCCCATTCATATTTATAGTTGCTTTTATTTTTAAAATATTTTATTCATATAGTTAAATGTTTTTGTAACTGATTAAACATTTTTTTTTACCTAAACATATTTCCAGCACTTTTTTTGTAGTGTTTAAATTAAATTTATTGATTTTCAAAATAAACAACAAATGTGATGTTGACATTTAAACGAATGTTAAAAAAACTCTCGAGGCCTCCTTGATAAATATGTACTTACAATATAATCAAACAAAATTATTTACATTCAATTTTTCGTTTAGAAGGTAAATGTACATTTTTTATGTTTTCCATAGAAATTAAATACCATCAATACTATAAATACTATACCACACTACTAACTTTTATGGCGTCTTCCGTTTTATTTTATTATTTTAATAGATTGTAATTGAGAATATTATATAATATTTTTTCAAATTTCAAATATAAGTGACAAAACAAATATACACACAAAATACTAATAAAAAGAATTAATGTTTACTGTTTTTTGACACAACAAACTTCCACTTATTAAAACTTTAATTGATTTAACTTTAAAACAACTTGTAGCTTATTATTATATAAAAAATATTGTGATTGTCTGATAACCAGTAATTGATATACTGTAATAGTTGAAAGTATAACCTTAGTTTTTATCCAATAATGTTGTGTTGAAATGATATATATATATATATAATAAATCTTTCGAGTAATTCGAACGCTAAATAATATAAAGGGCGATCTAAATCTGAAAATGTAATTAATCTAGAGATTTTTCCAGAGTAAAAAATTATTTAATATAGTGAATTATTTAGAGTTTGTGCTTAAGACTGCGACCTTAAAAACGGTGTACCAGCTGAACTGTAGCCTTAACACACAGTTATGTCACAAAATTCATTTTTTATAAACAAAACAATTTTTTTAATATTTCTCGAGTTTCAACGTCGAAAATTGTCAAAATTATCAATTTACAATGTCCATTTATATTTTTTAATTTTCTTTGTAATGGAGATAGGTCGATTATTAAAAATACTTATTTTACTTCCTTCTATTCTTTATATAATACAAATCCTAAATATAAATAAATATATATATTAAAATAAGGCAAGAAGTGTTTCAAAACTACCCTTAGATACGATTTTACCATAGTAAAAAATTTATGTCGTACTGTATTTTGATAATATATACCCAGTAAATTTTGAACTATTTTAAATAAATATGCAACTATTATAATTCATTGTTAGTTAGTTTTTGTCAATCAATAAATATAATTCGCTGAAAGCAAATGACTAAGAAAAACAAAGGTTCCGTGATTTAAGATCAATTAAAAAATTATTCAATTACTGAATCAGTGCTGATAGTCTGATACGGTATTAACAAACCATTCGTAATTTTTTAATCTTAAGTTGTTAGAAAATTTGAATAATTACTTGATTTTATCTTACAGTTGTTTTCATAAATAAACAATCATCTGATCCACAGTGATTCACTTACAAGATATGATTTGTACCTAATATGACTATAAATCAGCAGATCGCAGACACACTTTTTTCAGCACTGACATTTACTTTCATTTTACAAATGTAGGTCGGGAAATGTTTAAAATGCCCTGTCCCCGTTTTAAATGTTTAAAAGTTCCTAGTTTAATATGTTAGGAACTAAATATATATAAAAATACTTTATATAAATTAAATGTTGTGTAAAAATGTCAAGTGAATCCATTTGTTACTTTTCGAGTTTTGTGTTTATGAACATACGGAAGTTTGATTTTTGAATAAATGTAGATTTATGCACTTCCAAAAAATAATATTATCAATTTATACTATTCAGTAATAATTTTAAAAATAGGCCTACTATTTTATATGAGACTTTAAGACTTTTTAATTAGTGATTTGTGTAAAAGATTATAACCTTGATTAAATATATTTTATCAAAATATAGGTTAGTTAAAAATTTCACAATTCATTTTGGGGTTAAGAGTTTCGAGTTTTGAGTTGAAAATAGTATATTCAATGAATTATACATTTTAAATTTTAAAGAATTTTATAATACCTTTGAATAGTTAGTTGTATGCTAGTTTAAATTACAAATCTTAAACTTGTTCCATTTCCTACAGCCTTCTTTTATATTTAGTTTAAACTGTATTTCTTTTATTTGTTTACATTTACAAAGTATGTCAATTTTAAAGTGAAATTGTACCAAAGACAAATTGATATATTTTTCAAAAGGGTATATAAAAGTAATAATAAAAAATGCAACAATACGCTTACATCCCAACAATACATAGTATAAAACACCCAACAATAGCACACTAAGTTGTAATAGTTTACCAATCACAATAATTAAACGAAAAAAATTTGGAGACTCACTTTTAGGAATGATTGACTCGTTGGTCTTGCCGGTCGGGGGAAAGCTCCTTCACCATTTTTGTGACAACCATCGCACTAGGAAACACACCGCCGGCGCGTCACACTGTAGGTCTGGCGCACTACTGCGCGCAATACGCGGCTCTACACTGGCGCCCCACCACGGTGTCAACGGTATCAGCTCCGCGCCGTGACGTCACAACAGCTGATCCCGAGGGCGGTCCATAGAGTATCATGGTTGTTACGATTTTTTTTTTTAACTCGAAACAACAGAGTGTATATTGGTGAAGACGATGTTTTTTAAAAGATCAATATTAACATATCTAAAGTATGGTATTTTTTTTTTTTTTAGTTTTTTCTTGCCTACATAATTTAAATTAGTAGTTAAGATTCGTTTTAATTACCAAAAATAAACTAGAGAAGTCTTAAGAATTTGTCTTAAATAGTGGCCAGGTTTCGTGTGCTGTAGAGAACTATGTATCAGGGTTTTCGGTCAGCCTGAAATCAAACCAAATTTCCAACTGTGGTTCGGATTCCATGTTAATCTGTGGATGCCTTAGTGGTCCTGGTTATTATGGTATTAATAAATGGGCCTCTCTGATCATAAGTTGAACTCAGCTAGTAAATAAACAACGACGGTCCTCTACACTTACCCTAATCTCATGTAATCGTTCAAATGCACATCGATGTCTCAAATCAATTTTTGAAGTTATACTTCTTTGCGCCCGTTAGACACTTTGGGATGGGATGTTGGTCGAGAAACCGCGTCACGCTGAAAAGTAAGAACAAATTTTTAAGAACTATCGATTAATCGATTGTTAATCGAAGAAATTTAATCGAAGAAATTACTGATAATGATAATATAGGTGTATAATATAATAATGAAGTCACGTATAATATATTGAAGATAAATATATTGAATAATATTGAAAAATGTCTTATATTTCATTTATATATCCTGTCTGTTTGTGTGCGTGAGTGGGTGTATGAGAATGGCCAAAGAAGTATAACTTCCACCATGTGGTCCGACGCACACCCAATTTTTTTTTATAGCAGTACTTGTAAATAGGGAATAATTTAGCTAACAAACAATATCAAGTTAAGCTTTATTTTAATTACTGTAAATCATTAAAATTTTTCTGTACAACTTGTAATTAATTTTCCATTCATTCATTAAAAGACACCGATAATCGAGATATAGCTGAAAATGTGGGGCGAATGAGTGTAGATGAACGAGTGTAGTCATTGTTACGAACTAAGGTCGACTGTTCCTCAGAAGGAGCTATTTATTAATATCCCATTAGCCAGGGCAACTAAGGGACCAATAGTTTTACGTGGAATCTGATCCACCAAGTTTTATTCTGATTTTCTTCCCTACACAACATCTGAACCTTGACTACCATTCAACATTAATTTAGTAATAACTAAAATAAATTCAGGTGAGTAGGGTGTAATTTAGTTACAAAAAACCCCTAATTAGATAGAAACTTACTTTTGAAAAGCACTTTTTAGGGCTTTATTCTTTGGAACCTAAAACATTACGTGTTTATCCTAAATGAGATCCAAATGATTTGTTTAATATTTGAGTTTCACGTATTTAAACTGTTTTTGAACAAATCGGTCCTCAGGGCGACCCAATTAATTTACTACACTTATCACATTATCTTATATCTTTCAGTGTTTGTGTCGTGTTTTGGGTGTTTTTGTCTGGTTGGGAATACAGTAAGAATTATAATCTCAGACCTAGTATATTTAATTTTATGTGTACAAAACACAAACCGACATCCCTTGCTTCGCTACCGAGTGGTCCTCCACGCTTGCTTACTTTTCCCTATAAACGTGTCGTTGTCTATAAACCATCACATATTTCAGTATAAAAGCTCAGACATAAGAACATTTTTTTAGGCTAGAGGAATGGACAGTAGTGCGATGACGTCAGAGTTATTAAATACGCCAAAATGAACCAAATCAGCCAATATTTTATATTATGTTAATTAGGCGTTTGAAATAAATTATTAGATTAAATTAATGCCAATGTTTCTCTTATTAAAAAAAGGAGAGTTCGAGGGGCTGATTCTACAACTTTCAAACGGAATTTCGAGAACTAATTCCTTACTGGGTTTATATGATACAAAAGCTATCTTCCCTCCGGATTTTATCAAAATCTGTTCAGTAGTTCCGGAGATTTCGAGATGAATAAGTTTTTTTTCTTTTTCATTATATATATATATATTACGATTTATCTTTATTTAAACTTACATACAGCTTTAGACAGTTGAAGTTACATCTGAAGAGTCATAACCTCTTACACTTAACTTCTTAATCAAGCAAACAGATAAATCGTGGCTTCCAAAACAGAGAAGGGGAGGAAACGTTTTCAGTTACCCTTTAGAAATAACTAACGCAATTCTATTCACTTTTCAAAAATTGTTCAAAAGTACATCCATTTATAAACGTATTCTATTTTTTATTCAAAGCATCACTAATATCTTTTCAACAGTAGAAAGTAATTTTAATGTTTAATTTTTTTAAATATAATATTGACTTCGTTTGATAGTAGGCTTATATACATTCATAACCCGGCAATCGTTTAATATAATAGAATCCCCATAATGCTGTTTTTAGGTAATGTAACATGTTTCTCTTAAACGCATCATATTTTGCTATGAAATAGTATCGTATTTCATTGAACTATATCACGATTCCTCACTCGTGTTACTTTTGTCTCTATCTTATAGTATTTTATTTCAAAATTAATGTATTGTTTTTCTAATTCAAAATATCGTATTTCTTTAGAATGTTACGTATTTCGTGTTTAAACATCGTATTTTTCTGAACATAAATAGATTGATTGAACATAATATATATTTATAATACAGTAATTATAATTAAATTTACTATTGATATACATTGTTTCAAAATATTGTATTTTTCTTAAACTTGTCCTGCTCGTTTAAACTTCATCCACTTATCCTCGTCATATCTCACTTATGTCAATACTGTCTTATTCATCTTTAAATGATTTGTATTTCATCCGAAGTACAGTATTTTGTCTACAAAGTATCGTACTTTCTTTAATTATGTTGTATTTGGTCTGAAAAGTATAATATTTTACTAGATTGTAAATTATTTTGACTTGAAGTATCACATTTTCCTTAATTTTATAGTATTTTGTCTTTAAAATATCGTATTTCTCTTAAATAAATATCAATATGTAACAGTCATCGTATTTGTATCACTGTGTACTTCCTTTTTTTTAAGTACTATAGTTAGTTAATTGGACAGTTGTAATTGTATTTTGCCCTAAGAATCTACCACATTACATCAGGTACTTCTGTTTGCGTAACGAAGTATTTTAATAAGGAAAGAAACAGTAACAAAGTGCATTTTGGTTTCCACCCACTTACAAGTATATGAATAGTATAAGCAATAAAGAAAATATATCAAACTTTGGAAACTGAAAATTTTCAAAATACAAAAAATATTGTATAGACTTAATAGCTAATAGAAATCATTGACTGATAATAATTTTTTTATAAGTTTCTTACGTTTTTTATTTGCAACGAAACTACTGTACGCGTATGAGTGGGTTGGGGGGGGGGGTCAATACCTAAAAGTAAACGTGTATGAGAGAGCACGCGAATAAAGAGGCGAGCGGTTTATTCGAGGTAAGATCCCACTCACAAGACCCATAAACGTACAGTGGCGTTGAACCCGTCAACTTTTAAACATTTTAAGTGTAAAAATTGAAAAGGGAAGAATTTATAATGAAATTAATTATTAAAAATACGACAGATTAAGAAAAACTGTACTACTGTATGGTAGAAAAAGCAAGAATATCAAATAATTGTTTATTAATTAAACAAACATTAGCCTACATTGAAAATCTTAATTCGTCAAAATGTGAAAGTAACCTGTATTATTAGAAATTCCTCAACCACCTTACTTCTCCAGTAACAAGGTAAATCACCTTGCTGATAAATCAGGAACCATCCATTCTCAGGACCTACAGACACGTACTTCGCCTCCTTTACACTCGACCGTTCAAGTCTCCGATCAAGTGTTCTTTCACTGGTATTTCGGGCCACGTACGTGCCTCGGTCAATAGGCTCGCTAGACGCCTCTACATGCCGACCTGGCTCATAGTGTCATTTGGATTTCCCTGTAACTCTCTTCTGGGAACTGTGGAAGTATCCTTGTACGCTAAGCAGGAACAGCGTACGCTGGATTCAATGAGGAAGGTCGGGTTGTTTCAATGATGTAACTCAAGAAAGGTACTTCGCAAAGGTCCTGTACTAATTAGGTATTACTACCAGTTATCTCCATTAAACTCTTATTTAACAAATCTAATCCATTAGAAATTCAGAAAAAATAATTAATCCAACTGAGTTTCTTTACAATGAAAATAACCGTATTGGCCTATCGTTGTAAAATATAAGAATAACAATAAAATATAAAACTTGGAGTGAAAATAAATTAAATAGAGTAAAAATTAGTATAGAACAAAATTACACTTTTAGTTAACGGATACTACTAATAATTTAAGTTTGATTTCGTAAAGTGCACTTTTAAAATCTTGTTCTATAAAATCATGCCGATGTGAAGGAAGAAGACTAAATGATCTTGTATGGACTTGACGAATCACGTTTAGTTGGTTACTTATTTTTAAATTAGCTTTGTCAGCGAATAAACACATATCTTTACTACTACTACTACTACCACCACATACAAATATTTGAAAAACAAAAGAAGTCCTAAAATCGACCCTTGTCGTAACCCATATTTTTACCGATCGTTGTAAATGTGTTATTCTAAGAATATATTCTCAAAATAGAAATTAAATTAGTATAAATATGATCATCTTATATTTAATTTGGGCTATTAATCAATAACTTGTGTGTCCGTTATATGGCACCAATACAGCGTATAGGTGGGTGCAGATTAGCTATTTATAGATTAGTTTTATGGCTTGAATAGAAGGTTAAGTCTCACCAGACTATCCACCCATAGACGTACAGGGGAACGTAGACATAGTGTCCCAACATAAATTAGACCATTTTATAAAATCCAGTGAGGACAAAGTGAGCCAGAGACAAAGTGACCTAAAAACAAATTTAACCATTCAGGAATGTGTGTGGTCCAGTTTGTATTTCACGAAAGGACAACCTGAGCAACCTTTAAATTTTGGACGCTGCGGACAAAGTGTCCAAAAGACAAGTTGTCCCACTTAAACTGGCTCAGTTTGTCGTTGGGACACTTTGTCGCATCCCCCACGTACGGTAGTAATTTTAGTTGCACGTTGTGGCGGACGTTCTTGAACACAACCCTTACAGTAGATCCAGGCTCTCTAATGTCTGTACCGCAAAGTCAACATGGAGTTATCAGTAGATAGATAGATAGAGGTTTATCACCTCTGGCACAGTTCTCCATGGAGGTGTTAGTTGCGCATTCTGTCAGACATTCTTGATTTGTTGCGCACACCAAGAGATAATCCGCTTATTTAAATGTAGTTTGAATCGTGAATAATTTATTGTCTATATATTTACATAAGATTTTCCAATTTAAATGTTCATAAATTTATAGTATTGCAGGTAATATGGGCATTTACTTAGTTTTGTTTGTTTTATATCACTGCTTGAGAATTGCATTGACATTATACGCCTTAGCCTGTAGTTTTATGACTTGGGAACTAGTCATGGTCAGGATAAACTTGTCCGGATTCCATTAAGAAAATGAAGACTTTTTAAATTAACTTACAATATCACGTTGACATAATTCGGCTAATCACACAATGTATTTAATTTGGTTTGTTAACAGAGCTTAAATAATTTTCGAAGCTTATTTCAACCCTTTTATATAATGACATATAATCCTAAGAGTTAAATTTAAACACCTAGAAACAAAATACAGAACTAAAAGGATGATTATAACTTGTTTAGAATCCATTATTATAATGTATTTATTTAATTGCAACTCAATTCTCTAAGGAAGATATGTAAAATAAAATGAAATAAAAATTAACCAAACTAACATATTAGTTAGAAATTTAGGGATTTGCTAATGTAAAATGTTATAAATTATCAATAACAAATTGAGTTATGTTTGTAAAGTTGAGCTAGTCATCATAGTGTCAGTACTTGTAGTGCAGGCTGTAATCCAACTACTTGGAGACAAAGTGCTGTGGAGACTGTAGCCGGCGTCCGCTCAATGGTTGCTATCGGCGTAGACACTACAAGAGAAGTATGGGGTGTCCATGTTGGGTGATAGTCAGTGTCCTGCTGTTGTGTAGGGAAGATAACTGAATATCAAGCTTGTCAGTTAGCTGAAATCCAGACAAATACTACGTGGTTCGGATTCCACGTAAATCTGTGAGTGCCTTAGTTACCCTGGATATTGGGCACTTTCTGAACCTAAATCAAACTCAGTTTGTAACAAGACTGCACAGGTAATCCACACTCATGTAATTATTCATATTCGTCTTAAAATACGCCCCAAGTCGTGTCGGTTTCTTATATTTCAGAATCATAATTAGCAAGATGATGTTCATAGCACATTTGTGTTGTTTTTGTCTATATTTATAAAAGATGATGTTTGTATATATATATATATATATATATATATATATATATATATCTATATTTATAAAAGAGGATGTTTGTATATATATATATGTTTGAAGTTTATACGCTGCCAAACCATCCAACCGATCGCCATGAAACTTTAGGATGTTGTCCTGTATACTCCCGAGATGGTTTCTGTGAAGTTTGATGCAGATCCGTCCACAGGGGATGGCCCCACGGGCTCCTAAAGATCCCATGTTATTCAAATGGAGAATCTGAATTGTTTACAAAAAACATATGACTGTGTGGTTTAATGTAGTTTCACATGCCATAAGCAGATCGAAGTTCTCACAATAACTAACAGTACTGTATATGTTTTGATTTATTGTAGTTCTACATTTCACCTTGAGAGTGTAGCACACACTACTTTTACTTGATCAGGTGATCTGTATTTGGTGTTAACCTTTTTTCCTCGGTAATTAAAACATGTGGTGAAACGTGAAAATAAAAAATAAATAATTATTTGTTTTGCAGTTTACTTTTTATGACATGCCTCCTAAAAAGGTATTTTTTTTATTTATAGTTCATAGAATACTGCTTAAGAGTCCTGGTAAGGTCGTAGATCGATCTTCCTTACGAGGCGACATGCCAAGATCCAAAAATGAGACTGTAGCAGAGTGTCTTGGTGAGGCCGCAGGCCGAGCATACCTCACGAGCGTAGCGAGTGACGACGGGGTTGGCACGCGAAGCGTGCAGGAGTGCCCCCTAGTATATATATATATATATATATATATATATATATATATATATATATATATGTTTGAAGTTTATGCGCTGCCAAACCATCCAACCGATCGCCATGAAACTGTAGGATGTTGTCCTGTATACCCCCGAGATGGTTTCTGTGAAGTTTGATGCAGATCCGTCCACAGGGTCCCGCCCCACGGGCTCCTAAAGATCCCATGTTATTCAAATGGGAATTGTTGTAAATTCTTAATTGTTTACAAAAAACATATGACTGTGTGATTTAATGTAGTTTCACATGACATAAGCAGATTGAAGTTCTCACAACAACAGTACTGTATATGTTTTGATTTATTGTAGTTCTACATTTCACCTTGAGAGCGTAGCATGGTTTTTTTTATATAATTCTTTTTATTGCTTTATTTTGGCATGTCAATGAAAAATGAAAGGCGAGACAACGTCCGCCGGGTTCAGCTAGTATAGTATAAAGTGTGATAAAGTAGGTATGTGAGGTTACAGAGAAAACGCACAGTTGACATCGTTGAGTTGATTTATTACGGAGAGCCATCAGAGATGTAGGAACAACACCTGTCAGCTGTGTGCTGTATCAAACGTGTCTCCCAAACATATGTAAGAGATAACTACTACAGCATCCCTCTCGTCTCTAGTCAGCAGATATAACCCTCCCTCACACTCTTCTACTATGTTTACTTGCACTAAAACACTAGTTGCTATTAACAGCCAGACATAAAACATGAAGAAGTTTTTTGCTAACCTAACTCCTCCCACATCTTACTTTCTCCCATATGCGTTAGCATTGATAAAGTATTGTGATCGTAAAAAAACTGTTATGTTATCGTCTGTGTGTATGCGCTGTTCACTAGATATGAAGCGGATCGATAAAATTTAATGACATTTGGTATGTAGGTGTATTTAGTCAATATCTCCAGACCATATTTTCACTTTTTTGAAATTTAAGTTTTTTTATTTCTTTTTATGGACAAAAACATAAAAAAATGGAATGTTCTCAAAAAACGGCTCAAACGATTTTTGATTAAATTTTCAGGAAATATATATATTACGATTTAAATTATTTTAGTAAAATCCGCATGTCTAACACTTGACTAGTTTTTTCTAGTTTTTAAGAGTTATGGAAAAATAAATATTTGGGAATCAAACTGGTAATTTTGGAAGTTTTTATTTTTTAGTGTATAATATGGGAGGAGGTTTGTGCCAATTCTTTGGAACTATTTATTTTGATGAGTTTTAACGATTGAATTGTTATAAAATTGCGTACATCCTCAACATAACTCACTAATAGGGGTCAGGAAAACGGTCGTCCAGCCACACAAGAAACTCGTGAGGCTAACCCCTAAAATTTTACAAATTCTTAAAAGGAAGATAGTCATGCAACATGTCTATTGACATTGCCTTTTCACCCTGAAAACAATAGTGTATTTAACATTCAAAAGGAACGTGCGTTTTCAATACATTAATAGGTTAAAGACGTAAAAATTGAATTAAAATTTTTATTGACAGCCAGTCATGCGACATGTCTAATTAACATTGCCTATTCATCCTAATAACAATTGTCTATTTAAAATTGAAAATGGTTGTACTGTTTCAAATTTTCCGTTTTTTTCTTTAAAAATTTCTCTTTGTAAGTTTTTATTAATATTTAGTGAACAATCCTTTAAATATTTCTCACATTATAAACGGTGCAATCTTTTTGAATTTTAAATACACAATTCCTTTCAGGATGAGAAGGCAATGTTAAAAGACAGGTCGCATGACTGTCTTCCCATTAAGAATTGGAACCTGACTCCTATATCTTGGACCTCAGGTTACTCCCAATTTTGCATAGTACTTCAAAAGGTAGTGCATCTGCCTATAGAATGAATGGCATAACTGAAAAAAACTTTAAATGTAAATTAATTGTAGAAAAAATGGGGTAAAATCAGTTTTTTCTTTAAAAGTAGCAAACTAAATCTCAAACCCAATTCTGAAATTTTCATTCGTTGTTTAAATGAACTTAAATACCGGTTTTACCATTTTATTTAAGTTCAACTGAGATTGATGATACAAGAGGAATAAATAGATAACAAAATAGGTGTCATAAACAAGTTGGTTTAATTGTCAGTTAAATCAACTAATTATGTTCTTGTGTGGTAACATCATGGTACAGAGTTTTCTTTTTTCTGGAAGGCAAATCACGAAGGCTTGGATCACGAAGGCAAATCCGCTGAGGCGCAACTAGGATGTCTTAGGGATCTCAGGTGTACTTGAGGTGCAACTAAGATGTTCCCAAAATTAAAAAAACGCCCTATTCGTGGTTGTGACAAGTTCTTCATTGTTAAATGGACATGGGGAGCCTTCAAAGTACGTGTTTCGGCTAGAGAGATATTAATCGAAAATTAACACATGATCAAATGTGTTAATGATATTTATAAAATTTTCAACAGCTGTTGGAGAGTAAAAAATGTTTCTATTATTCAGAAGATTAATAAATGTAAACTTTTTTTATTAATAAAAATACTAAATTAGTATTAAAAAAAAAATACTACTCGTAGAGTTTTCATAATGTTGGAGAGAGTAAAGTTAGTATTCAGGGGAAGTTGATATACACAGTGTAAAGTAGTCTGTATTAGGACTTATGGAAACATTAGCCGTCATATTTTTTCTCAGTAACGTTTTAAGTATGATTTTGTTGAGCTCCGACCTTGTTGAAGGCTTTTAAATTTCAACGGTAATGAAATAGAGTTATCTTTAGTCATCACCTGCTAAATAAAAACAAATGAAACGAAAACTGTAGAAATTGGCTAAGTAAATAACATTGAGTGTTGAGGCTAAGTAATCTATTCCGACTTCAAAAAAGAGCCATCCGAATCATGGCGGGAGTAAATAGACAGTCTTCCTGTAGATAATTATTTAAATCTTTTAACATCTTAACCCTACCGTCAATATACATATTTGAAGTTATAATATTTTATAGATTTAAGTCGGATACTGTTCTAACGGGCTCTGACATACATTCTCATAACACTCGCCACAGGAACACACACAGACAGACTTCTCACAGACTTCAGCTCGCTGCTAAATTGCCACAAAATTTAGGCCCGAAACTATTTAATAGAATACCGAGCCAAATTAGGAACGAAACGGACCCTAAACAATTTAAGACATTGCTTAAGAGTTATTTGTTAGAGGCTGCCTGTTATTCAGTCGATGAGTTACTTAAGCCAATGCTGTCAATTTAAGATCTCAAATATATATTTTTATGTGATACGTTAAGTTAATATTTGTGTTTAAAATTCACACAACGTGGCAAGTGACGGGGGGAGGGGGGGTACACACGCGAAGCGCGCAGGGGTGTCCCCTAGTTTCTAAAAATTACACTCTTTATGTTGAGTATTGTAGAAATACGTTTTATTCAGTGGGGTTAGGCGGAAGATAGGACTCTGTAGTCCCTAATAAAGACGATTTTTCCTCACATTTAAATGTGATACAAAGTTACCGTGGTAGGAGTGGGGGGAGGAGGGTGTGGGGATGCAGTTACTACTTATGCATGTAACATTTACTAATGGACTTGGATTGACGGAAGACTACTGCGAATAGTTCCAACGTTGCGTCTGAATATTTATAGAGTCATTTCAATATTATTGTGTAATTAGACTTATACGTTGGAATCTGATCTTCCCTTTCTTGGCCTTTCCGGTGCATACATTTATTAGAATAGCTGTTGACGCCATCTTACTACTTAAGTGCACACTTACCTACTTAACATTAAAGGACAGATGAGTATTTACAAACAGCTGATTAATTACAGAATGAATTACTACTCGAAGACCCTTATGATGAATCTTAACGCAGGAATAAATTGTATAACAAGTTCGACGATGAAAATAAAACAGATTATTGTCTTATTATTTTTTTTAAGAAGGATGCTTTATTATAAAGGAATGGCCGGTGTGGTGGCCGCTGGATCAGACATTCTGAATAAACAATTTTATAGACGCAGCATTTACTGATTCTACATATTAATTATAGACGCAGAAATGTGCTGATACAACAATTATAGACGCAGAAATGTGCTGATACAACAATCATAGAATAAGAAATGTGCTGATGCAACAATTATAGACGCAGAAATGTGCTGATACAACAATCATAGAATAAGAAATGTGCTGATGCAACAATTATAGACGCAGAAATGTGCTGATACAACAATTATAGACGCAGAAATGTGTTGATACAACAATTATAGACGCAGAAATGTGCTGATGCAACAATTTATAAATGCAGGTATATTGTACTGATTTCATAAATTATTTACACAACTATGCGCAGATTTAACCAAAAATGTTTTAAGAACAATGCTTTAACCTAACAATTCTAGGATGTAGTAAATATTTAATATCTGTAGTTTCATTTACGAGGAAAGCCTACTCGTTGTCTTCACTCACCAATTACAGGCCTATTTCAATGTTATATTCTGTTTTCTTAAGAAGCTGTAGAACTAAAAAGTAATTAATAAGTGCAAACTTAGTTTAAATAGAACGCGTGTAAAAAGCCATGACCATAAATCCAATATTATCATTGAACAATTACATAAAATATTTTAAAAAACTAGGCTAATAATTGTCATCATATACTCGTCACATATATCCAACACTAACTCATTTTCTTTTTTATGTCTATTTACATATTAAGTGTAAGGGAAGAAAAGAAAATCACTCGTACAGCGATGGGACAATAATTGGGGGTTTGTCATATAATCTGTGTTGTATAGAAGAATTTTAAACTTTAGAGAAAATATTAATCCTAGACGTATTAGTACATGCTATAGGTCGTATTTTATGTGTAACCCCAATGACCTTGATAGGCCAAAACATTCCGTTCTGTTTGACACTCACCCCATAGGCGGAGGGTCCCTTTGTGACGACGCCAATGAACCGTGGCCACTGTACCATTGTGCCATGTGCCACCCTAGGTAAAGTAAGGGAGGCGATAAGGCAATTATTATTAGTGTTGGGGCGCTAGCAGACGACAGCTGCTCTGGTGGCGCCTCTACTGGAGCACCTGGCAACTACGGGACAACAGCTGACGACCGACAATACCCTCCGTCCGGCCTGGAGGACCGACCGAAATATATTGACAATCCGAAATGGTACAAGGTGTAAAGGTTAAAATTTTCCAGGGATAGTTTTCCCTGTTATCTTCTGTAGTTTGTTCTTTTACATTGAAAATTTTATATAATAACATTTTATGAACTATTAGTATTATTCTTTCTCTCTCTTCTTAAAAGAGCTGAAATTATTTCTTATTCAATAACCTTTGATTACGTAAAAATATGTTCTGGTCAAATGGGTTTTCAACAGTTTTGCAATTTTATTTTACTTACCAAACTTCATTTTAGGTCTTTGCTAATGGAATACAATCAAGATTAGAAATTAGAACGTGTAATTTATTCCACCTTCTCTTGTTTTTGTAGATTTTTCGTGTCTTTTCTCTGACACTGGTTGTTGAGGTTAATTGGTGTGTGGTGTTTGTCCTTTGTTACTATTTTTTGAAAACCAATAGTGTCATTTCTTAACGTTTAACATTTTTTATAGTGTTTAATCTAAACAAAATCTTAAATAAATTTTCATTTGTGAAAACGATTCAACTGTGCCACAATTTATGGTAAAAGCAAGGGCCATCAATGTAACGACGTCTCTTGTTGTATCAGTTTGACGATCCATCTGTGTACAACTGCTACTCCTATCTACTTGTTTAGGATTGATCTTTTGCGTAAGTAGATAGTGTCATGTACGAGAAGTCGGTCTAACTAATTAGAACCATTAATTAATTATTGGAACTTCGCTGATTTTTCTTTTTCCCAAATTACTGAAAACTTTTGTATATAAGTCTACTAACTCTCTACTCGCATATGATGTGAAATAACAAGAATGCCTAACGAATAATGCATAAATAGCCTTTGACACTCATTTGTATTCTGGCGACACCGCGCCCAGTAGGAGTACCTACACTGGACCCTTATCTAAACGCCTATACGCACAGCGAACCTTCACACTTTAGACGTGACGTCAGCATGGTGCCTGTAGTATTAATTAACTATGGAAATATCTACATAGAGCTCCAAGAGTCAAGGCTCAGACACGCACGCTCGGAATATATCTGATAAGCAAACAACGCAACGCTTCAGAATGTCACCGTTGCATTTACATCTGGATTTAATGTAGGAGGGACTTTAATCACTGGTATATACTTCATCTCTGTGACACACTGTTGTGTTTTGTACAGTTGTAAATCTTTATAGTTGATCACTGTAAGATAATTTAATGTAGGAGTGACTTTAATCACTGGTATATACTTCATCTCTGTGACACACTGTTGTGTTTTGTACAGTTGTAAATCTTTATAGTTGATCACTGCAAGATAATTTAATGTAGGATGGACTTTAATCACTGGTGTATACTTCATCTCTGTGACACACTGTTGTGTTTTGTACAGTTGTAAATCTTTATAGTTGATCACTGTAAGATAATTTAATGTAGGAAGGACTTTAATCACTGGTATATACTTCATCTCTGTGACACACTGTTGTGTTTTGTACAGTTGTAAATCTTTATAGTTGATCACTGTAAGATAATTTAATGTAGGAAGGACTTTAATCACTGGTATATACTTCATCTCTGTGACACACTGTTGTGTTTTGTACAGTTGTAAATCTTTATAGTTGATCACTGTAAGATAATTTAATGTAGGAAGGACTTTAATCACTGGTATATACTTCATCTCTGTGACACACTGTTGTGTTTTGTACAGTTGTAAATCGTTATAGTTGATCACTGTAAGATAATTTAATGTAGAAGGGACTTTAATCACTGGTGTATACTTCATCTCTGTGACACACTGTTGTGTTTTGTACAGTTGTAAATCTTTATAGTTGATCACTGTAAGATAATTTAATGTAGGAGGGACTTTAATCACTGGTATATACTTCATCTCTGTGACACACTGTTGTGTTTTGTACAGTTATAAATCTTTATAGTTGATCACTGTAAGATAATTTAATGTAGGAAGGACTTTAATCACGGGTATATACTTCATCTCTGTGACACACTGTTGTGTTTTGTTCAGTTGTAAATCTTTATAGTTGATCACTGTAAGATAATTTAAGTTATGATTTACTGTTCAGAAACTAGGGAGCAGAACTTTAAACGAACTATTTTTGTAGATCTCACAAATTCGGGAATATCCAAGTAATTTATTGAACAGGCGGAGAAGTACAAGTGCAAGTTTGAAGTATTGTACACTTTTTACTATAAAATTTGTTTAGAACTTTGAAATTATCTCATTTATGTGGTCTTAAATACACGCATAAATTTATGGATATCCTTATGCTCTACTGAACAGGTAGACGCGACTAGAACTAGTTTGTCGTATTATGTACAATGCATTTAATCGTGAAATTTACTAAAAAAAATATTAAAAAACCTCCTTTTTATCATTATCTTTAAGTCCATTTTATGTACTTATTTTAATGTTTTTAGGAATAAAGAAGAAAGCAAGAATATGAAGAATACAAATCCATTACGAAAATAGGTTAGACTAGACAAATGAAGAAATCCCATAAGTATAACTAGGGACAGGAAATTGGCGTAGAATAGATTATATTAAAAAAATATTAGCAAAGATAGTGTAGTTTACCTTCATAAACATATAAATTTTGGTAATATCTCAATTTATGTTTCATTAATAATTTAAAATTATTTGTGACTAAAGGTGGTTTGTTGAAGTTGGGAGTTTTATGTGTCTCAGTTACAGTTAGTCTAATTGAGTAGCTTCCATTGGTAAAACCTTAAATATTATCGTACTCCATGTCCTTCAATAAACACTTAACATTTCAGATGGCAAAGCAATTAAAAAAAAAAAAACTACCCTTAAACTGTTAATGAGAGACTGAAATATCCCCCATACTTGTCAACTCATAATTCTGAATCTTCAACGTTTTCCGTTTTGATTGGACTAAAACTACAAAGAACATTAAGAAAAAAATATATATGACAAACTTAATAACCCACTTAAAATTAGGCTTCAATGTCAAATAATCTAGTAGTCCTATGCTATTTTATAAAAATATAACATTCTTTACTGATGTAGATTAGTGTTTTAGGGGTGTCATAAATTATCCGTGGTATTATATATTTTGTAAATAAATGTGTTTATGATAAAAAATTTGTTTTGTTCCAAGCATTTTTCTACGCTCATAGTGTGTTACTAAGTCGGTGGGGACCTCAAAAATAAAAAAACAAAAGCAACAAAACAATTTAACAAAGAGTAACAGAAAAACACCAAGCATTCAATGTTAAAGATTTAAATAACATTTTTAATTCATTTTTATAACCAATTTTAAAATACTCATTTTATTTTTCGATTTTAGCTCCTTTTAACTTTTTTTTCAAAAACCAGTATTTGTTACTAGTCAATTATCTTTTTACTACTTAACTCTTGCATTTTGAGTATCTTACACAGGGAATAATACGACGTTGATAAATGTCAGTTAATACAAATATAGGCTTGTTAATTTTTATATGGATATTCATTTTAAAACAGTAAATAGAGAAATAATTCAGGCTTGTATGGATAAAGACGAAACAAGAATTTATAGCCTATTGCTTTCTCAGTGTTTTCAAAACAATAGGTATAATTGACATGGGCTTGTAATTGGTACAATCGATCATACTACCATTCTGTGAAGTAGTTTTAGTATATTAGAATTTGAAATGAATATTTGAAACTTTGTTTTTCCAGCTATTTAGTATGTAAATATTGCCCCAGCTATTATATAACTTTCTTTTTTATTCCATTATGAGAGTAAAGACTATTTTTTTATCTTTGGATTTTGTTTCAGAACTCCACTCCTACTGTCTCCACAGTTAAAATATTTTTCTTAAAGACAACTCTTTGTTTTCATTTGGACATTTTTAAAGTTCCAAAGGCAGAATAAAAAGAGAATCTATTTCTTCATCTGTGATTGAAATCATTTTCTCCATAGTGGTACACAGTTATTCTCATAGTACTATAGTCAACCTTCTAGCCATGTAATGAGTTATCCACATAAATTTCTGTCAGATGTAGAGTTACCATCGATCATTCGTCAGTAAATTATTAACTCTTGACATATCAAGGACATTAACTATGTTAACTTACAACAGCCTTAATAGTGTATGTGATGTTTTCCTGTTCAAAGATCATGTTTTATTTTCATTTCCATTCGAAAATTAACACATCGATTACTGTATCGAAATCCCTACATATATTACTGTGCGAATTCTACTAAAAAGAATAGCGAAGTCAAGTTTTATTTTTCATCAAACAGATAAAAACTAACTATGGCTAGTTGCTTTTTATTGCATTTATGACGGATTCGAGGTGAATGCTTTTGGAATTTTGAAATTTTATAGAACAATTTTTCTCATAGCTGGACAAACAATTTGGCCATGATGAGCGCTTCAATGCATTTAATACGGTTAATATTATTATTCACCATTGAGACGCCGGTTGTCAAGATAAGGGCGAATGAGTGTAGATGAACGAGTGTAGGTATTGTTACTAACTAAGGTCGACTCTTCCTCAGTAAGAGTATTTATTACTAGCCCAATAGTAAGGGCTTCTAAGGGACCTACAGCTTTACGTGGAATCAGAACCACGTAGTGTTGGCTTGATTTTCAGCTAACTGACAAGTCTGACACTCAGTTCTCTTGCCCACACAACATCTTAACCTTGGCCGTTATACAACATGGACACCCAAGACTTCTCTAGTAGTGTCCACTTCGATGGCAACCACTGAGCGGACGCCGTGTCGGTATTAAGAGGACCGAGCATAGAACCTATCGCCTACAATCTCCACAACATTTTCGTCCTCAAGTAGCTGGTTTTCAACAATGCACCATTAATGTTGACTTTTTTACAATTACAGACACTAATAGGTCTCAGAAAAACATTCTCAGAAATACCACTGATGATGCCACATCAAAGCATGGGCGAAACGTATGGTGATGTAAATATTGTAGATAACACCCTGACGTGGTCGTTACCGGAAGCTTGAGTTATTAGTAATCGTAAAACTGATTACTTGGTCACGTTGTAATCATTAAGGAATGTATAGTTACGATACTGTACTTTTTTATGCATAAGCGGATGCAGTGGGTTTAAATCAATTTCATGCGTTGTAAAACTGCAACGCATAATACGTAATGTACATAGAAACGAGAAAAATGGCGTGATTGGATTTTTCATAGGGATGTTACTTTGCTAATATACAACCTTCAAACTGGGATAAAAATAATTTCTGCGCCGACAGCAACTAATAAAATTTCTGGCACAAACGTAACAACTATTACGTGTAATATATATTTTAAATTATGTATAATTAAGGGTAAAATAAAACTATTGGTCCACCATGAGTAGGAAGAGGTCTAAAGTAAAAGTTTACTTTTTAATATCACCGTGGTTTTACAATACAAGAGTGTATTTAGGATTTAAATAGTAAAAAAAGGAAGAAGAACTTTATAAAAACAAGCAAATAACTTAAGTAATAATTTTGGATTTATGTAATTTATTTGTGTAAACGTATCAAGTGTTGTTTATAAAATATTAAATTATTGTTAACGAATTAATTATTACTATAAAATATTATTTTAATATACAAGAAGTTATTGATTTTATACGCTATAATGCAACGTTAAGGTACATTTTAATTGATTCAGTTTAATTATTTTATTAATTAAACATCCGTAATTTTATATTATCAATGTTCATGAATTCAAGATACTCTTTAGTTATTAAATATTTCATAAGAAATTGATTAAATAATAAGAAAATAATTCCTAATCATACGATTTATAAAGTTATATTTCATTAACAAATACACTAATGTAAACGATGAAAAAAATGTAAAAACTAATATAATAAATAATAACTTAGTAATCTTTTGTTCAATTAGGGTTGAATGATGAGGGCAATTTGACTAGTCCTTCCCTTAGGTAAAAACAGTATTTTGGATTTAACTTTAATTTAAACATTGCAATCGCTGTCATTTATCGTGGAATGAGAGTCGACAAAAAGTTCACCTAAAATTGACATCTTAAGTCTTATTAGATTTCATAATTATTTGTAAAAACATTGTTCAATATTACAAATAAGGTAATGTTAAATGATTTTTTTTATTATGGAGAAATAAAATATATTACCTTGTACAATCACTTTTATTTAATATACTTCATGTTTCGATACTTAGATCATCTTCAGGTCTAGATTGCAACAAATCTTGAAGGCATCAATAGAATTTTAAATTAGTTAAAACTTATTAACCTGAAAATATACTAAATTATAAACTGTTTTAATTTTCGATTTTTTTTGTTCGAAAATTCATTACAATAACTGGTTAATCATTTTGTAACAAGAAAGAAAAGAATATCGTCATATTTTGTACATATAATGAGGATGTCTGGAAAAAGACTAAATATGTAAATCATAAAATATTTGAGTAGACTAAAGACAAAATAAAATTGGCTAAAAAAAAGAAGATATTAAAGAACTTAATTCAACTAACGAAGTAATAAAACCTAAGAACAAAATTAAAGTTAGTTTACAAAATAACCAAATAAAATTCACACTCAAGAAAAATAAAATAACTACAGCGGTAAAGTTATTTTCTTTCAGAAACAGATCTACAACGGAGAATCTAGAGAACGTATAAAGAAGAAAAACAAGTAATCTTACACCTTTATTGTACTACATTAAATTGAGCTGTCTATATTTTATAATAATACGGAATAATGAGTTAACCAAGATCAATGTTCATAGAGTAAAAAATTCATGACTATAAATTGTTTTTTAAGTTGGAACAACTTCCTTAATTGGTATTCAGCAGCTAGGTAATAAAAACTCTTGGCAGTAAAAATGTAATTAAATATGACCACGGCAGGGTTACCACTACAACTGATCAATTATGTACTTAATTATATAATGATACAGCGCTTTGCACCGTGTAACAGAATGTAATTATCGTAAATATTGTCGATTATTTTGACATCGATGTGTCGACACTTACTGGGCACGTAACTTTTATCTGTCTTGTATACCGCCCCCGCTACACGCCCTACTCAAAGGAATCTTATCTAAATATATTCTCTATCAGTTTTCACTGCTGATTTCATTCGACTGGCACAACACTACTTTTGGGGTGAATTTAATAAAACCGGTCCCAACTCAAGTGGGTACTTTTTGAGGTCGTGCCTCAAATTTTTGTTATTATTGTGAATTTTGTATTTCATCTACTTACTCCAATTGGGCCCCCCCCCCCGTAAAAATTTAAATATTTATTTTTACTAAATAGTGAAAACAAATTAATAAAAATAATAGAAACAACCCTTACCTCACATGGACCATAGTGGTCTGTGCGTAGATGAGACGGGGGGGGGGGGGGAGTGTGTGGTATACAATATGTTATAAGTTATACATATGCTTAAACAATGGATGTAAAATAATGTTTTAAATTAAAAATATTAAATATACGTATTACGATTGAAAAATAAGTAGACGATTGAAGATTAGCATATTCTGTTGCATAAGTATGATAAGCGCATGTAAAGTTAAAGATCGTCTTATTTCAACAGGCGAAGTTAGGGCTAAGTATCCCTCTATACCACTTACCAGGGGACCACTCGAAGTGATTTATATTACGCCGAGCTTCAGTCTAAATGTAAATAAACGAGAGTGTTGTCCTCAGAGCGACGTGGTGTGATGCTTCTGTAGCAGTAGTGGACGCAATACGCCGCGACATGGTCATGAGATAGTAAGAAAACTATGTCTTTTCCAAGATTTTCAGTAAACGAAGACGAAAAACTTATTTTTGAGGTATCGAGACGAGATTTGTTATGGAAGTTATACTGATTTAAAAATACATTATTATAAAGGACATCGATAGTGGAATAGTGGAAACAACAACTTGCTCTGTCCTCCTTGCTCTCTTTTTATACGGAAACAATATTTAAATTTCACATCATCTTTCAGTAAGCGCCTTTTTACAATAATATAAAAAACCCCCTCTTCTTCTCTTTCCCTGTACATTTGGCTGCACGATTTTATAGTATGAATCCTATCACTAATTAAACAGTCCTCTCCGAGATCTAAATCAAGAGGCACGAGCTTTATGCAGCTGTACACTTTATTATTGGGATATAGTCCGACTTGGTGAGAAGTTCGGACCAAACTGAGAGCGAATGTCGCTGCAAGGTCAGCACCTCAAGTCAGAGATATAACGACTTACATTGGCGCAGCCTGTACGTTTTAAGTCGCGTAAAAGAAAACGCTCCGAGGACATCGCAGCTTTAACGTGACTTCCGAACCACGGGAGCGACAGGGCACAAACTTTTAGAGGTCTCATCGGAAATCGAATCTGGACCAACTGCGTGGTCTTGGCCCCTTAATACGGTCGCTCCAAACGACGTGTAATTCAATTTAAATTACTTTTGAAGAACGATATGCAGGCTCGTAGACGGGAGTGTACCATAGCAGTTTGGCCGTGTTCTTAGTAAGTTAGCATTCATATACAGCAGTACTAACTAATCTAAGAGACTTTGTGGTTAGATAGAATTATTTGTAGAATGATACGAAAAGATAATCGTATTGCAGGAGAATATTTCAAACACATTTATGTATCTTGTTAGCCTTCTTTCTATCACTTCTGCTTGAAAGCACAGAACCTTGGTTCAATTCCCGGGAGGTCAACTTAAATTTATTAATGAGGTATAAACGCGTTCCTAAAAAAATTTGATTTCTAACCTAAAAATGTCACTAAATAAAAAAAGATATTTGTATTATATCATTGATTTGATCAGTTTACTTACCATTAATTAAATTAACGTTAATTATATTTGAACGCAAACATAATTTTGTATGATTAATTGTTTATTTATGAGACAAAATACTTTCCCACGCAATTATCATATTTCACAAAAGAACAGATCTTCCTATATAAAGGAGGTGAATAAGTTTAATGTTATAAGATGTAACAAACACTCCAGTAAATATTTTTTTTATTTAGTTAGGCCTTTCGGTAACAAAGTTACCATCTCCAGAAAACCAAACTAAACTAAATTTAGCTTGGTTGTCTGAAGATGGTAACTTTGTTACCGAAAGGCCTAACTAAATAAAAAAAATATTTACTTGAGTGTTTGTTACATCTTATAACATTAAATTATATATCCAGCAAGAAACGAGCTTGAAGAATGGTGAATACGTTTTTTAAATACCTCAACATCCTTACTTCCACTAAAAAACGAAGTCTGTATTCTAACTTGTTGGAGTAACATATTTTGGGATACCCTAGAGCCAAAACAATCCCCGTACCCGTAGCATGTCCACAATATATCGACGATACCTACATATATTGTGTCACATGCACGTGATTCTGCTTTCTTCTTCACCATCGAACTTATGGAGATCTGAGAAAGCATGTATAAATCGAGGAATTATTATGTTGACACTTGTATAACGATGTTTAAATTATTTACATCATTAAATCACATATTTACACAATTAACTAGAGTAATTTTTCTATCTGAAGCTGTTCTACTGCTCCGAAACTAATTGTTGCAGAGATTATAAGTGATAATTCTCTACTTTATCCTTGCAATACCGACATGGCGTACGTTCAGTTTTTGCTATCGGCGTGGATACTACTGGAGAAGTCTGGGGTGTCTGTGTTGGGTGGTAGACCAGATGTTGTTTAGGAAAGAGAGTAGGCCTACCAAGCTTGTCTGCTAACTAAACATTTAACTACTCATTTTTAATTATTCTTAAAAAGACGATTGTCAAGATATGGGCCAAAATATATCTCGAGTGTTTGTAATGGAGTAAATATAGTCTCTGTTACAAACTAAGGCCGACTATTAATTAAAAAGTGTACTTAATTAATTGTCCAATTTAAAATTAACAAACAGTGCTTAACAGTCGATCCTTCACAAGATAAGCTTGCCTCTGATTGCGGTCTACAGTGTGATGATGGTATGGGGGCTAAGTCCTTATGGCGCCAGCGATAAACCTGGTTACACAACCATCAAGCTGTACACTGCACCTTTGTACGACTGTAAGTACAGTGTGATGATGGTATGGGGGCTTAGTCCTTATGGCACCAGCGATAAACCTGGTTACACAATCATCAGGTTGTACACAACACCTTTGTATGACTGTAAGTACAGAGTGGTAATGGTATGGGAGCTTAATTCTTATGGTGACATCGATAAATCTGTTACACAACCTTCAGGATGTACACAACACCTTTGTATGACTGTAAGTACAGAGTGTTAATGGTATGGCTGCTTAATCCTTATGGTGACAGCGATAAATCTGGTTACACAACCTTCAGGATGTACACAACACCTTTGTATGACTGTAAGTACAGAGTGGTAATGGTATGGCTGCTTAATCCTTATGGTGACAGCGATAAATCTGGTTACACAACCTTCAGGATGTACACAACACCTTTGTATGACTGTAAGTACAGAGTGGTAATGGTATGGCTGCTTAATCCTTATGGTGACAGCGATAAATCTGGTTACACAACCTTCAGGATGTACACAACACCTTTGTATGACTGTAAGTACAGAGTGGTAATGGTATGGCTGCTTAATTCTTATGGTGACAGTGATAAATCTGGTTACACAACCTTCAGGATGTACACAACACCTTTGTATGACTGTAAGTACAGAGTGGTAATGGTATGGCTGCTCAACCCGTTTTATCCTAGCGTTGCCATATGGCAACAGCAAACACAATGAAGTAAAATAAATGGGAAAAATAGGAATTCGGTCCTAGAGGTTGGTCAACCTGTCAAGTCATTCCAGACACATGTGGTTCTTTATAACAACACAGTTTGAGTTAATAGGTTATGTTGGGATGTGAATGTAAACTGTTGTTCTTTGCAGATTGTGTTTTGTTCAATTGAATCATGACTTGTAACTTTGAGTAAGTATTTTTATAAACATATTTATTATATTTAGGCCTAATTTAGTTATTGTCGTATTGTCCATAGTTGTAGAATTATGTTCATACTTTCAAATGTAATTCCTGATCACATATAAACCTACAGAGCTCGCCATATGTTAGCTGTTGCCATATGGCAACGCTAGGACAATACAATGCAATTAATCAGGTATAGTATAATCTTTTTACAATATCAATTTTTTACTTTCAGGCGAGATCTTACGATGCGAGATGTACTTGACCTCATCGCTAATGAAGATGATAATGAGATTAGCAATCAAGTAGATGCCTTATACATTGCACCACCTGATCCTTCTGCGTTAACCGATGAAGATTCGGCAGACGAAGATGAAGGGGGTGCTGTTGATAATTTATCGGGACGACAATTGATGGCAAGCGCAGAAATAAAGCTAACTAATAACACTGTTATTTCAAGCGTTGTTGATGACAGTTCTAGTTTTGACTACTCTAGGCCTAGTACAAGCCGTCATTATGATCAAAATAATTTGTTAGTCCTAAATAAAAGCACAAAACCCATAACAACTACTTGCCATGCAAACAAAGCCAGTAATAGCCACCAAACAATCAGTTCTAATATAAATTCTCAGTTGAAGGGTAATGTAGTTAATAATAGAAAATCTACTATTGTAACGTCTCTATTGTCTGAAAAAAACAACGAAAATGCTTTTAAAAATAAAAAGACATCTAATGACAAAACTTGGATTAGTGGGGATCTAGAGCCTTCAAACATTACCTTTCCAAGCCCAGATTTCTCAAAATATAAAGATTTTTCCGCCTCTGAACTGTTTGAACTATTTTTCGACGATGATGTTTTTGAAATCTTTTTGCGAGAATCAGCCAGATATGCACAATATAAGAATTGCCCTGACCCTAAAATAAATAAAGAAGACTTGAAATGTTCTATTGCTATATTATTATTTAGTGGTTACCATTGCCTTCCTGGAAAACGCTATTATTGGGACTCAAACCCCGACATGCACGTTGATTTTATTTCAAATGCAATGAGACGAAACAAATTTGAATTGATAATGAAGTTTCTACACAGTGCTGATAATAATCAAGTGGATGTGACAGACAAACTTTGGAAACTGAGACCTGTGTTAAAGTTGTTAAAAAATAACTTTTTAGAACATTTTGTTCCAGAACAAAACTTATCATACGACGAAAGCATGATTCAGTATTTTGGGAGGCATGGCTGTAAACAGCACATCCGAGGTAAACCCATACGATTTGGATTCAAAGTATGGTGTGTTAACACTGTCTGTGGCTACTTAGTTAATTTTGATGTTTACCAAGGGAAGTCTTTGGAAATGCCCACAGAATACGATCAATTGTTTGGGAAATCTGCAGCTCCCTTAGTCAAGATGATTGACGAATTCCCACATCAGAAAAAGATGTTTCCTTACAGATTTTTTTTCGATAATTTGTTTACAAACTTTTACTTGCTAAAGTATCTTCAAGGCTTAGGTTACAGTGCAATAGGAACAATAAGAGAAGATCGTATTCCTAAGAACTGCAATCTTACCCCGAAAAAAGAGATGAAAGTCAAGCCTAGGGGTCACTTTGAGTCATCGTTGTGTAAGGAAGATGGAATACTTGTGTGCAAATGGCGTGACAATGGCGTTGTAAGTATAGCGACAAATTGCCATGGAGTACAGCCAACAAATAAAGTAAGACGATACAGTCAAGCGGAGAAAAAGTACATTCAAGTAGATAGACCAGCAGTGTTTGGGGAATATAATAAGAATATGGGGGGTACTGACAAGATGGATGAACATGTAGGAAGCTATCGCATTGGGATTAGAGGGAAAAAGTGGTATTGGCCAATAATAACTTGGCTAATAGATGTGTGTGTACAGAACGCTTGGCAATTGAGAAGAAGCTCAGGGAACAAACAACCCCAGATTGAATTTCGAAGAGAATTGGTGCAGTGCTACATACTCAGACATGGTGTACCCAGCAAAGGTCCAGGCAGACCCCTATCATCAAAGCGATCTGTGAGTGATAGTAGAGTACCAGATGATCTACGCTATGACCGACTTGATCACGTCCGCGCAGAAATTATGGATACTCGAGTTCACGATACCATATCTCCGAAACGGTCCGTTCGATTTTAACGAAAGACCTATCAAATTAAAGGAAATATTGTCAATTTTTATACTACGAAGTTTCGATTTTTTACGTAGCTTTTTATAATTTATAAGACGGAAAAAGTGGAAAATATCGGCATTTTTCACAATCTTTTTGGAAATCTCAACTTAGGGCAATTATTACAAAATATCTATTAAACGTATCAGCTTCAAATTTTGATAGCTTATATGAAGGTTACTTACAAACACTTGTAGAGTTTCATAATTTTAACGTTATTATTTTTTATGTTCTTGTAAATTTTGTAAACCTTTGTTAACTTTGTTATCTTGGGTTTAAAATTCCCGCTCAAAACAGTGTTTTGACTATCAATTGATTGTATGAACGAAAAATATAGTGTCTACAGAATATGATGTAATAGTGATTTGTGATGAATTTATATTTGTTAACCGTTTTTATTCCCGCGCGAGGGGCTGGTACGCAGGGAAACGCGCCGGGGATGGCTCGGGTTCTTCCACAAAACGAGTGCGATGTTGCCGGAATGCTATAGAACGGGTTGGTGACTCAGACCAACCTTCCCTTAAACTAGCAAACTTCACCCTGTCATTAACCTCTGTGTGCACCGAACGGCAACATCGCACTCGTTTTGTGGGAGAACCCGAGCCATCCCCGGCGCGTTTCCCTGCGTACCAGCCCCTCGCGCGGGAATAAAAACGTTTAACAAATATAAATTCATCACAAATCACTATTACATCATATTCTGTAGACACTATATTTTTCGTTCATATAATCAATTGATAGTCAAAACACTGTTTTGAGCGGGAATTTTAAACCCAAGATAACAAAGTTAACAAAGGTTTACAAAATTTACAAGAACATAAAAAATAATAACGTTAAAATTATGAAACTCTACAAAAGTGTTTGTAAGTAACCTTCATATAAGCTATTAAAATTTGAAGCTGATACGTTTAATAGATATTTTTTAATAATTGCCTTAAGTTGAGATTTCCAAAAAGATTGTTAAAAATGCCGATATTTTCCACTTTTTCCGTCTTATAAATTATAAAAAGCTACGTAAAAAATCGAAACTTCGTAGTATAAAAATTGACAATATTTCCTTTAATTTGATAGGTCTTTCGTTAAAATCGAACGGACCGTTTCGGAGATATGGTATCGTGAACTCAAGTATCCATAATTTCTGCGCGGACATTTCTACTCCAGAAAAAAAGAAAAAACGATGTGCAGGGGAAGGCTGTTCGTCCATCGTACGCACTATGTACAAAAAATGTCAAGTTGGACTATGTATAGAGTGTTTTACACTTTTCCATGAGGTCACATATTAGTTAGTATTATACACTCAATTGTTTCTAATTATAATATATGAATAAAACTTATTCAAATATGTAAAGGTCAAGATTTAACTTTCTCCTTCTAATTAAAATGTAGTAGCAGTGTGTTGTCCTAGCGTTGCCATATGGCAACAGTCGATAATTCCCACTATATTTACATAAAACATAAATTTAATTCATATTCTATTATTTTTAACTATATTAAAGAGAAAACTATATGAATCAACTTAAAAAATTAAATTTAAATAATTTGGTATAAAACGGGTTAACACGTTCTATGTAACACGGCTAAACGTAATATGCAAAACTACTACCTGCATGCTAAAAATTTCAAAAAATTTTTTTTGAAAAAAACCTACCTTTAGGCGTAAAAAGTCAAGGTATGCACTCAGAAGTTCCCTATGGGGAACGGCAGCACCTGGGTAGTGACTTGCAGTGTAAACGTATTATGTTTTTGATAAAAATAGCACTGATTATTAAATACACATAGTTTTTATATTACAAAGTTTGATTTGTTTTCTAAATATAACTGGTAGTGACGGTAGTGACGTATATGAGGCGTGCCCGATGGGGAACAGCAGCATCTGGGTAGCGGTTAGCATCGTATACTTCTTTGGAATTAGTTGAATGTAGCACATTTATTTGTATTCACTTAGTTATTATATTCAATAGACAAAAGCTAATACTTTAAAAATTAAAATTATTACTCTATTTACATTATTTACATTTTTCTGCGTTCTTTTGTGGTATATTTTCTTATTAAGAGGGCTCTAAAGGGAAAGAAAATATAGAAGTCATGCGACACTAGCGATAGAAGTTGGAACTACGTCCAGTTTAATCCGCCGGACGAAGTGCAATATAGTCCCAAGAATCATTTCCTGTATAGTAGGTTTTCGTAGTATTTTCAACCGGAAACCCCAATTACCCCTTCCTCCCGTCTGCCGTCTCCTCAGGTGGCTACACGTCCGACCTTCTCTGTCTGAATGTATGTTGAGCCGAAAGGCCAATTCTTTTCAACAATTGTCAATTTTCCAGTCAGTACCGGGTTTGCTGCTGTATTTTATTTCTTAACATTTTTTATGTCATTTTGTTTTTATAAAAAATAGTAATATTTGTTTAGAAAAGTTGATTTTTTACAGCGAAATCAATTTATTCACTGATCAAATAGGGGGTCTACTAAAATATTGAATTTCTACTTGAAACGTTTTCCAAAATCATAATTCTTGTTCAAATCTTGTTATTCTCAAAACGGTTAAAATTTAACATAGTTAGGCATAGGCTTACCATACTTATATTCTACAATTGAAGAGTTTGATTTATAAACATAAAGATACGCTTTACCAAAAACTAAGTAAATTACGTTACAAAGAATGGTTTTTGTAAATATTTCTTAAAGCTCTTAGATTGTGATCTAAATATTGGTTTTTATGTGGTTAAATATTTAATAAAAGGCATTAATTTGCAAATAAATTTCTATTTCGTATCTTTTTATGTTCAGTTGAAGACTAAAACAAAATAATATTAAATGAACGCCACAACAATTCTCAACATACGCTTAAAGCATTAAAGGATACGCTTTACTGAAAACTAATAAATCACGTTAAAAAGTAATGGTAAAAAATACCAACTGTCTATTTATTTTACGTTTTATAGTTTTGTACGGTTTATTAATTATTTTTAATAAAATAAAAAATGATTTCACATAAACTATCATAGTTTTATGGCAATTGCAACATAACACACTAATTTCCAAACATTAAAAAATAATTGAAATGTAGCCACTTTTTTATTTGCTTCTGAAGTATGCTGAATGAATTACTACAATACATGAAAATAACACTACGTGGACAGTTTGGTTTCAAAAAGCAAACATTTTGTTACAACAAATATTTTCGCGGACAGAGACGAAAACCGAAGCGAACCGTATGAATGATATCAATTATAATTAAAATAATGTATTATAATCTTGCTCAATTTTCCCATTGCCATGAGAAAAGCAATTATTTTATTTCGACAACAGTTCTTACACAATTACTTTTAAAAAAATTTAGTTTTACTGATAAATATTTCACAGTATTTTTAGGAGTGATTAATTTAATATGATTCGATTAGGCCTATATAAGTTACTAAATATAACCTTTTTTTTAAAACACGACTGTTAAAAATAACCAACAATCAAAACAGAGAAACCAACAGAGAAACTGCTGCGAGCATATATCAATTTCGAACATATAATTTTAGACGTTCAAAGCAGATTGGACTCACCTACCTGACAGTAGTTTGGCCTCATAAACATGTATGTCAGGGGTAGTTTAGGCTCACGTAGTCTACGAGTTTGACCTCAGCAATTCACACAATACTTTGGTCTCAGTTTTTTATATGAGTACAGTAGTTTGTCCTTACCTGTCTGAGCAGTTTGGACTCATCCATTGTGGCACCACAGTACATAAGCGCTAAACACTTCGTTACCTATGAATGTATTTGTCGTTTATAAGAAATGATTATATTGCATGGATTAAAACTGATGTTAAAACATATTTAGAAATAGATTAATGTTATTCCTAGTAAATATAAAAAATGCTTGAACAATTTATTGATAATAAATAATTACATTTGCCAGAGTATTATAATATACAGATACATGAGTTAGCTGAGTATGTCGCAATTTTATAAAGTCACTATTACATTTAAGTAATAGATCTTTTAAGAACAGTTACATACATTCAAAACGTGACCAACATGGGTTGTATCAGTTATTCCTTGGGTACCACCAGTGATTAACTTGGGTAGTATCTGTGATTATTTTGCGTAGAACCCATGTCAACTTGGGTAGTACCTGTGATCCTTGGGTAGCACCCATGGTCAACTTGAGTAGCCACCCGTAATTACCTCGATTATAAAACGTGGTTAACATGGCTAGCCCGTTACTACCTTGAGTTGGACGCGTGGTCAATGTGTGGGATTGTCTTTGGTAGCAGCCATGGTAAACTTAGATAGTACTTGTGATTTTTTTGGGTAGGATAGGATCTGTGGTGGACAGGACTTGGGAAGTCACCTGTGATTACCTTGAGTAGACCCTGTGGTCAACTTAGGACCTTTAATTATCTTAACAGTGGTTAATATGGGTAGTACCTGTGATTACTTTAGGTAGGACCGGTGGTGAACTTTGGTAGTGCCTGTGATTACCTTGGTTAAGCCCTGTGATCAACGTGAGTAGCCTTACTTGATTGCCTTGGGTAGCCCCGGTGGTCAACGTGAGTACTACCTGTGATTATCTTTGGTAGGACCCGTGGCCAGCTTGAGTAGCCACCCATGATTACTTTGGGTAACACCCGTGGTCAACTTAGATAGTACCTGTGATTATTTTGGGTAGCACTCGTGGTCAATTTAGGTAGCCACCCGTAATACCAGTAATCATTTTGAGTAGTACCTGTGATTGACTTGGGTAGCTCCCATGATCAACATGGGTAGTACCTGTGATTACCTTGGGTAGTACTCTTGGTCCTCTATGGTAATATCTCTGATTACCTTGGGTAGCACCACCATTGATCATTTTGCTTATTATATGTGATTTGGGTAGCTCCCATTGTCAACTTGGATAGAATCTCTGATTACCTTCAGTATAACCCGTCGTCAACTTGGTTACTATCTGTGATTAACCTTGGGCAACACCCTTGGTTAACTTGGGTAATAACTGTAATTACCTTGTGTATCACCAGTGATCAATTTGGATAATATCTGTCATTACCTTGGGTAGCTTCCATGGTCAACTTGAGTAGAGCCTGTGGTCAACTTAGGTAGGACCTATAATTATTTTAGGTAAAACATGCGGTCAATTTGGGTAGCCACCCATAATTACGATGGTGAACTTGGTTAGTGCATGTGATTACCTTGGGTAGGACCGATGGTCAACTTGAGTAGCCACCCCTTATTACATTGGCTAGCACTAGTTGTCAACTGGAGTAACCACTAGGGGAGAAACCGTAATTAATTTAAGTAGCCACGCCTAATTATCTTGGGTAGTATCTGTAGTCAACTTGGGTATTATCAGCCATTACTTTGAGTAGCACCAGTGCTACAAGATAACAAGTGTGATTATTTTGGGTAGCACCCATGGTCAACTCGGATAGTACCTGTGATTACTTTGCGTAGGACCCATGGTCAACTTGAGAAGACACCCGTGATTACCTTAAGTAGAGTCTGTGGTCAACTTAGTAGGTAGGACCTCTAATAATCTAAGATATAACACGGTCAATTTAGGTATCCACCCATGATTACTTTGAGTAGCACCATTGGTGAACTGAACTTGTGTAATCACCAGTGACTACATTGGTTAGCACCTGTGGTCTACTTTACTAGCCACTCATTATTGACTAGCCATGAGTGCTAGCCAAGTCTATGACGGTGGATGGCTAAGTTTATTACGGGTACTATACGAGTTGATCATTGGTGTTAGCCATGTTGATCACGAGTGCTAGCCAAGCCCATTACGGAGGCTGCCCACGTTGATCCCGGGTACTACCCTAGCTGACCATGAGTTTTAGCCATGTTGATCACGAGTGCTAGCCAAGTCCATTACGATGACTACCCAAGTTGATCAGTGTGGCTGCCACAAGTTGATCACGAGCTCCCAAATTAGGTCAGAGGATACTCAAGTAATTGAACATGCATTAAATTAATGCAAAACCAAACCAATCAGAACATCTTATTTCAGCAATATAATAATAGTTGAACAATTTTACTTCAATACACAAGTAAAAAAATGCAAATTTCATACAGTATAATACTTATACTGTATTGATAAAAAATAAGTGCAATATGTAGGCTACGAATGTTATGGTGATCGATTTCGGTAAACTTAAGCTTACCTTAATCGATCACCGTTATATTTGTTCAGTTTATATTAATATTGTATTAAATTCATCTACCAACACATACTATGCTAATTAATAAAACTTTTTTAAATTAGTATTTTATTAATTCTCTTCGCATTGCACAATATTTAATATCACTTATGTCAAGTTTTACCGTCCTAAGTCTTCTCATTGGCTGTTCAACGGAATACATCGGGAGTGGTACGAGGTTCCTACGAGTACAAACAAAACACTACCTCGCACCATGACCTCAAGTCACAAAAGGATTGCCGCTCCGCTCCGCCCCGCCCCGTCCCCCGGCTGTCATATTTTTCTGTCCTTGTTACCGTTTAGGTAAAATATTTGCTTCAAAGTTACCTTCTTATAAAATTACAAATAAATGACCTAGCAATTTTTCTACCACAACATTAATGAACTATAATAAATTAATAGTTACGACTTAACATTACTGTATTTATATTTTTAAAATAAAACAAAGGCCAATAGTGACAGTGACTTATTATAGAATTAGGCCTACTTATTGCTTTGGTCAAGCCGGAATTATTGAATTAATATTTTTACTGTACGCATTCGTTAATGTAGTTTAAATGATTTATTTCATAAAAATGTTGTATATAGATGATTATTACAGTATTTTTCATGGCATAATAAATATTGTGCACTGTCATTAGGAATAAAAATGTTATGCTTTACTTTGTAGTTAGATTATATCAGGAACCACATGGGAACGCACATTTTAATTTAAACGAAATAAGCTATTCAAAAGTAATTAGACTAACTCTAAGTAATCAGTCTGTAAAATAATACTGATATCAGTCGTCGTAGGCCTACATTGCATCCATCGATGTTAAATTAAACGAAGGAAGGTTTTTATGAATAAAGTAGTAAAATCCATCCGCGACTAAGAAGTTCGAGGTTTCGCCACTTGGATCTCACGAATCACTGCATATTTTGGCAATAAATTACCATGCAGGCATTTGCGCGGTCCAACATTGCGGATACAGATTTAAAGATATCGATCTGAAACCAAAACTAAATTGAAACCAGATACATTTCTGACTAAAATCGCTTTTTAAAATTTCGATAACAGCTCTAGTTTTATTTTGGCACTAGTTTGAATATTGGGTAACTTCAATAACCTATAAAATCGAAATGAAGGAGAATTCGAAAATTCTAAAAAGCGATTTGAGTCAAAAATGTCTTTATCTCTGAATAGATGTTTCATTTATAATTTTACGACAGTAAATAAGGGCAGTATCTTGGACCGCGCAAAGCAGTTTTTACGCTTCTCAGCGCGGGGGTTTAGAGCCCTCTTAAGTATGCCACTTATAAAAACAAGCAAAACGCTCCTCCGACTCACTGGAGCGTTGTCCATCATCAAACACGACCCTTCCTCGACTGCACGAAGGCTGGTCCATTGTTATTATCACAAAAATAACAGTAAACACGTATATAGTAAAATACTCTACCACAATACACACTAAAATGTACACTAATAACTAATAACAATAAATAAAAACCACATAAACACACATCCAATTAGCGAAACAAACACGAGAAATCTCACCCCACACGCTACGCACAACAAAGACTGACAGTCATGGCATGCTGCCGATAAAACCGAGCATTAGTCGAAGATTGCCAAGCGTTCCCGATGTCGACCGCCAGCGTGTGGGAAGCGCGCTGAGCCGTTCCCCATCGGGAACGTCAGCACTCAACGTGTTAATTCTTATATTGACAGCGATAAATCTGGTTACACAACCTTCAGGATGTACACAACACCTTTGTATGACTGTAAGTACAGAGTGGTAATGGTATGGCTGCTTAATTCTTATGGTGACAGCGATAAATCTGGTTACACAACCTTCAGGATGTACACAACACCTTTGTATGACTGTAAGTACAGAGTGGTAATGGTATGGGAGCTTAATCCTTATGGCGACAGCGATAAATCTGGTTACACAACCTTCAGGATGTACACAACACCTTTGTAAGACTGTAAGTACAGAGTAGTAATGGTATGGGAGCTTAATCCTTATGGCGACAGTGATAAACCTGGTTACACAACCATCAAGCTGTACACAACACCTTTGTATGACTGTAAGTACAGAGTGGTAATGGTATGGGAGCTTAATCCTTATGGCGACAGCGATAAATCTGGTTACACAACCTTCAGGATGTACACAACACCTTTGTAAGACTGTAAGTACAGAGTAGTAATGGTATGGCTGCTTAATCCTTATGGCGACAGTGATAAGCTTGGTTACACAACCATCAAGCTGTACATAACACCTTTGTATGACTGTAAGTACAGAGTGGTAATGGTATGGCTGCTTAATCATTATGGCGACAGTGATAAGCCTGGTTACACAACCATCAGGCTGTACACAACACCTTTGTATGACTGTAAGTACAGAGTGGTAATGGTATGGCTGCTTAATCATTATGGCGACAGTGATAAACCTGGTCACACAACCATCAGGCTGTACACAACACCTTTGTATGACTGTAAGTATAGAGTGGTAATGGTATGGCTGCTTAATCCTTATGGCGACAGTGATAAGCCTGCTTACACAACCATCAAGCTGTACATAACACCTTTGTATGACTGTAAGTACAGAGTGGTAATGGTATGGGAGCTTAATCCTTATGGCGACAGTGATAAGCCTGCTTACACAACCATCAAGCTGTACATAACACCTTTGTATGACTATTAAGTACAGAGTGGTAATGGTATGGCTGCTTAATCCTTATGGCGACAGTGATAAGCCTGGTTACACAACCAACAGGCTGTACACCACACCTTTGTATGAATGTAAGTGGTAATGGTATGGCTGCTTAATCCTTATGGCGACAGCGATAAACCTGGTTACACAACCTTCAGGATGTACACAACACCTTTGTATGAATGTAAGTATAGAGTGGTAATGGTATGGCTGCTTAATCCTTATGGCGACAGCGATAAACCTGGTTACACAACCAACAGGCTGTGTAGAACACTAAAGATTATAGATGATGAAAGGATTTATTCACAATACATATATGTTACGTCTTCATATATACAAATGACGTGTCGAAGAACCTAATGTTCACATGTCCAAACTACACTTACATGTAGTATATATCATTTCCTACATATAACGCTACATATAAAATTTGTTTATACACAGAGAAGGGATCTTAACTATCCATCCACCTCACATGGTCATTACTAATAGGTGAGTAAATAACAGATCGTGCCCAAATAACATATCTACAATCACAGGTGAATTGGTATTTATTTATTTATTTATTTTATTTTTTCCATGCATATAGGTGGGTTGGCATTGATATGAAGGGTGTTAACTCCTAATTTCATGCTCAATACTTTTATAGTTTAACTGTAATTTTTGTACAAACAAACAAACTCCAAGACGAACGCTAAATCGTACAATTGAAATAGAGTTCTTCTCGGACTCAATCAATAATAAAGTGCAAATAAATTAAAACAATGTATATTTGATATTATATTCAGTTTTTGTGTTTTTTTATGGATAAAGGGGCACATTAAAAATTTAAATCTAAAATATTGAGTTAAATCCAAATTGAATAATTTTTGAAAAATTACGTGTGATTACCGTAATGATCATTAGGGTGGTTATCAGACATTAATAGAGGTGAATTGGCTGGTTGATTGATGAACTCATTTCTATATTGCTTTGATAGAATTAATTTATGGAAAGGTGGGCAGAGCAAATAATGAATAGATAATGTTGTGAGGAGTGGTGGGAGATCGTGTAGGTCGATGTTTGCCCGGAGGCCCTGAGGTCTACGAAAACCCAAGTAGTGGAGTCGGGTAGGAAGCGGATCTTACTGAATCATCGTCCCGGGGTCTATTTTAGTCGTAGTAAATTATTTATACTGCTTGCGTCATTTTTAATTGGTTATTTTAGGGAACAATTATATTTTTAAATGCATCATAAAATTAAAAATCATTTTGCAAATGATCAAGTGGTAATTTTTATATTTTAATTTGTGGGTTAGTTACCCCCCCTTCCCTCTTAAGATGAGTTTAGCAAATGATCTTCATGGATTCGGTTGCCTAGGTGAAAAATTTCTTCTTGAGTGACAAAACTGTTGCATCTTAAAGTGTTGCAGTGTTAATAAAAGAGCCACCATTTTCTGTACAATTTCTTAAATTGAAGAATTTTTATTAGTATATATATTTCAGTTTTATCTCGTTATTTCCAGTATACGAACTTCGCTAAGAATATCCCAAAAAAGTAGAAACATTTTCAAACAGACAAATCATACATTTTTACTTTCACAAAAAGTGATAGCTGACAAGACTACCATACGATTTATATATTTATTTTATGACTTCAAATTTTATTTTAATTTTTTTCAGCATACATGCTGATACAGAATGTTAATCATGTTACAGGTGAGTAAGTTATATGTATAAATTTAAATGTAATAATTTAATTCAAAATTTGAGGAGCCGCCATTTTAGACTGGCTTGACGAACCCAGGTCTACACTTCCTCTTCTGTAAACTCCTTGAAATATGTCTTTATATTGCGGAGAGTCGATGGTCGTCTCTTTAAAATAATTTTTTTTTCAACAATTATTAAAAAAAAAAACGTGTTGGAATAGAAGTGTTACTCGTAGTTCTCTTACAAGTAAAACATTTGCTGAGGGAAAATTAAAAAAAAATCCCTTATGGTGATATGGTTTTTCAACGTTTCTGATTTAGCTTTTCTAAGTACGTAACTCGTTAAGAAACTTTGTGATATATTTTATTGACATTTTGAGAATATAGTTAATAAAAGGTACAAGTGTAGAGTAAAACTTAACAAAAGTAATATGATTTTTGTTTTTTCAAAAGTTTTGTATAACCAACTATTCTTCTATAAATGACATCAGTACAAAATATTTAGTTGAAAGTTGTGCAATAATTATCTTTGGTTAAAAGAGTATATTAATCAATATACAGGGTGAGTTTTATGTCCAGGCACAACTTGATATAATTTAAACGGGATGAGATATCAAGGTGAGACCTTGATCATACCTATAATAGCATATTTTTAAAATTTTTCAAGTTGTTAAACATTTTTACCCCCTTTTCTTAAGGGGGCAACTACAAATTTTCAAATGCAAACCCCTATCATGTGACCCCTCATTTTAAAGGCAATAAAAAAATGAAATCCAATTATGCAAACTAGAGGTATCTACGTTTAATTTAAAAGAGCAAAAGACTAATTTACATCTATTAAATCATTTACTTTCTTGTCCTGTCTTTCTTTAGATGTGTTAACATGCTTTGAAATTTCCCTTGTTCTTATCTTACCAGTTTCAACAATCTACTTTTGACTTTCTTTTGTGTACTTCTCACTTGCATTTAATCAGTTCATAACTTAGGTTGTAAACAATTTTAGTTCAAGCTTACTTTTACAAGTTTACAATAAAACAAGTTTTATTTTTACAAGTTTAGTTCAAGTTTACTTTTCTGACGAATAGTGTTTCTCGTTCTATTTTAACTATGGAAGGTTCTGAGTTTGAAAGAATTACTGTGTTAATGATGAGAGGTTATGGGGAACGTATAAGATCTTATAGGGAATTAGCAGACTTATTCAATGAGGAACGTCCGGACCGAATTAATCCCATAAGGAGGTTTACGGCGACAAGAATTATTCAATTCTTTTATTCTTTTTAATTACACGTAGAGACCTCTAGTTTGCATATAATTGGATTTAATTTTTATTACCTTTAAATTGAGGGGTCACATGATAGGGGTTTGCATTTTAAAATGTGTAGTTGCCCAATTGCCCCCCTTGAGAAAAGGGGGGCAAAATATTAAACAGCTCGAAAAGTTAAAACAATTTGTTATATTAGGTATGGTCAAGGTCTCAAATTGATATCTCAGGCCGTTTAAATAATATGTGTGCCCGGACATAAAACTCACTCTGTATATAAAAGAATGTATGTGTGTTTGTCCTTAATGCATTACTAAACCATTCATCGGATCGCCATGAAACTTTGGGAAGTTGTAGAGTTCACTGCCGTGAAGGTTTCTGGTATGGTTTCATCCACATCCATCTGAAGGGCTCCACCCCAGTGGCCTTTAAAGTTTCAATGATAATGTAGTAGAGCTATTTTATTTATTTGACACCATCAGCTGTTAGATAAAACAAATACAATTAACACTTGAAATAGGCTAAGTGATGCTTGTTGAAATTTAACATTTAAAATAAACTAAATTATTACTGTTTATATATTAGTCCCGTGGCAAGGCACGGGTAAATAGATGGTTATATATAAAAATGTCATTGCTAGAATAAGGGAATTATGTACTTTTGTTCAAGGGAGTGAGGGGGAAGCACGTTGTATGTGTGTTAGTGAGGCAGGCCCTGTGCTACTCCTAGTGACAGTTGCGTGAAATCTAGAACTTTCATTTAACGCTCAACTGGACGCTTGAACGAAAAGCCTTAAACCTGAGTTCAAATCAAAGCTCGAATTATGGCTTTGATGGGAAATTTTGATTAGGAATATTCTCCTTGCACTGTACCAATTCTCCCTCTTACTGTGTCTGAATAAGCTACCAGCACAGATCATTAGAAAGGTTAAAAAGGAGAGGCGTTAGTGAAACAAAGAGTGTTTTATACGAATATTGTTTTGCGAATCCTACTTTAGAGATAAAGAGGTGGTTAGGTTAGGTTAGGTTAGGTTAGGTTAGGTTAAACAGTCAATGTCTTATCGTTACCTTATTGTAACATGTAATGTTGTATAATTTTGCCGGAAACTGTTGATCAGTAACAAGAATTTACAACTTGAAAAACAGATTCAATACAAATCCGAAAACTAAACTATAAATTTCCTAAATTCGATAAAGACTGCTAAACTATTCAAACTGTATTGAGATGGCTAGAAGTTAACTTTCTCTTTATTTTTCTAGTCAAACACCCACCACTATTCCTGCGCAGATTCTCAAACCTTCTACGCGTAAAAAAACCTCCCCAAAATGCAAAATGTGGTTAAGGGGGAAGGGCAACTGATAATTTCTGACTTCAGTTTATATATATACACAATCACACACATTCGTCACTATTGGCCTTCCCTCCCACACAAGTTCCATGTTGATGGGCTCACCCACCCACCCACAAACCGTGGGCTATATTTCAAGATAAGTCTAGTGGAGAAGTGCTGTAACCCAGCTACTTGGGGACAAAGTGTTGTGGAGATTGTAGGCGGTAGGTTCTGTGCTCAGTACTGACACGGCGTCCGCTCATTGGTTGCCATCGACGTGGACCCTACTAGAGAAGTGCGGGATTTCCGTGATGGGTGGTAGTCATTGTCCGGATGTTATGTAGGGGAGAGAACCGAGTATCAGCTTGTCAGTTAGCTGACAATCAGACTAATACTACGTGGTTCAGATTCCATGTAAAGCTTTAGGTAACTTAGTTGCCCTGGCTATTGGGCTATTATAAATAACAAATAAATGGCCCTTTCTCATAATAAGTCGAACTCAGTTAGTAACCAGATTATAAAAACATCATCTACACTCATCCTACCCTCAAGTAATCAATCATATTCGTCCTTTAACTATGCACAAAGTTGTGTCGTTGTCTTATACCTGATAGAAGCCTATTTTAAAACATTTGATCAATAATTTAGGAGTATTTATCATAAGCATTTTTTTATTCACAATGCTAATAATTATTAATGTGCCATACCTTTATACTGTAATTGATTTTGTTTCTTAAGGTATGTGATTGTTAAGTTCTTCACGTTTAGTTTTTTAAGAGTTCGTACAAAACAGTTTTGATCACGTTTTTACCTGTCTTGAGCAATATTTAAAATATGCATCAATAGCCTCCATATAAACAACTTCAACTTGTGTTCGATTTAATAAAGTAAACAAACGTATAAACAATTTTTAAAAAGGTGAAAATAATTATTTTACCTTTGTTAGTGTATTAGCTTGATAATGTACAGTACAAGTAAACGTCACACAACACAAATTTATTACAATACAAGCACAAAATGCACAAATATTATGGTGATCGATTTCGGTGAATTACGATCACCTTCCTCAGACCAGAGCGATTCACAAAAGAATGGAAAATGGTGTTCAACAACTCAATTTATATGCCTCTGATCACGTGACCCCATTGGCTGGAATCGTCAAAATGGCGGCTGCTGTGATATTACTGTGTAATCCCTATTGGTTCTTATAGTCGCTGAAAATACATTATTTAAAACCATTTCGGAATCAAAATTAACCTGTTCATTCATTAATTTATCGCGATCCTTAAATTTTTCTTTAAAAATAAATAACTCTTCCGAAGCATTCATAATATGACCCTTCTTACAAATTAAAAAAACTATTTGATAAAATATAATAAATATGCATTACTAATATCACTTGGAAATATCCTATTAAAAAATCAGGTTGGTTTACTATTTAAACCCAAATGACAAAAATATAACAGTCAGTTTTAAGTAGGGATGGCAAATATTTTCAATAAAATCGAAAGAAAAACATCGATATATCTGATAACCGATATATCGAATTGTTAATGATTAATATGTTTAAAATTATGACAGTTTCAAAGGAATAGTCGACCTTAGTTTGTAACAATGAGTACATTCACTCATCTACACTCATCACATTCATTCGAAATCCATATTCGCCCATATCTTGACGATTGGCGTCTTATGTCAAATAAAAAATAAATATGCACTAACTCTTATGCCATGACCAAAAATACACTTATAGCCTACTGTAGTAAAAATTAAATAATTTATCTTCACAAAACAAGTTATGGTCTGTGAGCCACCACCATTATTGATATGCCTGATATTATCGAAAGAAAATATCAATATATCGAAACATATTTATCGATATTTTCGATACATAGATGTAGCGTTCCCATCCCTAGTTGTTAGTGTTAAAGAACATACAGCATGTCCTTTACAGGTTAAATTATTTGTTTTTACCATTAAAGTTAACATTTCCCCAATCGGGAAGGAAATATTGCAGCCAATTATTAAGAATAATGGTAAAAATAGATCTTTTACACAATACACTCAAATTTAAAAGAATATTTGTTTAAAAATTCCGCAAAGTAAAGTTTATGTTTATTTATTTATTTATTTTTTTTTTTTTTGAGGTTTCTGACTTAGTATATATTTTTGTTAAAACATTGCTTAAAATTCGATTTCTCACATGAACATAACCTGGAAACAAATTTACTCTCAGTCAAATATTTCACAAGAAAACAGAGTAAAACCTGAGGAAACGGCTTTCGAGATGGTTTTGCCTACGCATACGGACAAATACATGCAGAATACATTACTGCATATTACATTGTACAGTATTTTCATAGGAAGAACGGCGAGAAGGCGTCCCGGAAGTCTACATCTCGATTTAAATGCGGCATTTGTCCTTTAGTAAAGTTGCAAAATACAGGTTAAAATATACTGTAGACCCGGGTGTCCGTCGATCCCAAGAAAAGAAATTAAATAAAGATATTTATGAGGTTAGCTCACTCGTTTCAGTTGTTGAGTCGATTCTGAAGAAAATGTTCGCATTCGGTCTGTAGAATCATGCTGAGCTTAAAATATGTTTTTAAAATGCGTATAAAAATAAACTAAGATAAATATTGCAAATATGCTCTTCCTTCTAAGACATAAAGAGGTTTCCAAAGGTACAGACTACACAGATTTTAAACAGCTTTTAAAAATATTAAAAACTGAAATGTAATTTTATAGAAATAAAAGTCCAAATTTAAATAAAACATTTTTTTTAGCAGGAAGGTGTTGTAGAAAGTCAAATATGACAAAAATATCATCACTCATGCAGGCTTAAATAAACAAAATACTTATCAATTTTCACAGATAAATTAAATTAAATATTTTGCGTATCATTATGTAAAGGTGGTCGATTAAAGATGAAATCTCCACAGAAATATGAGTTGCAAATTATTTATAGTTAAATTCATCAAAATCCATGATAAAGGGTGTGTCTCTACTACAATTGTTATCGCTCCCAATTTTTATGTATGCAGGAAACCACTTGTTACAGCGAAAAACTGTACAATTATTTTATCGAATTCAAATTGTTGAATGTCTGCCTATATTGGTCACATTCATACAAAATAATTGTATAGTATATTTACGACTGTAATTTAAAAAAATAATACTTCATAATGGACCAAGTTTAATTACGCAAAATATCTATAATATCTTACCAGACAACGTGTTTCAGCGGAACACACGCACAACAGTCAACACACGCATTACACACACGATTACACTTGCGACTGTCGTACCATCAATAAACACATAAATACACGGCGGGGGTCACTCAGTGATAAGTGATAACGTGCAACATGTCACTGTCAGACTAATCTGACACTTTACTAGCAAAGACAATTCTGATTTAACGCAGAATGTGACTTAAAACATGAATGATGCCAAGTTATCAGGAACGTGTAGTAAAAAAGTGTTGTTGTTTTGAAAATAAAAATATTCTTAAGCCAGATAAAAACGGTTGTTTTGTTACGAGAAACTGCTTTATTTTTAGTGTGAGTGTGTTACGAACTATTCCAAGTGTGCAGTGAAAAATAAGAAAAGAAACATTTTAAACGGAACAGTTCGTATGGGCCAGGTTCTGTTACAGCCCGTTACAACAAGTAAGACATTTGAGCGAGGTGTCAGTCTGGTGGAGGTCATTCTTTATATATAACTCCACCAAACTAAACGGACCATCCGCAGAACTCATTGAATTTTTCTCATTCACCTAAAAATACTAGTCGAATAGAGTTTATTAGGGTGTGTGGGAGTATCGTGTGTAGTAGGTCAATGTTTAAAGGTGACTGGAAGAAAAACTAAATCATGTGTACTAGGTTGGATGTGAGGGCTAGCTAAGTCATGATGTGTAGTAGGTTGGGTGGTAGGGCTAGCTAAGTCATGATGTGTAGTAGGTTGGGTGGGAGGGCTAGCTAAGACATGATGTGTAGTAGGTTGGGTGGAGGGCTAACTAAGTCATGATGTGTAGTAAGTTGGGTGGGAGGGCTAGCTAAGTCATGACGTGTAGTAAGTTGGATGGGAAGGCTAGCTAAGTCATGACGTGAAGTAAGTTGGGTGGGAGGGCTAGCTAAGTCATGATGTGTAGTAAGTTGGGTGGGAGGGCTAGCTAAGTCATGATGTGTAGTAAGTTGGGTGGGAGGGCTAGCTAAGTCATGATGTGCAGTAAGTTGGGTGGGAGGGCTAGCTAAGTCATGATGTGTAGTAAGTTGGGTGGGAAGGCTAGCTAAGTCATGATGTGCAGTAAGTTGGGTGGGAGGGCTAGCTAAGTCATAATGTGTAGTAAGTTGAGTGGGAGGGCTAGCTAAGTCATGATGTGTAGTAAGTTGGGTAGGAGGGCTAGCTAAGTCAATGATGTGTAGTAAGTTGGGTGAGAGGGCTAGCTAAGTCATGACGTGTAGTAAGTTGGGTGGGAGGGCTAGCTAAGTCATGATGTGTAGTAAGTTGGATGGGAAGGCTAGTTAAGTCATGATCTGAAGTAAGTTGGGTGAGAGTGCTAGCTAAGTCATAACGTGTAAAAAGTTGGGTGGTAGGGCTAGCTAAGTCATGATGTGTAGGGAGTTGGGTGGTAGGGCTAGCTAAGTCATGATCTGAAGTAAGTTGGGTGAGAGGGCTAGCTAAGTCATAACGTGTAAAAAGTTGGGTGGGAGGGCTAGCTAAGTCATGATGTTTAGTAAGTTGGATGGGAAGGCTAGCTAAGTCATGATCTGAAGTAAGTTGGGTGAGAGTGCTAGCTAAGTCATAACGTGTAAAAAGTTGGGTGGTAGGGCTAGCTAAGTCATGACGTGTAGTAAGTTGTGTGGGAGGGCTAGCTAAGACATGACGTGTAGTAAGTTGGGTGGGAGGGCTAGCTAAGTCATGATGTGTAGTAAGTTGGGTGGGAAGGCTAGCTAAGTCATGATGTGCAGTAAGTTGGGTGGGAGGGCTAGCTAAGTCATAACGTGTAGTAAGTTGGGTGGGAAGGCTAGCTAAGTCATGATGTGCAGTAAGTTGGGTGGTAGGGCTAGCTAAGTCATAATGTGTAGTAAGTTGGGTGGTAGGGCTAGCTAAGTCATGATGTGTAGTAAGTTGGGTGGGAAGGCTAGCTAAGTCATGATGTGCAGTAAGTTGGGTGGGAGGGCTAGCTAAGTCATGATCTGAAGTAAGTTGGGTGGGAGGGCTAGCTAAGTCATGATGTGTAGTAAGGTTGGGTGGGAGGGCTAGCTAAGTCATGATGTGTAGTAGTTGGGTGGGAGGGCTAGCTAAGTCATGATGTGTAGTAAGTTGGGTGGGAGGGCTAGCTAAGTCATGATGTGTAGTAAGTTGGGTGGGAGGGCTAGCTAAGTCATGATGTGTAGTAAGTTGGGTGGGAGGGCTAGCTAAGTCATGATGTGTAGTAGGTTGGGTGGGAGGGCTAGCTAAGTCATGATGTGTAGTAAGTTGGGTGGGAGGGCTAGCTAAGTCATGATGTGTAGTAAGTTGGGTGGGAGGGCTAGCTAAGTCATGATGTGTAGTAAGTTGGGTGGGAGGGCTAGCTAAGTCATGATGTGTAGTAAGTTGGGTGGGAGGGCTAGCTAAGTCATGATGTGTAGTAAGTTGGGTGGGAGGGCTAGCTAAGTCATGATGTGTAGTAGGTTGGGTGGGAGGGCTAGCTAAGTCATGATGTGTAGTAAGTTGGGTGGGAGGGCTAGCTAAGTCATGATGTGTAGTAAGTTGGGTGGGAGGGCTAGCTAAGTCATGATGTGTAGTAAGTTGGGTGGGAGGGCTAGCTAAGTCATGATGTGTAGTAAGTTGGGTGGGAGGGCTAGCTAAGTCATGATGTGTAGTAAGTTGGGTGGGAGGGCTAGCTAAGTCATGATGTGTAGTAAGTTGGGTGGGAGGGCTAGCTAAGTCATGATGTGTAGTAGGTTGGGTGGGAGGGCTAGCTAAGTCATGATGTGTAGTAAGTTGGGTGGGAGGGCTAGCTAAGTCATGATGTGTAGTAAGTTGGGTGGGAGGGCTAGCTAAGTCATGATGTGTAGTAAGTTGGGTGGGAGGGCTAGCTAAGTCATGATGTGTAGTAAGTTGGGTGGGAGGGCTAGCTAAGTCATGATGTGTAGTAAGTTGGGTGGGAGGGCTAGCTAAGTCATGATGTGTAGTAGGTTGGGTGGGAGGGCTAGCTAAGTCATGATGTGTAGTAAGTTGGGTGGGAGGGCTAGCTAAGTCATGATGTGTAGTAAGTTGGGTGGGAGGGCTAGCTAAGTCATGATGTGTAGTAAGTTGGGTGGGAGGGCTAGCTAAGTCATGATGTGTAGTAAGTTGGGTGGGAGGGCTAGCTAAGTCATGATGTGTAGTAGGTTGGGTGGGAGGGCTAGCTAAGTCATGATGTGTAGTAAGTTGGGTGGGAGGGCTAGCTAAGTCATGATGTGTAGTAAGTTGGGTGGGAGGGCTAGCTAAGTCATGATGTGTAGTAGGTTGGGTGGGAGGGCTAGCTAAGTCATGATGTGTAGTAAGTTGGGTGGGAGGGCTAGCTAAGTCATGATGTGTAGTAAGTTGGGTGGGAGGGCTAGCTAAGTCATGATGTGTAGTAGGTTGGGTGGGAGGGCTAGCTAAGTCATGATGTGTAGTAAGTTGGGTGGGAGGGCTAGCTAAGTCATGATGTGTAGTAAGTTGGGTGGGAGGGCTAGCTAAGTCATGATGTGTAGTAAGTTGGGTGGGAGGGCTTGCTAAGTCAATGATGTGTAGTAAGTTGGGTGGGAGGGCTAGCTAAGTCATAATGTGTAGTAAGTTGGGTGGTAGGGCTAGCTAAGTCATAATGTGTAGTAAGTTGGGTGGTAGGGCTAGCTAAGTCATGATGTGTAGTAAGTTGGGTGGGAGGGCTAGCTAAGTCATGATGTGTAGTAAGTTGGGTGGGAGGGCTAGCTAAGTCATGATGTGTAGTAAGTTGGGTGGGAGGGCTAGCTAAGTCATGACGTGTAGTAAGTTGGGTAGGAAGGCTAGCTAAAGTCATGATGTGAAGTAAGTTGGGTGGGAGGGCTAGCTAAGTCATGATGTGTAGTAAGTTGGGTGAGAGGGCTAGCTAAGTCATGATGTGTAGTAAGTTGGGTGGGAGGGCTAGCTAAGTCATGACGTGTAGTAAGTTGGGTGGGAGGGCTAGCTAAGTCATGATGTGTAGTAAGTTGGATGGGAGGGCTAGCTAAGTCATAACGTGTAAAAAGTTGGGTGGTAGGGCTAGCTAAGTCATGATGTGTAGAGAGTTGGGTGGTAGGGCTATTCTGGTCGCGTATAATGTAGTAGTTTTGATGGGGGGGGGAGGCTAACCAAGCCGCGTGTAAAGTAAGATGAGCGAAAGGACAATTAGGTTGTATGTAGTTATAGGATGGGTGGGGAGATAACTTAGTCTTGTATAAGATGGGTGAGAAGGCAACTAAGTCAATTGTAGTAGGGTGGGTGGGAGTTGGGAGTGCTAATTAAGTTTTGTATAGTAGGTGGATAACAGGCCACCAAAACTTTAAAAAAACTGATGATTTCGCTCTGACAATTTGAGGGCACATTCTTTACGTTTAGTACGTTTGGGTAAGATGTCTGTAGTTTTAAAAATGTTATTTATGTTCTTATTCGATTATCCAAAAAGATAAATCATAGCACAGTTTTATCCTAAAATTTGACTATTTCTTTTCATTTATGAAATAAGCTTACGTTCTTTCTTAGGATAGGCGAAAAACAAAATTCAGTAAGGTGGTTTTCCATCAAGGACAGCATCCTTGTTTATTATGTCGGCTTTGCCTAACTTGGCCAGTGATGGTAGATAATCGTGGTCAGCCGTAGAGGTCGTAGATCTCTGTAACAACAGAGATCCGTGGTAATGGGCCGTTAACATCTGTTCACGGAGGTAGGTTGGTGGGTTGACTTATTCACCGAGCTGTCAAAATACATTTTTATAAATTGCTAACAAATAAAATTGCTTTATATGCTACCTCCAAAATCATTCCAATTAAGTTTTTTTATTTGGTAGAATTGAACTGACTGTTAAGTCAACTATTTATTATATATTTAGATTAAAACTGTCCACGTTGGTGTCCCTCAGGGCTCTATCCTTGAGCCTTTCTTTTTTTTGTTATCACGATTTGCACTTGATTACATTTTAGACAATTATATTAGAATAGTCATAGTAACCTTTCACTCAACTTATCGATACATTTTACTATCCAAATTGTGTATTCTGTATATTTATTACAATATAGATATATGTTTATTTTTTTCTCTGTTGATAAAGGCAAGTACTTAAACCGATATATCCGTGGGAGAATTTTGGCGTTTTTTCTTTCTTTTCTATGCTTAATATCAGCTGTAAAGCGCTAGTGAAGTCTCACCTTCTTGGATTTTAAATTTTCTCTGAACAGCCCTTTCACACCTCAGAAGAGGGTTAGTTGATAATTCGTCGTGAATTTGTGATTTTTTTTGTTTTATTTTATTACTGTACAGTGAACCATTCTATTTAGCGTTTTTACAAAGCATTGCAGTACATTTTTGTTTTTTATTTAGTGACATTTTATTTATTACTGACTATAAAGAGTAATTAAAGAGATAATACATACTATTTTTAATTTCTAGTCTTGATGACAAAGGACGAATTATTATTAATTAATAGGGTATATTTCTAGAATTGTGCTTGTTCAATAACTTGATATAATGATGTAAATTTATAATAATTATAATAAACACATATTGTATGAAATTATTCAAAAGTGTATACTTATGACACCCAAAAACAGAGTCATACAGAATTTGACTGTTTAACATTGAACGACGTATTGGGTATGTCAAAACCCAAGACCAGTATGTCGTCAAGTTGCAATATATAGAAGGTAACTTAAAACATTATCTTTCAAGATGTTGTTTCTTTTAAAATAAAAATAGACGCATTATTATAATAAGTGATAGGATTGTTTGGTTAATAAAGATCCAATATAGTGGACCATAAGTTGATTTTACGACATTTAAGAATTATAATAGACAAGAAATATATTCAAATTTCCACAATTATTTCAAATACAATTTTGTACAAAAACCAACTTATAGTCGACTAGAACAATTTGGCAATACGATCCCTATTGCGGACCGAATCTTTGAAATAGAAAGCCACGTTTTGGGCGTTTTTCGAGAAGTGAAAACGCCCAAAACGCGTGCATTTTATTTAACATTTTTATTATATGCATGACTATTTTTAAGACAAAACTTCCTTGACCAAATACGACTCTATTAGCATTGTATTATTATTTTTATATGCTTATACCTAAGGCTTATTATTTTGATATGCTATATTATTATATACGTGTTTTTATTAGTTTCCGGGATACTAGCTGTGTTTTGTCGGATTTTAAAAATATTAGATAAAAAAAACCATGGTGGAATATAGCTTTTACGTTTTTGGAAAATAGCTAAATATAATTTACATATTTGAAGGTAACTGCTCTTAAAAGTATTTTAGATGGTTTGAAATATTGTCACATCCCCACGGGTGTCTAACCAGAAATGTTAGTACAAAATGGTAATTCTTCTCGCAGATGACACCATTGAGTAAAAAATTACATTTTCAATTCGTTATAGAGCCTTAAGCTTGGACAGTTAGATCACTTTCCGACTTGAGTGTATTGCGAGTTGCCAACTCTATATTCACACACAGATTGAAGGCGTATCATATTTGTATAACTTGAGTCTTGTTAAAATGTTTTACAGGCAAAAATCTGATGTTGTCTACTAGTTACATTAAGCGGAATATGAGTTTTAAGAGACTGACACGTGCATTCTATGAGACTGAATTGCTCTCATAAAACCAGAATTTAAACTTGTGTAACCCAACAATCATTGTGGTGCGTTATTTTCTTTCAAATTTTATTGATATAATGAGTGTGCTGAGCTAAAGGAAAATTACACTTGATTTTTTTCCAATATTATACACATTTAACGCAACACTTTTTATGTTTAACAAGTGCTCTTAATCTCTTAATGTTATTCGCTCATTGGATCTCCCTAAAGTTGGATCTCTCTAAAGTTGGATCTCATTAAAGTTTTTTTCTCAGATATGAGTCGCTGACACAACTTTGTGCGTATTTTAAGGCGAATATAAATGATAATAGGAGGACCTGTGTAGTCTGGTTACTAACTGCATTCAATTTAGGCTCAAAAAGAGCCATTTATTCATATCCGAACAGCCAGAGCAACTAAGGGTCATACACCTTTACCTGGAATTCGAACCACGTAGAATTGGTCTGATTTTAGGCTAATTGATAAGTCTGATATTCAATTCTCTCACATACGCAACATCCAGGCACTGACTACCATTCAACATGAACACCCCAGACTTCTCTAGCAGTGTCCACGTCGATGGCAGTGAGTGAGTGGACGCCATGTCGGTATTAAGAGGACCGAGCATGAACTATCGAATTGTAGCTTCAACTTTGTCTCTACGTAGATAGATCACTGGAATTACGATTAGATTTGTCAGTACAACATTGTTGTTTTGTGTGTGTCAGTACAACATAAAATTCTAGATTTCAGTTACTAGTAGCCTATTTGTCAAAAAATATTCATGAACTTAAGATGGTTTGAAAATATTAAATAGTCAATATTTTGAATAATCACCACGATCTTAATTTAAAAATCAACAGTAATTCTTAAAACTGAAGAACATTTGTAAGCGTAAACATAATAAATGGATAATACCCAAATGTTCATAGATGTTTTTTATTAACTCTTAATTTTTTAACTATCTCCATTTTTGTTGTGTAAGCTTTTTTAGTGCTTACTTTTTTGTGTACAACTATAGTCTGGTGAAATTAGACATTCAAAGGTACATCAATTCTAATTAAGCTTAAAATGAGTACAATTGTTAAAAAAACACAATTACAAATAACACTTCAAAATTCCCCCGTCGTTCCCGTACTTGGAAATAAAATTCGGGATTTCACCAAAACAGTAAGTTTTATCATAAAATTACCTTGAAAAAAAATTGTAGATCATAAAATTATCTATAAAAAATGTATCAATACTTGTTTTACAAAGAGCCACCGGTTTTGATATATTCAAAAAGTTGTAATCGTCATAATGTGCACACGTTTCCACGCCACATCTGAGGTAGTGTACTTAGCGTGTTTTTTTTTTAACGTGGTCTCCCCAGTAGGCCTACTCCACAGGTCTGTTGTGGTTCTGTTAACTTTTAAAATATTACATAATTAACATATATTAGCAAGGGTTGGAAATGATAAGCACATTATAAAAAAATTAAAAAAAGTATAGACATTTATTTGTCTGATTCATAACCTTCAAAAACTTCCTCTTGTTGTTCTTCTTGTTCATCCTGGGTGTGTAAATAAATTGCTTCAATAGCGGGGTGTAACATGTCTCCTCGCTGGTATCAATGAATCCTCTATTGTTGGTGATTCAACATTAGAACACGACCGGCCTTAACAATTTGTTTATGCCAGAGAACAAAACAGTTCAACTTTTTTGCAAACACATTTTTTTAGCACTACGCCCCTTTGTACAGTTGCAAAAAATCTTGTTTTGCAGCTTTTCCGGCGCAGATAGGAGTAAAGTCTGAATTGGTTCTAATGTATTGTCAACCAACTTCCAGCCCCAGTCTTTTAGGTCAAGCTGATAACCAAGCCACACTTAAACTTGGTAATATTTAAGAAAAATATGTTGATAAGCAGTAACTGAGTATGGAGGAAGACAGCTAATTGTACCTGTTATGTATTTCGATTTTTATTTTATAACTATTTTATAACTATCTAAACAGGTAGTTTTTTAAGAGCTCCCGTACATTGAAAGATGAAAGCGAATTCCGTTGGTGATAAGTTCTTGTGGAGTTGAATTGCTTTTTTTAAACTTCAGCACATTGAACTAAATCTTGATTTTCAAACATTTTAAAGACTGTTGATTTACCCCTCCTGTGAAATGCAGACGTCGTATCACAGCCATATATTGCAGGATCTATCAAGAGCGGGGAGATAAGTACATCTAGACCAGCGGTTCCCAAACTGTGGTACGCGTACCCCTTGGGGGTACGTGAGGCATTGTTAAGGGGTACGTCACGCTAGCCGATACGGCGCGCCAGATAATGCGAGGGAATTTTCAAGTTGCGGGAAAAGCGAGGGAATTTAGTAGTGGTCACATCACTGACGCGCTGCTTCAGCCTCACACGTGCCACTAGTGCAAAAGGGTGTGTTTACAAAGGTTAGTCATTCTTTTACATACTGTATTTTATTTTATTATTAACTTGAAAGTTTAAGTTGTATGTTAGTGTTTTATCTAATAATGGATAAGTGGTTAAGTCAGTCTTCAAGCTTTCAGAAAAAGTCGAGAGTTTCAACACCACATGAAGAAGGTAATATTAATAATTGTCAAGTTTCTGATTTTTCTTTACCGAAACGTAAATGTTCTCCTGTGCCTTCTGCAACGCCATTAGCGCAACCAACTTGCTCAGATAAATCGAAAAGGCGGAAGTACGATGTTAGCTACTTGGCTTATGGATTTACATATAACGATGTCCATGACAATGAAATTAGGCCTCAATGTGTAATTTGTTTGGAAACACTTTCTCACCATTCCATGAAACCATCTCTTTTGAAGCGACATTTCCAAACGAAGCATGATAGTTACAAAGATAAACCATTGGATTTTTTCAAACGTAAGGAATCTGTACTGAAATGTAGCAAGAAAACTATCAGTTCTTTCACCAGTTTAAATTTAAAAGCTGTTGAAGCTTCTTACAAAGTTAGTCTTAGAATCGCCCAAGAAAGCAAACCACACACTATTGGGGAAACATTAATTCTTCCAGCAGTTAAAGATATTGTGTCAACTATGTTAGGAGAAAAAGAAGTTAAACAGGTTGATTCAATTTCGCTTTCTAACAATACAGTTTCAAGAAGAATAAGTGAAATGGCTGCTAATGTAAAGGCAATATTACTCAATAAGATAAAAAAAAGTAATTATTTTGCCATTCAAATTGACGAAACAACAGACATAACTAACATGGCTCAACTAATATGTTTTGTTAGGTATGAAGATGGAAATACTGTCGGAGAAGACATGTTGTTTTGCCAAAACTTACCTTCACATACAACTGCAGTCGAGATAGTTGGAAAATTAGACGGCTTCATTAAAGAAAACGAGCTGAATTGGGAAAAATGTGTTGGAATTTGCACAGATGGGGCAAATTCAATGGCTGGGGTTCATAAGGGAGTTGTGACTCAGGTACAAAAACTAAGCCCAAAAGCTAAATTTACTCATTGTAGTCTTCATCGAGAAGCCTTGGTTACTAAAAGATGTCCACAGGAGCTGAAAGCTGTATTAAATGAGACTGTAAAGACAGTAAATTTCATCAAAGCCAGAGCACTAAACTCACGTCTTTTCCACAACTTGTGTGATGATATGGATAGTATTCACAAACAACTACTTCTACACACAGAAGTAAGGTGGTTGTCAAGAGGAAGAGTGATATCTCGAGTCTTTGAACTTCGACATGAAATATTAATTTTTTTATCTGACACAGACTTTCAGTACCGTGATCGTTTTTCAGATGAGTTGTGGTTGAGCCGATTGGCCTATTTGGCAGACATATTCAGTATGTTAAATGACGTAAACAGGAAATTACAAGGAAGCAGTATTACCCCATTTCAAGTTATGGACAAAATCAATAGTTTGAAACTAAAACTAAGCTTTGCAGAAGGGGAAGCAAAGAAAAATAAAATCTCTCTGTTCCCCTGTCTTGAATCTTTTATAAAAGAAAACGAACTTTTCCTGTGTCAAGCCATTTTGAATGACATATATGATCATTGTAGCTCTCTCCATGCTAACTTTAGCAAATACTTTCAAGAAGACTTGACATCATATTCATGGATTAAAAATCCTTTTGCTGACATTGATAAAATTGTTCAAGATAGTTTTCCTCTGAAACTCAAAAACGAACTTTTTGAATTAAACTGTGAGTCAGATTTAAAAGAAGAATTTAAGAAAACCACACTTATTGACTTTTGGATTCAACGACGCTCAGGCACAAAGTATGGTGGTATTGCTGACAAAGCTGTTGAGTTCTTACTCCCATTCCGAACTTCATATCTGTGTGAAACGGGATTCTCCCACCTTATTTATATAAAAAATAAATACAGAAACAGAATGAATACGGTGGAACATGATCTCAGACTCAAGTTAAGCCCAATTTTGCCGGACATAACCAGTTTAAGCCGTTCCATTCAAGCTCATCCCTCACACTGAAATATTGTATTGGTATTGTACACGAATACATTTTTGTGGCATTCATATTTCTGTAAATTGTTTAGAATAATTAAATATGTATTATTAACTTTGTCGTGTTTTATTATTCTAACAAACATAACAATTTTTAACATTTTATTAAAATTATTTTTGAAATATTTTAAAAAATAATACAGTACTACAATAAACTTAAATTATTTGTAATTTCAATTTAATATAAGTGTGATTTTATATAAGTTGATTTTATATTTTAAGTGTGTTGATAAATAGAATGATATAAAAATTGAGAATATTTAAAAAATACAAACACACAAATGATATGCATACAATTTTTTTTATTTAATTTATAATATTATATTTTTATAATTAATTGTTATAACATCCATCTTTTTTTTATAACAGCTAAAGGCCTTAACTTTATTGTTTACTTTGTAGTATAATAAGTTAGCATACACAACAAGCGTGTACGTACGTACACCATAATCTATATACAGTAGTTTGGAGTAGGGGTACAATATATTATGTATGGTTATTAAGGGGTACGCCATCAGAAAAGTTTGGGAATCTCTGATCTAGACTATGATAAGACTATCATAATTTGATTAAAATTTGCAAAGAGGATCCGAGTCTAATTGGTAGGCCATCGGACTATTTACCTAGGATTAAAGTTAATACCCAATTGGGATAGATCTTGAATGACATTTGAAAGAGTAGATGTCACATTTTAATAGTCACATGACCTTTGGCATTTCTAAGCCGGATGACTCACGGGTTTGGGGTTCCGGAGGAATTCCGAGGCCGAAGGGGAGAAGACTGTCTCGGAGGTTTATCATACACAATAAAGGGACCCGCGCCGCATTCCTCACCTCGCCCGCCATTCAATTGTTACGAATAAAAGAAGTTGAAAGAAAAATAGAGGAAAGGAGCCGTCACAAAGCGTGGATTTGGTTTCAAAATGGCGCCCGCCTTGGTAATCTGTTGGCCGCGGCGACCGGCACGTCGGATACACGACAATACGCCGGATGTGAGCTGTTCCTCTGTCATGGGTCTTTGTCGTCGGGGAAGAAGGTGTAATGGGCAACACCTTCCCTTACAATGGCACAAATTGCCACGGTAAATCTAAGTAAACATGCTACTGGGTGGTGGAAGGGCGCCGCGCTCTCTCCCTCTCTCTCTCTCTCACTGTTTCTGTTCCTTATTGACCAGGAATGTCTTTCACAGTCGGCCAGTTAGGAGCTGTTTTTCCAGTAGGTTAGACAGTGTATTTAGTTGATACATAACCTTTTTTTATAAAAGGAGAGGCAGATTTCCTCTTCAACCTTACTCTACCCGGTTCCCATAGAATGTTGATCATTGATCTTAGCGAGCAACTTATTCAGACAGAGTAAGGGGGAGAACCAGTACAGTACAAGGTGAACATTATTTACATATATACTTCCATCCAGTCCAGGCCAGGTTTTGAACCTGTACTATCCTCTGACTCAGGTATAAAGTTCTGACGGCTACTGACTCTCACAAAAATAGTAGTTACTGAATTAAGATTGATTCTTCTGAAATAAAAAGAAGTATTAGAGAGCGAAATATCCTTAGAAATAAGCTAGCTAAATGACCAAAATGTGAGGTTCCTGGAAATTTTGAGGTTCGAGACTGAAAGAAATATGTCTTAAGAAACAAAGAATGCCATATCTGAAAAAATGAGATTGGGGAAAAAGAAATGAGGTAAATATGCAATGCACAAAAAAGAGTTCCAATTGATTTATCGTAGGGCTTACCCCTGTTCGTTAATCTAAATATATATATATATATATATATATATATACATATATATATATATATATATATATAAACACATATTCACCTATGAAGATGGCATAAATGCCGAAACCGGTCGGTGGTAATTTAATAAAAAAACTATTTAAGGGTGCTAATGTATTGTTTTTATTATAACATTAATATATATATATATATATATATATAGTAGATATTTTCTGCAAGATATCACATTTCTAGTTCATTCATAGACATGATAGCTAACAATTGTCGGTAGTTTGGTAGAATAGTTATTATAGATTACAATTCACATCTGATTTATTACACCCATTATGACAAATTTTACAGTCAGGATAAAAGTCACCGGAGAAAATCGTGAAAACGATTTCCATTTAAAAAAAGTGTTGTCCGAACGATTGCCACGCCCAAGCCAGCGGCGAGGTGGGAGGGAGGTGTGAATGAGGGTCTCCCACCCACCCACTGACGGTGATTTATACCACCACATTCCTCCCCCTGGAATGTCCGTCTGTCCGCCGACGACACGATTCACACCTGTCCTGTCCACCGGTTCTCGGAACATCACCGTCTTATTGTCCATCGGCACTCAATATAGAAAAGACCACGAACGCTTGTAACTGGCTACTTGGAGGCTCAACGGGATGCTTCATGTCAACGAAATAACAGAGATGGAAAGGCTACGGGAGATAGTTGTGGTCCAAATAACTGTTGGAACTCACTAAGTCAACAAGATCGGTAGCACAGTTAGTTGGTGAAACCCCAGCTTCATAATCTAAAGGTTCGATCCCAATCAGAGTCATAAGAAATTTTGAAAGAGATCATCTGATAACCACCGGCTGTTCGTTTCACGGTCATTCGAAATCCATATTCGCCTACATCTCTATGATAGGTGAATTTTGAATAAATAAAAAACAGAATAAACTGTAGAATTTTATGAAAATTGAGGTACGGCCGAAACAGAAATTTGGGCACTAAAAGATAAACCAAACTGAAATTTCATGTAGGGTTACCTTCAGGATTGATTGGCAAGCCTGATATTCATTTCTCTCCCCTAAACAACACCCAGACACTGACTATCGCTTAACACGGACATCCCAGATTTCTTTGTATTAAGAGCACCGAGTAGAGACACAGAACCTATCTGATTGAGCTTATAATTATAAATAACTGTATTTCATTACATTTTGGCTGTATGGGCATGAATATCTTCAGATGAGGGGGACATTAACACAAGGAACAGTTCGATGTGGATTCCAATTGTATTATAGCCTAAATGAGATTTCTTTAGGATAAAATAAAACTTGGAAATGATGAAAAATAATGAAGAAAACTATAGACCCATCATACTTTTACTCAAATTTTGAAAGATTTTCAGAGATAATAATTTTATTTTTTTGTAAGCAATCGGTAGTTTTGATACAGCAAGTGTGTTGACTCGAGTGCCTCTTACAAGAAGACACAAATTTCTCTGACTCGTACCACTTCTGTTTTGTTTAAACATTTTAATTTATCAGTTCAAACAGATCCTATATTATTATCAAAAAATAAGTCGTTATCAATATGCAAGTGCGAATAAAATATAACCAACCATTACCACCTAAATACTCTGACACTACGTAAAATGCGTACAGTTCAATGTTATATATTTACTGTTATTGAATTAGTTGTAATGTATGAAAGCCGTTGTAATTATTTAAACACCAAGTTTAAAATAATAAAACATGGATATTCACGGTGATCGATGGGAAAAGGCTCATAAATCATGTTATATTAATAACAGTATAAAGTGGTATTCTGTCACAAAACTAAATCTAACTTTGTGAATGGACTCAAATGTTTTACTGACTGACTAAACAAATCAAGACATAACAATGTTTTTTTTTACTTTTTCTGAAAACGTTTTAGTTTTACCGTCTTAAATGTTTTATATACCTTAATACATTAATTTAAGTACATTTCAATTTTAAAATTTATTTAAGATTTTTTACAATCAAAATTTTCTTCAAGTACATTTCCAAAAAGATTTAATTAGAAATTTCAAATCTGATGAACAATCCACATTCTCCTGCTCCTCCGTCAGAAGCTGTTCGGGGTGCTCTTGCCTGACAACGGCCAGCTTATCCACTGACCACTTCTCAGCAATGGACTCTGTGTTGCCTTGTCGCTTAGCCCTCTTGTTCTCACCACCAAGTTCCTCCGGCGACAGTTGCGAACGCGACCTCATCACACCGAGACCTTTGGAGGCGACAGAGGACGAAGCTTGCTGTCTGATTTTGGGGGTTGCTACACGCGAGTAGGCTGTCTTGTCATCTAGGCCCCAAGAGGTGCCAGACGTACTTAACGGCTTGTTCCTCGCACCATGCTTTTCCTCTCAAGCTCGATTTCGAAATATTCTCTCGCCTCTGGCAAGTCTTCGGAGTTGGTCTCGGGGGATCCTCTTCTTAGGCGGACCGTCCGAATCCATCTTCTGGAGATTTACCTGATAACTCCCATCCCTAGACCGAAGCAGCAGAGCCGGCGCCAGAGAGGACAAGCTGGGTTGTCCATGAGCAGGCCTTCGGGAGTAACTCCTCCTATAAACAAATCAATTATATCAGTTTCAACTTCAACAGGGCGCTAAATGTATGGCGAGTAGTCATTTCTCCAGTTTGCCATGCGATGGCAGGGCCAACACATTGTCAGTCTCTCCCTTTATACTCTCAAATCCTCAAGGATAAACATAATAACAACTACTATAAAGAGATGCATAATTGTAATCTATACATAACTACCACTGAGGCGTTCGCTGCGGCCGTAAGAACCTCTGTTTATTTTTTATCTGTGGCCTAACCCATTTCCAATCTGTTTAAGTATGTAAATAAACTACAGTAGTGGTAAACTGATAATATTTACATAGTGTGATTGTGGTCTTGCTTAGTACTGCATGTGCTATCATAAATCAAGGGTTGTGATAATGATTCCACATTAAAGTTACGTATTAAGGTTTAATTGAGACCTTATTTAATCTCTAACGCATTTTATTTAAATTTAAGTTGGTATAAATTCTTTGTCATGATAAAACAAAAAAGTATTCTATGTCTTTCAAAATAAGTTATATTAAATATAATTTTTACCACTCCTACAAAATTATATATTTGGACATATAAAAAAAGTTTAACTATTAAATATAATAATAAGAGATTTTATCTTTTACTAATTTAAGTAGCTATAGGTATAGACGCAAAAAAACAAGGTTTGAAAAAGTTGATTTACTTTCTTTGATCTTAATTTTAGGTCTTAGAAAAACGTTTGTAGCGTAATAAATTTGTGGTATATCCACTATATAGTCTTGATTAATAACTCAATGTTACTAGTTTTAATAAATTTCAAAAAAAAAAAAAAAAACTATTTCTATGTCTAGAGTATTGCTTGTTTTCCATTACAAATGGTCTAGTTTTATAATAACAAGTTTTAAAGTCAAACATGCTAAGTCATGTTCATTATATTACTAGACTTGAAAGTGGGGTCTGACCCGTTTATGGTCGGAATGGTTTGATCTGTTTTTTTTTCTTCAATTTTATCACAGAGAAGTGACGCTAAAATTATAAGTGACCTCCATTAATACTAAAATAATTGTTGCTTTTTATTACTTTCCCCCATATATGTTAGCGTAGAGAAAGTATTGTAATTGTACAAAAAAAAAAAAAAAAATTTACGATTGGTCTAAAAATCAATTTTAGGGCCCCCTGAACACAAGTGTTTTTTTTTGAAAAAATATTTTGCTGTCTGTATGAGCAGTTCGCTGGAGACCAAACGGATGGATAAATTTATATGAAATTTGGAATTTTCCCAAAAATGGCTCTAACGATTTTGATAATATTTTCAGTAAAGATGTCAATTACAATTTAAAACATTTTAGTAAAAACCGCATGTAGAACTTGACTAGTTTTTTAGTCATGGCAAAAAACATATTTGGGAATCAAACTGGTAATTTTAAAAGTTTCATTTTTTAGTGTTTAATATGGGTGAAAGTTTATGCCAATTCTTTGGAGCTATTTATTTCCTCAATTTTACTACATATTTACAGAGGTAGTAACACTAAAATTAAAAGTGATCTCGTTTCATACTAAAATAATTGTAGCTTTTTAGTACATGGATGACATCACAAACAATGCAATACTGAATGGTTGGTTGTTTAGTATTGCTTGAGGCGCGGACTGACAATCATTCCGTCTTGGACAGTGTCCAGACTTCCTGCCAATGCACCTCATATCCGTTTCCTCTACACGTTTCCCCTGAGCCGTTTCGCACGTTACTGCACCTTGGGTGAGCCCACAGAGAAGAAAAAAGCATAGGTCGCATCCAAATGTGTCGAGTAGTTATCTCTCCATTTTGTCATGTGACCTTGTTGGTCCCTCCTTATTCCCCCCCCCCCCAATCCTCAAGGATAAACAAACTATCACCACAAATGGAGAAAGATGTACAAGTTATAATCTATTTATAAGTGCCACTGGGGCGTTCGCTGCGGCCATAAGAAAGCGACCTCTGTTCCTTTTTCTCTGTGGGGAGTCGTAAATTTTTTGTATGTTTCCTTTCAGGTATGGGGTCTTTTTCTGAATCTCCTGAACGTCAGCTAATTTCGTAAAAAAAATAAAGTTAAAAAGGAAGTAACTTTGATATTGGTCACGTGGTTTTAACATGCATGAAAGTTACAAACGTTATAACTTTGATTTGTTGGTTAAGTTTTATATGTATATGTAGACTTGCAAGTTACTTTTATCCACATGTCACTTGCTATTTCGCTTGCTGATTGATCACTTGCTAAACAAATGTGGACATCCCTGAAAAGTCCCCTGACATGTTTGAAGCCGTAAATAATGTTTGGTCGCTGATTGTTGATTGGGCGCCGTTTTGCAAATTTCGTATCGCATCACGAACCCAACCAGTAATTGAGTTGAAGTTGGATGTGGAAGGTGCGGCTGTTTTAGGCCACAACTACCCCTACAACATACTGAAACCCTTATAAATTTTACCTTGCGTCCACAGAACTTGGAATGGGTCCCTAGCGTAATGTTGGAAGACACTGCTGGAAGAGGTATACACGTCAAAATTCCTTGGATTACACATAGATCGAGGTTTGACATGGAATGGCCATATTGACCTTGTATGTGCCAAATTAACATCTGGTATCTATGTTCTGAGGACTTTAGCCAAATACTGCCACATTCAGGCACTGTAGGTGGCGTATTATGGTTTAGTTTATCCTCACCTAGTCTATGGCATAGTGCTGTGGGGAGCCGGTGCAAGTAATCAGCTCTTGAGAGTGTTCAGATTACAAAAAAATAGCGATTCGGATAATAGAAAAAGTTGGTTTCAGAGAATCTAGCAGGCCAATTTTCAAAAAATAAAAAAATCTTGCATTTACCTTGCCTCTGTAGAAACTACAACTTTCTTTATTTCTAAGTGTGCTTTGATTGGAGGACGAGACATTCACGAATATGGCACCAGAGGCAGGGACAACTATAGGACTGGGAAGCACAAAACAGTTACGAGCATTTGCCCTCAGAGGCAGGTGTCCATCTTTACAACAATCTGCCAAATTGTATAAAAATCGCCTCAACGCCGAAGGCGTTTAAAACTCAATTAAAAGGCTTTCTGACCTACCATGCATTTTATAGCGTGGGTGAGTTTTGATTCTTTTGTGAATCCCTCTGGTCTGAGGAAGGTGAGCGTGGTTCACCGAAATCGATCACCATAATATTTGTGCATTTTGTGCTTGTATAGAATATATTTGTGCATTTTGTGCTTATATTATAATAAATTTGTGTTGTGTGACGTTTACTTATACTGTATATGTACCAACACGTATTATGCTAATTAAAAAACTATTTGAGTTTTTGGCGAATAACTTGGAGACCGCACAGTTGGTATGCTGACACCGGAACTGGAGGTGGGAAAATGGTAATATGAATGCGCAAAAATGTTGTATGTTTGAAAGAATTTTGTAGTGTGGGTGAAATTAAATTTTTAAATAGGCATTAAGTAGCTTTTAAACTAAAATTGACTGTTGCAATACATGTTATATGTCTACTGCAATAAAACTGATTTGATTTGATTTGAAACGGTGTGGACCTCTGTCCTTTACACCTCAGACTTCGTTGATTTTAGGTAGTATTGGTTGAGTGTTGTCTCGTGATAAATATTATCTCTGTGGTGGGTTTAAAAATTGCGACAGATTTCAAATACCTACTAATGATGAAGAGTTAGAAATGTCCACGTTCATGCTGTTAGGACAGGAATTGTTTCGACAAAACGAAATTCCGAAGAAGGGTCGTTTTTGTTGTTATTTAGGGGTGAGTCATATACGTCATTCGGGCTCCAAACAATTCCGCGCATGTTCATAATCTGTCGAACCATTAATAAGTCCAGTAATAGACGTTCAATTTATAGTGACGAATCAGTCATGGAGTACCTCAAGGGTCAGTTCCTGGTTACAACTTATTTTTCTTATCTATATAAATATATACAACATACATTGTGAATAAACTATTATATCCTACACTGCAGGATTGTTAATACCATAAAAGTCATTAATAATTGAATTACTACATGTAGCACTTGTTTCTTGTATTAAATTTGCTGATTTACTCGTATATTTATTGACATTTGTTTTTTATTATTTATAAATTTGTTTATGACCTTAAAAATAAAAATCATGCATTCAAACAAATAATACATTGTAACTAGGAAGAATTTTTTAAAGGTTTTGAAATTTATTTGCAATTTTTAGATAGCAAATTATCATATATTACTTTTTTTATATTCATATTTAAGTTTTTGTAAATGGCCTCAGAAAATAAACTGAAAAATGACATCATTATTAATGTAATATAAAAAACCTGTGATGATTGGTTAATTAATTTTGTTAAATAACTAAAATCACAACAAAATATCTACCACGAAGGCTTAATTGTAAAACAATATGTAATTGTGAGTTAAATAGAAATGTCCTGAGACAATTTCGTTCAATAAACCTGTAGAAAGGGAATTTAGCCTTGACTTGTTGCAAGTTCAAATTAGCCCTAACTTCCCTTAGGACCCAACCAAATTTTGAACTAAAAGGTTGGTTTAGGCAAAAATAACAAAGTTTTTATTCATTTCTCTCTCTTGCTTCTTTTTTTGGGGGTACAAGTTTATATATTATGTCCAACACAAAATGAATTAAAAATACTCTAATAAATCAGTAATTAATCTATGATTAAAGAAAATCACACTCAGTTGTAATAATTGAGAAAAACTAGTTCTAGTTGTAAAAATATATATATATATATATTTTTTTTTTTTGTTTTTTTGAATATTTATAAGTTTAAAGATTTTTAATGGTGTACATCCAGACACCTAGTTGAGTGCTCCGAGGACTTTACTTCTATATTTCATTGCAACTGTAGTTACCTTCCCTCTCCTCCTCAATATCGCCACCTGCCCTGCCCTACAAATTTTACAAAAGTAAATAACTTCATAATTTATATAAAACATTGGCAATGAAGTTTTTATATATTATTACTCTAATTTTTCAGCCAAAGATAGCTTTACAAACATCAATACAATATCTGTACAGCTTATTTATATAAACATAATTGGTTACACTTAATAAAAATTAGTTTTTTAAGCTTTACTGTACCCCAGATTGATTAGTACCTTTTTTCCACTATATTCTCAAAATGTTAATAAAATATATAGCGCCATCGTTTAATGAGTTTTCTATCTAGAGAGGCAAAATTAGCCTCTTTAGGTAGCCATATTTGCATAGATTTTTTAAAATTTTCTCTTCAACAGATTTATGATGCATAAGATGACTAACGCTTTTACTCAAAAATATTTTAACGATCACCTTTAACATATGTACTCCAACTTTTGTAAATTCCTGTTGTGATTTAAGTTTAATATACATTAAAACTATCAGTAATATTCATCTTATAGTTGGCCCCCTTATTCTGTCTAAATAAGAGGGTGCACAGAACAATATGGTCCTATGGATAGTGTGAAGGAGATTGGCTTTTATCCTTAAACAAAAAATAATTATTAATTATTATAATTATTAAAATTTATGAATCCGCTTTTAATAATTGACTGTCCATGGAAGGTGTGTGAAGTAAACAAATTAATTTTAAAAAGAATTTAATGTGAAAATAAAGTTACATAAATCTGCTTTAAGCAGAAGAAAGACTGTGGGCAATAGCTTTCTGAATTACAAATACAAATGTTACAATAAACAATTTACAAAATGACTTACATCACCTCTTAAAATCTATTTACTAATTTTTTTCTACCTTAAAGTCTAATTTTTACATTTTGTTGATTACATACGTAGCACAATTATTGTTTGTTTAAAATACATTAGAAGTAAATAGTTTAGAAAAAAAACATTGAAGAATAGTATTTTATGATAAAAGTGTACAACAATTTAAAAAATAAGACATTTATGGTTTCAAAAAGGTATTTTTGTGTTGTGTAAGTTGGGTTTTAGAATGCCCACTTACTCTCCCTACTCAGAAGTAACAGTAAAGCCTACTAAGATATGACACAACATCTCGTTACATAAAATATAATTTATATGTAGATTTATTCAGTTAAAAACATATTTAATTTACTCGTAAACAATTTAATACGAACAACCTGTTTAATTATTCTAAATCTGTCAGCAATACTTTCACTAATGATGAATTTAGATAAATCAAGCTTACAAAACGTCATTACGTTTAAATTCTCTTGCAATTATTATATGACATTAAATTAATTTGAATCGTCTATAATTTCGAAATTGATCGACTTATACTCATCTTTTAAAATAAAACGAATTAAATAATAATAATGCTAACCAAACTATAACTTGCTACTGAATAAGATTAAAGTAATTATTAAAACAACAGTATTAATTATTTCGTTACTGCTTAAACAAAGTCAATTAAATAAGATGAAATTAGATACAGTTCTACTAACTCATGTATTAGAACTAGTGAGTTAAATAAATAAATGAGTCTCTTTCTGTGTTTTGATACTTTTTCGTATCAATTTTTATCTTGAATCCTTACCTACTGAAATGTGTAAGTAACAAAAACAATAGTTCATACTTCATACAGACACAGCACAAATACTGTTTATTGATGTATTGATTTACATGCCATGTAAAAGCAATGTTACATCAAATACATTAAATAACGGAGTGTTACTAAACAACGACCAATTAAATATTAAAGCACTTACAATAAACGTTAATTTACCAAATAAATAAAACTCATGCCTTAATATAACCTCCTACTCTAGCAGACATTAATTACATATTTACAAAAAAGCGTATATTGATTAATGAAAACAGACTTACATCTGTAAGTAGTATAGTGGTTTGTTAAACTACATATATTTACAGTCGTTAATACTTAATCAAATACAGGAATTTGTTTATATACAATGGCCATTTTCTAATGTTGAAACACCCAAAATGTTTTCTGTTTCTTGTGCAGGGTAAGAATTATTTTCTATTTTAAACTCATAATGTTTTATTGTTGCGAATACATTATCTAATATATACTATTGTTGAAATAGTAAAAGTATGGGCTGTTATTTAATGAATGTACTTTACTTTTTATTTATCGTAGTAGTGAAAAAATTTAAAGTAATAAAATGAACTTAAAGATGTTTTTTAAGAAACAAATCTTACACGTGAAGTGTGCAGTAATTTTAAAAATCCTTTCTTAAACAAAAGTAGTCAAAGCAGATGATTTTGATTTTTTTTCATTCCGAAAGCTTGTTGAAAATGAAATTTCAATTAATATTTATCGGCAGCATAAATATAAAAAATAGGAATAGCAATGAATTTTGAACTTTTTTCTAAGCGTTTTCATTATTTATGTGATAGTTTATGTTGACATTTTGAATAGAACACGTTTTTCTTATAAATTTTACTTGGCCAATAAAGAAATGTATAAGAAATCGCATATAAGACACATTAATATCCCTCAAAGCCACGTGGCTTGACGAGCTAATAGAACACATAACAAGTCCACCCATCTACTCTACACACACCCGCATTGACACAGATATTAAGAGGTCACCCAACATTTTACATATACAAGAATATACATACACATATGATCACTGCAACCACAAAACTCAATACCTGACTGGGGTTCGGAAGTATACTCATTTCCGTCACGAATAATGATATCGTTTCAGAAGAATAACGAATAATGAATAATTCAGAAGCCGTCGCGACTTATTCATCAGAATATTTTGTGCCACATTGCACTTATGATAATTGTTTTTATACGATGACAGTATTGGTGAATAGAACTGACAGAGGAGGAACATCAAGGGTCTTTTATAATACTTTTAATGAGATGTTCAATCGACGATGTAACTGCAAACTCTACCCTCAATCTTAGGACCTTTTTCTTAGTAATCTCGTAACAAAAAATCTGAAAATACTAACATGGTATCCGCTCAATGTTGCCATTGGCGTGGACACTACTACAGAAGTCTGGGGTGTCCGTGTTGGGTGGTAGTCAGGGTCTGGATGTTCTGTAGTAAAGAGAAATGAGTAGAAAGCTTGTCAAATAGCTGAAAATTAGACCAGTACTAAGTGGTCCATACGTAAAGCTGTCGGCCCCTTAGTTGCTCTGGCTATTTGGCTATTAATAAATAGCTCTTTCTAAGGAACAGTCAAAGTTAGTTAGTAACAATGACTACAGGCATTCACTACATTAACTCCTCAAATTTGGCCACATATATTAGAACATATATATAGCTAGGATCAGCGTCTTAGATATGAATAATGAATAAAATAACAACGCCAACAATCGAAATAGTAGAAAGCTTTATGTACTTGTGACCAGGAAAAATTTAAAAACTATTTTTGACACTTGTATTTTATTAACATTAGTCATCATTAGGCTTCAAGGAAGTGTTCAGCATCTGCTGCTTTTTAAAGCTTTTGATTCATTTTTGTTTAAGTCAGACTTTCTAACTATATAATCGTCTAAAAACTTCTCAATCCTATTTATTAGTAAATAAAAAAAGATAATAAGTCCTATTAAATTACAAACATTTTCTAGGGCCGACAAAAATTTGACCCTGTTCTTAATCCTCTTCTGAAATAAATTTCAAGAAGCTTCCGAACTGAAGAATGGTTTGTCTATTCTTGAACTCGCAGTCAGTTCAAGAGCAAGCACACACACAATCCTCCGGCACCGGGTAAGGCACTTTGATCCATAGACAACGATACTTCTTCCGCTTCTTCCTCCTGTTGCTGAGTTCCGAAGACTTCTGGTTGCCTGCGGCAGTAGATGCCGCCCATACGTTGTTCTCATTCTTTTTTTTCCTACCATGTAGATTCTTACGCAACCTATAAAAAAGGTTATGATGTAATGATTGACTACATAAGAATTCATTACATTATAATTAAATTGATAAATTAAACATACCAAACTATATGCATATGCTAAAGGACGTGTGGGAAAAGTATACCGCCAGATAAAATGGGAATCACAAATCCAAATTATGCACTAATCATTTATCAAGTCATGGAAATTAAAATACACCGTTATCTACTGGGTTCATGGCAATCATAAATAAACCATTGTAAATGTTAGTGCTGTAGAATTAACAAATTTGATCTCTGATCTGTGCTTTAAATTGAATGTTTTACATGAATTTAATGTAAATGTGCATTGAATTTGCAATTACAATGTCAAACGTGCAAACAAGTTTATAAATCTTTCTCAAAACATGGACATTGGGCTTCAATATCATCTGTTCTTTCTTCCTCACAGAAATTTTAATAACCCCTCCCTTCCACCTCTCCTAGTACATAAACATGTGTGTACGTAACGTTAATATACATGGTAAACACAACTACTCAAACCAATCTATAGCAACCTCTTTGGTTATGTGTCAGAAACCTTAAAAAATGAACTGAAGGAAAAAATTAAAAATTGTATCCTGTTGAAAATATACTTAAATATTACTAAACGATACTTAAATATAAGTTAAATCGAAATAACTAAAATTAACCAACTTAACCTGGTACTCAATGAAGGGTTAAGTTATCTATCTTACTAACCCAATGGCAAGATGTTGTCAAACTTTTGCAATGTTTTGTCGTTAACTGGATACCTGAATAAAGATCAGGTGTTTGCTTTTGTGCCTACAGAATAATGTTCAACACTGTTGACACATAAAACCAAAAAGATCCACACAATGCACAAGAGGCTGTCGCACTAACTCTGCTTACATCCAATACTAAGAATAATTACATACAATTCTGATATATATAATCCAAAAACGGTTCACTCACTCATCACAAAATCGCCAAAGCCACTGAACAGATGTTGATGAAATTTGGAGCAAAGATTGCTTTTGTATCATAGAGAGATACGTTCAGAAAATATTTTTCAAAATTCAATTCCTAAGGGGTATAAACAGCCACTCAATGTTTCCTTTTTTCGATAAGAGAAAAATGGAATTAATTCCGTTCGATTCGATAAGAGAAAATTATACAAAAGCTTGGCTAACTTTGTTTTCATCAGGAAATTTTAAGATCATTTCTACTTCCTTGGACATGATTGCACTACTTTGCATCACTCTTAAGTAGACTAAAAGGGTTTTCCAAATTTAAAACTTTGTTATTTAGGAGAACGGCAGCAGGTTGACCTTTTATATTAATGTAATTTTTTAGAAAGAACCACAGAGGGAAATGTAGAGAACCACCCCATAGCGAAGCAAGGGCTGTCGGCTAGTTTGTATACATGAAATAGAAATAACATTACATATGTAAGTGGTCCTCTGACGTCATACATTGATAAATGGGAATACAGGTTGACAAGGGAACACGTTTCAGATACCACTTTCTCTTTACCTTTTATGTCGAAATATCTGCAAAACAAAATTATCAATCTGCCATATACGGCAGGCTTATTTTACACATATATCTATTTTAACGACTGTCAAATGAACAAATTCTGATAGTGATAATGCTTGAAATCAAGCAAACCTCTAATGATCATCGCACCAGCATCTTACCAGATATAGACAATTTAGTTGTTATAATAGTTACGACAGTCCAATTATTTGATTAAAAGAAACCCTGCAAGAGTGGCAACAACTAAGACAAACTAAGGCTTATTAAGTAAATTATTTTAAATTGATATTTAAATATTTGTAAAATGTGGGTGTGTAACTTATAATAAAAACATGACTTTAAAATTTGTGTTTTTTCTTATAATCATTATTTTCTACAATTGTTTTTAATGTAAATTGTTAGTGTAGTTAGTTGTTAGTGTAGTAAATTGTTAGTAGTAGTTAGTAGTTGTTAGTGTAGTTAGTGTAGTGTTAGTTGTTAGTGTAAAGTGTAAATTTTATTTGAAATAATTTTATCTCTTTCAGTTTATTTAATTAACTGCTTAAAACTACGCAAATTTAAATTTTTAGTTATCAAATTTCAAAAATTTACTAAAATAAAAATAGTGTAAAATATCTAACTTTGAGCTTTGAACAAAGTGCACTGGCGCTTTAAAATAGATTAAAACTATAATGAATAAAAGTAACTGTTTATTCAAACTAAAGGAAGTTTAAATAAATTCTTCTAAAAACAAATTTCATGTAGAATTGGGATTATATATTTGTGCACTAATTTTTCAAAGGCTTAAACTATTGTTGTGTCAATTTCTGAAAAAGAAAAAAAAAATAGCCATCTTCTTGAGGTTCAAAATTATACCAATTGTAATTAAAATAGGCAATAGGTCTGATGTTTGTCTAATTTTGGCCTATACAATTTGTTAAAAGGATAATAAATTTGATCATATGCCACAATTGTTTTTCTTGTTATCTATAAATACCTACAAAATATAAGATTTGGATCACGGAACTAGCATTAATATTGTTTAAAGGCTCTACTAGATATGTACTAAGAAATTTTAAAATATTAATTTAAAAATATCTTAATTTATAGCCAAATTAAGATTAGATAATAAATATAGTGATACCAGCCAATCATATCCTTAGTCACCATTCACTATACTAATGAGGGAGGTTAGGACGGTGCAACTTGACATTTGAAGTTATTTTTTAACATTTTAAGCTTGTAATGTGAAGAAAAATAACAAATTTACATAAGCAAGCGAGCGAAGTGAGTGACAGGTTGGCACATAAAGCATGCAAGATTGTTCCCTAGTGACTTATAAATATTGAAAACAACTAAAAGAAATGTAAATTAGATTTAAATAATCGATAAATTAAAAGAAATATAAAAGATCATGAATGTGTCTAAACATTTAATAAATAATCCTAAAAATGTAAATGACTTCAACCTTAAAACCTGTAACAAATTCAGTAGAAATTTCCTGGGGTACGAAAATAACAAATTAATTTTTTTTAAACAAATGAAATAATATATTTTTTATCTGACATACAATTTAGATAAGTAGTCCTTTATAAAAATGTTAATGATTTTTTTTAAATACAGTAGTATTACGATTTTTTATTATTTTTTTCAGAGAAGCCCTATTAAAAAACAATGTTGTAGCCCTACTAAATAATCACAAACATAGTGATTGATAGAGCTATACTTATATTTCTCTTCTTTATTCAACTAAACGGTGTTTTATCCACTGTTCCAAAAGTTATTAATGGCAAATTAAAGTGTAACAATAAAACATGTCCTGTGTCCTGTACCTGCAGTGCCACCTCAGGACATTGAGGTTCCTGGCACCCCCCGGCACACACCGCATCCCCGGTGGCCAGGAACAAGTAGACTCTTCGGCGCACTCGCCTCTGCGTAACCATCGGGGCCAGAAGTACGCCCCCAGGTCGTTCCAGACGAAGCGGATGGGGCACGTAGCCCGGCGAACCAACCAGGATTTGACCAGTTCCCGATATTCCAGCGGGAGTCCTTCAGGCAGCTGCAGAAGATCTGCCTTCCCTCCGCCCAAGGTGGAGTTGTTCAGGAGCGCCCTGAGGGCTCGAACTGTCTTCCGCTCTGGCTCGTCTTCGGCCTCCTTCAAACAAAAAGAAAGGGTAGTGTTAGTTGAACATGGCGATTGAATAGATGAAACAATCGATGGCGAACAAACCCTTGTGAGTTCTCTTATGTGCAAGGGGTTGAATATAAAAGTAGCGTTAAGCACCGTTTCCGATCATACAAAGTCACATTCACAAATGCTAGGAAAATGGCCTTCTATGTCATGCTAAATTTGGGTAGTACGAGCGCAAGACAATAGTTTGTATGGTGAATTAGGTTTTGTTTTGAAGGAGTTTTAGGTATTGGTTAGTTAGTTGAGTGGCATGGTCAACTTAAATGCTATGTGCATGTTTTGTGCTACAGTAGCTTGGCATGTCCCGGGAACTTGTTTTGCAAACTGTTTCCATAAAAATGTGCTGACACATGTACAACTTGTTGCGGGACAAACTTGTTGTAATGGAAACTTGGTTTATCGAAATCGATAACTGAATGTGTCATTTGACGTTTATTTGTTTGTAATTTCTACCAATTCGTTAAGTCCTATTTAAGAAGCCGTTTGGGAAATGATTTTTACAACTCTACCATACTTTTTGACAGTTATGAAATTAGCAGTCTTTTAATTGATCATTATGTGAAATATGTCCTCCGTTTAGTTTGTGCAGTTAAAGTTTATGACGCCTATCACACTTTGTAAGGCCTTTGTGGTCATAAACAGTTGTGATTTAATAATCAAGTTGTGATCAAAATTGACTTTTAACGAAGTTTTAGAAGGATAATACGATCATCTCTGATAAAGACTGAAATATATAAAAAAAAAAAAAAAAAAAACAATTATCAACTATTGTGTTGTGTTCATCCAGAATCTCTGACAAGGAGATAATAGGTTTACACTTAAATATTATGTTCAAAATGTGGGAAAAGTACCTAATTTGTCACAATGGGTGTTCTATTAAAAACTATTTCTGAACTTAAAGTCTTCTTATAAGCAATACATTTGTTAAGAGAATTTTTTTTAAAATTCTTATTTCAGTTATGGTTCCGTAAAATGGTTAAGTTGTCCTCTGTAGGTACATAATTCGTTAATAAACTGTGTGCCATATTTTACTGAAATTTTGAGAATATTGTGGGGAAATGGTACTAACCAATCTAGTGTAAAGAAAAACTTAACAAATATTTTTTGTAGTGAAACTTATTATTTTTCTATAAATGACATCTGTACAAATCTTTGAGTTGAAATGTGTACAGTCATCTTTGGCTGAAAGAGTAGATTAATGACATATAAAAAATGTATTGCTAGAGTTAACTATAAATGAGGGAAATGTGTACTTTTGTACAATCGCAATTTCTAGCGACAGAGCGTGAAATCTAGAACTAAATTCCTTGGGGTGCTCAACAAGGCGTTTGGGTAAACACTCTTAAATTATTGTGTATTTTAGATGGGTAAACAAAGAGATTATAGGTTATGACATAGAAATAGAGTTAGTGAGAGGGAGAGAACAGTGTGAAGAGAACAAAAAAAGCTAAAAATGAGGGATGGAAAATTGTTTACCTGGTTGTTTATGTGCTTGCCGGTTCGCATCCAGCGAGGGTCATAGTCGTGGCCCAGGAGGTTGAGTAGAGTCGCTTCGTGGAGGTCTCGCCGGCGAGGTTTGAGAGCCGACTTGCGCGAGTTGGCCCAGAACTTGAGGGGCAGCGTCAGGGGAGTGTCAGGCCCCAGAAGGAGGGCGGGGGATGCCACCAACCCTGTGTGGTCTGGGTCGTCTGCTCCACACAAGACAACCAACAGCACTAGAGACCACGGACTCATCTGAGAAAACGTAAACAGAGGAATGAGGACCGTATCTGAGAAGAGGTGCCAAAAATTGACTATAAGCCCTTTCAGTACAAAAAACGCGCACACAAACGCATTCCATTGAAAAGTCACATAGATTACCTGCATCCGGATTGTTCGCATTGTAGAAATTTCCATTTTAAAATAACGACTTGCCGTCACAAGCGTTTTTATAAAGTGGAATCGTGTTTCTGGGAAGAGGATGACAAGAATTTTGGGTATAGGGGAAGTAATAGGTTGGTGTGTGTAATTTGGTGAGCCTATCCACCTATGAGATAAAAAAATGAAAAAAATAGTACATTTATTATCAGATCTTTACTTTAAAATACCTCCCCTTCTATCAAAAAAATAAAGGAAAAGTTCATAAAAAAGTAGTGTTTCTTCAAATAAATCCTCAGAATGTCAGCACAGTTGAAAGTAGCTTGTCGGCCTAGTCGTAAGCAACCGTAAGACCAACTCCAAATCATCAGTAATTATTCCTCTGCAACTAGCTTTATTTATTTTTTATTTAGATATTTATTAAGTATAACACTACAAACGTTTAATCACATCTAGTATAGTCCCGCAGGTGGAAAGACCTTCAGCTTGTGTGATCAGAACGCAAAGTCTCAAAAAGTTAGATTCTGTCCATTTTATCCATAGTTAGGAATGTCATTTGAGATTTGTCTTGAAGTCTTGAAGCTTGTGACCAGCAGGTACCTAAAACCTCAAACCTTTTCTCGTCAGTTTATGTCGGATTATTTCGGCAGCTTGTTACTTATTTCATTTGAATATAGCTGTCGATTTGTGACTAAAGCTCATAATGAAGAACAGACTTTATGTTGCTGAATACGGTAGATATGCCTGCATATTACTTTGGCCACTTGATATGAATACTTTTAATTTAAATCTTGACCTAAACTCAACGAATTCAAACGTGCAAAACCTGCACCAACATAAATTTCAAGCATGTACGAAACATAAATTCAAACAGCAAATTGTGCGCCGAACATAAATTCATACGACGGAAACGAGTAAGTCACGTCACATTGGCATATTGAAGTCATTCATGTGCTAGTTGTAAATGAATAAAACCGCAATAAACAAGTTTTCAAAACATCAGACACACAAAATTTATATAGCTTCATAAATAACATATTGAGAAATGTCAAAATTCGAATACAGCAAGGTTATTTCTATAATAATATAAATTCAAGGAGGTTGGTGTGTCTTATATCTCTATATCGGAAAAACAAACGCCCACATATTTGTTCAATGACATCTTGTTACAAACCAACTTCCCGAACAATTCTCCGTCTTCGTGCACTCGCCTTACAAACCCATAAGTCTCTCTGGAACGACCCCACGTCGCCATAAAGCGAAGCAGCCACCCTACACACAATCCAAAACCGTGTCCCACACTCGCAAAGTATTCGCCAATTATCCGAGGGACGGAAGTCACCAGATAGTGGTCTCATCTAGATTGTGTGACGCTGAGGATGCATGTAATTGTAGACGGGGGCGGCGCAGACAGGAGGCGGCGGTAGGCCTGGAGGTGGTTACTGCTGCACCAACAAATTCCGGTTGGACGTTGACAATAATTTGTCAATTATTTATATTTTTATTGAATTGCCTGTCGTAACAACAAGTTAATCCTCATAGATGTAGTACAGTTTGTTTTCAGTAGAAAAATTATCGGATTTTTTAACGAGTCAAAAAAAAATTTCATCAATAATTGTGCAAAATCAGCTAATTATAATCAGCACCATCTTTGTCTTAGGTCTTAGCACTATACCAAACACATTGATAACTTATTTTTATTTTTATATCCTGTACCGAAAAGTTACATTTTTGAAGATGTGAAGTCAATTAAAAATTATTTTCTGAGTAAGATTGTTACATAGTGTACCAATGTTAGTTGAGATAAGAGTGCTCTAAAAATAAAGGCCATAGAACGTGTTCTATCGTTTAATATATTGTTTTCTTTTCTACAAAATGTACACTTACATTGTTGATACATTTTTTAAATATTGGATTTAAGTTTTAGTCAGAGCGTTTTAAGGTCTTGGTGTATTTATGGTGTGGATGGACCCAGATAGACGGGAGTGTAGGGAGGGTAGATAGATGGTTACGACAGAAGAGTTGCGCTCATAGGCTGTGTTTCCGAAAAAAGTCACGAGGATGAGATATAAATTTCGATAGCCCCAAGAGATGTTGCAATTAAGATTAGTTCACCATTCAATCAATAAAGATAGAAAACATAACAAAATAATTATAAAACTAAAAACAAATGTCTTATGCAGTCTTACATTTTTCATTGAATTAAAAAACCGTTTTGAAATTGATGAAAAATGTTTGTTTTTCGAACTTTATTCACAGAACGATAACGAGGTCTGAAGCTTATCCAAATGAAGAAAGATGAATATAAAATGACAAGATAAAAAGGGCAAATAGATTTTTTGATTGTTCATAACTTACGGATAAATTAGATTTAAGGCAAATCGTCTGGGAAACAGTTTCTAAGAATCTACAAGATTTCCAAAACTCTGGTTTGTCAGACTCTACTTCTGAAAAAGCCAGCACTATGGTAACAAATCATAATCTGCGGTAGCAAAAGACAAGGGCCGACAAAATAAAAACGGTGTTTTATGTCAGGAACAACCTTGGAGGAACAAAACATAAAACACGTCGGGAGCAAGATTTGAAAAACTTCTCATACAAAAGAGTCTCTCTCATAGATGAGTAGAAACAGATCTAAAGACTTGTATATTAGATAAATACTTTAGAATAGTGTATTTGTAAAATAAAAAATATTTTAGAATCAGTAACACCATTGGATTAATAAAGTAATACAATGTCAAGAAAAGTTATTCTAGTAGATGGTAGACTTTTGTTAGCATCAGGGAGAGATTTTGAGGACTTTTTTATTTTTTTTAATCAATCTCTATAAAGATTCTTGAAACTTGCAAAGCCGTTTACGAAGTTCTAAAAAACAAACTTAAAGGCCAGCAGAGACAAAATAGTAAACTGTTTAATTTGTATACAGGTTTTTTGCGTAGTAATGTAGCAATTACCAAGGAAAAAAGCAATTATTTGGGTAGTAAAAATAGTCGCACGTTTTTCAATTTACATTTTAAATTACAGTTTTATTATTAAGGGAAGGTAAAAATTACCTGCACCAAAAAAGTCCGGAAATATCCATTTCAGCTTTTAATAAGTTAATATGAATGATATAATTATACTATAATCTAGCCAGATAGTTGGGTGGTTAGTTATTTTTATGTTGCATGCGATAGGTTCTGCTCCCAGTCTTCTAAATCCCAACAGGCGCCCGCTCGATGGTTTAGATGCAATATATTAAAGAATCTATGAGAGATTCTTCGTGACGTGGTTTAGGATGGTTGCCATCCTACAGAAGTATGTGATTGTCTGCCAGGATTCATGTGTTGTTCAGGGGAGAGAATGATTGCCAGGCTTGTAAATTTGTCAAAAATCAGACCGAACCACGTGGTTTGGATTTTACAATAAGCCGCAGATTCCTTGGTTGTTTTGGGTGTTAATGAAAAGCCGTTTCTGATTATTAGTCAACCTTCGTCAAAATTCAGTGACTTCCCTCGTTTATCTACACTCTTACAGGACCTCGACACTTGGAGTACTTCTTGGATCTCTGCAACACTTAGGAATTATTTCTTGGATAAACAACCTCGTCAATCGTGACACTTTTTGGATCTCACATTCGTCCACATCTTGACTACTGATAACTAAACGATAAATAAATGACAAATCATGTGTAAAAACTGTAATTATTCTTTAACGCCGGCATCAATGAATTGACAGTGTTCAATGAAGCAAATAAACAACAGGAAAACGTGATCAGAATTCGTTTCGGTCTATTGAACACAGCAAAACAAGGATCTCGTGCCAAGAATTTAACACCGTCCAAGATTTAACGCGTCTTGCGTGCAAGTGTTTAAATGCCAAAGAGGTAAACAAATCGACCTTCATAACCTCAAAATTAATTGTCACCGCTCCGTGACATAACCGCAGGGATGTTTTGCCTTATTTGCGAATGTTCACGCTGCATTCTCTGCCTGCAAGTGCTCGGCTAGGTGTTGGAATGCTGACATTTACGTTATCTTGTCGCGCCATCGGAACAAAAATGTAAATTGGGTGATAATGGGGATATTCGCACGTTTTTATCAAGATCGTGATGGACTACCTCCATCTGTCGGAGACTGATGTTTTGTTTCTCTTTGGACATTCAAAATCCTTTACCGTCGTTCTTAAATAATATGCTATATTTTATCTGCAGTGAATATTAAATGTATTCTTTTCTTTTAGATCGTTCTTATTATCATATATTAAGTTTTTATAATACTATCAATTAATTAAATAAAAACATAAAATTATCATATGCTTAAAACGTGATATAAATATAATCAGAGGATCACAAAATCAAGTTTTTAAATTTGTTCAAAATACTCCTCAACTGAGTACAGAGATTTGTTTCAAAAGATAATTTTTTTACTTCTAACTTGAACTTTTTATTTATTTGTCATGTTAAACGGTAGATTAGAATAAAAAATATTTCCAACATGCTTTAGTGAACTTTTATAAATGCTTTTCCATGAGTGTACTTGGTTTTGCGTATACATTTTTTACTATCGTATTATAATCACAAGAACGTTTATTTTTTTCAACAATTTCATAACACAACTTTTGTTTGGCTAGAAGAGTAGCCAACCTCAGGATTATCAAAGTCTACCTTGGACGCAAGGAAAGTTCTTTCATGTACCTTAACGACGGCCTCCCACAGGGTTCTGTGTTGACACATCTACTTTTACACTGCCGACATTCCCTTGACTGACCCAAGAAAGTTTATTTATGCTGACCATATTTTCTTGATGCTTTTCAATTTGTTTGGCTACAATTAAATTGTAATACAGTCCTGATGGCTGATTTTTTAAATTTTAGAATTTCGTCTATATTTTTCTTACACGTTGATCGTCGAACAGTGTAGTCATTGTTACTTACTAAGGTCGACTGTTCCTCAGAAAGAGCTGTTAGTTAATAGCCCAATAGACAGGGCAACTAAGATACCTACAGCTTCACGTAAAATCCGAACCACGTAGTGTTGGTCTGACTTTCAGCAATCTGACAAGTTTTACACTCAGTTCTCTTCCTTACAAAACATTTGAGACTTGTCTACCATCCAACACGGACACCCCAGACTTCTGTAGTTGTGTCCACTTCGATGACATATAGTATAAATATGTTCATCTCCTGAACTTGAAGATGTAAGGAGTAGTATATTTATATGAGTGAGCAGCAGTCACATACCAAGAAAGTCATGTCCATTTTCGTTACATTATCTAAATACGAGTAATATTCCAAGCAGAAAAAGTGATCAAACAAATCATACTCAACGCCCAAGAGGTAACGGCAAATGCAACAAAGTCGTACTGCATCGCCCACACTTGTGTAACAAGTTGACTAATTGTCCGCGAGAGTGTGCTGGCCGCAGCGCTACCGCGGTCAGGGTCAGACTCCACAATTTATCTGCGTCGCGGTCCTATAGCTCGCCTCAGCCCACACTGGAGAAAGCACTGACCAAGGGTCACTATAATCAGTTCGGGGTGCGCCGTAATAGAGTAGCTTTTAAATGACTAAGGTGCCCATTTTTATCTTAGTTTTCAAGTAAATAAAATATACATTTACATTAACCTGTAAAGATGGGTACTTGGGTTTCAACAAAAATCTTTTAAATACAGTATGTCTCAGCATTAAGACATTTTTATCAGGTGTTACTAATGGCTGAGTTGTTCCCATAACTAGTCAACACTACTGACTAATAAAGTTGAAAACGTTTAAAATTATAATTCATCAGAGCAATCCATTTGTAAATAAAAATGCATTCCCGCAGCTTCTTCCAAATGTTGGACAATATTCAACGATTTTTGTACTCTGCGATTTTAATCAACTTTCCTCTACTAAACTTGCAGTTTTATAAACGTGATGTAAAAATCATTGAAATGCTTCTTCCACGTGTAGAGCAGTATTCAATGATCTGTCGTACTCTGCGATTTGTAATAATATTTTTCTAAATAAAACTTGTCAAGATGATAAAATAGTCATCCCAATGCTTCTTCCAAGTACATACCAACATTTAAAGTAATTACATTTAAAAACATTAAAAAACATTTTAAGTATTAATCTTTCTTTATGCTCTGTGATTTATGATAAACTTTCTCTCTATTAAAAATTTAATTTTAACAACTTGTTTGTATAAAAGATGTAAAGATCATCGCAATGCTTTTCCAAATCTAGAGCAATGTTCAATTAGGCTTCTTGATTTTGATCTTCAAACAATGTTCATTGTTAACTTTTAGTCCTACAAACTATCTAATATATTAGAGTCTTCATACTGCTCTCTCGAATATTGAGCAACATTCTGTGATGCTGGATGTTGTGATCTGAGATCTGTTCAAAATTGAAAGATAACAATTCATGTTAATCAAACTGGTCATGCTGATTAACAATTTACATATTAGAAAATAATATCACATGATTATCAAGGGATACGACGACAGCGTCATGGTTTCGACATACTTACAAGACATAGTATCTGCAAATTCGATGAGATAGTCTTACATCGATTTCTTCGTCACACCCAAGTAGTTGTGTGAGAACACAATGCAACATCTAGTCCGCTTGTGCAACTTCCTTTAGCCCGCAGCAGTAAATGACGACAAAATCAACTGTAACATTCTGACTGAACTTGACCTCACGACGCAGCCCGCTGCGTCTATCTTCACAAGCACCTATTGCTATTGTTACGGCTGGTCAGATGAACAGGCGTGAAAAATCAGCTGTTACGAGGTTGTCTGCGCCAGGCTGTCTACTCGTTTCGCAGTGGTACCAACTCTACTTCTATCGCCATCGAAATATCGTACACAGAACACATTGAGTATGGTAAATGTTATATACTTACCCATTTGTGCAAGATAATAAATGTTCAGTTAGGAATCATCACTAATGAAACATTTTTAGTAATACCACAGTTTTTAATTTTTGATTAATGCATTTTCGCCAGTTACGGCATCTTCAGATCATAATAACCAAAGTGTACAAAAATATTGTACAAATATTGTAAAAAAAAAAAAAAATTAAAAACTGTGGAATTACTAAAAATGTTTCATTTAAATCCATCGAAATTCCACCAAGTACCAAATAAAGAAACCCAATAACTTATTTGCCACCAATCTGTTGGAGGTTGAGTAGCTTCTAAAATAAGCGCAGGTTGAAGCCTCTTAAAATATTGTGAAGAATGTCTAACCTCCATATTTTACCCTTATATTTCTGTATCTATCGGTATAAACTAGACTCTTGTGTCTTCTCATAATAAAACAAAATCAATTCAATTGCAGAATGAGTATTTTGCTGCTATGAGCATTCAAATATGATTTTTCTCTTTAATTTTTGGTAAAAAATATCCTCAACATTCCCAATATTCACCAACATTACCATTGAAAAGAAGAAATGTTCTATCATTCATGTTTCTTCAAACATTAACTCTTGCATTTTCACCTAACCCAATAGCAGTAAACAAAAATTACTTACTGACATGTCGAAACCTTACTTCATATAGTACTTCCTGAACAATCAGTACGTTGTAATAATTCCTAAGTACAAACCAAGTTTTTCATGTTCCATTTCAAATAGAAATAGCCTTCTAAACCATTCCCTGTTTTAGCATTTGCTGTAACGCCTGTATATACGTTAATTCTTGATCTCTTTTTCTAGTCTATCTACGCCATTGGAATTTTTTACTTCGTTGGAGGGTCCAGACCCCTTAAGCAAATTTCCAACAGGACCTTTCAGTATTTGAATTTGATTTTGCATTATGCACTGTCAAAAGAAATCTTCGGAGAATCATAATAATTTTAGAAACTCAAACAAATTATGAGCCGGTGTTTTTCCAGCCGTATTATTTTTCAACAGTGACTCCCTGGCCAATGACAAGGCCGCCAGGCTATTTCCATGGTAATCGCATGCCCATGGACGTGCTAAGACAATTGTAAACCACAATTTCTCAGTTGGCAGTGCGTTATATGGCCCCACTCACTCCGTGCATAAACATGCACCGTTTGTCCGGCAGTGCAGCGTATTCCAGATGAGGTGCATTCGTTCTACCTACTTATGCGCCTTTGACATTTCAATGACATATATCATAGTCGATGGACTTTCATAGTAGTTCTAGAACTATTACAGACCCAGTTCACTCTCTCTAACTTATTCAGGACTATGATAACCGTATTCCATTAATAGTAACACTGTGCCTGTATGGGTGGGTGGGTGGGTTAGTAACACTGTGCCTGTATGGGTGGGCGGGTGGGTTAGTAACACTGTGCCTGTATGGGTGACTGATGGGTCAGTAACACTGTGCCTGTATGAGTGGGCGGGTGGGTCAGTAACACTGTGCCTTTTATGGGTGGGCGGGTGGGTTAGTAACACTGTGCCTGTATGGGTGGGTGGTGGGTCAGTAACGCCTTGCCTGTATGGGTGGGTGGTGGATAAGTAACACCGTGCCTGTATGGGTGGGCGGGTGGGTTAGGAACAACGTGCTTGTATGGGTGGGCGGGTAGAGAGGAGTTGTAAACATACGATAGAGCTATTTAAGACATTTAAAACGTACGATAGAAACCTTTAAGACTTTTAAAACGTACGATAGATTCATTTACGGCGTGACAAAGTACGATAGATTCATTTACGGCGTGACAAAGTACGATAGAACTATGTAAGGTATGGTAGACGTACGATAAAGCCACTTAAGATTTGAGAGGCATAAGATTGAACCGTTTAAGGCATGGTAGACGTACGATAAGGTCGTTTAAGGCATGCAAGATGAACGATAGAGCCATTTAAGGCATGTCAGACGTACGATAGAGCCATATAAGGCATGAAGACGTAGGATAGAGCTATTTAAGGAATGAAGACGTACGAAAGAAAGAAAGAATCAATTTATTTCCCTTTTAAGTTTACAAAGGTTAACAAAGGTCAAATTAACATTTTAATATATCGGAAAAGAAAGTTTTACATAGGCTTTTTTTGCCTGTGCGTAAAACTAGTCAAATGAACATTACATTACAATTTAATCAGACAAATTAACTTAGAAAGGTACTTGCATATAATTTATTATTAGAAAAAAAAGCCATATAAGGCATGAAAACGTACGATAGAGCCATTTACGGCATTGAGGAAATAATGAACCTATTACAGATTACCTGTCTTAAATATCATTCTCGTGTGTTTTTATGTTATCTGCATATTTATACGAGAAATTATACCGTATAAAGGGATCAGAAATGAAGTGGTGATATCATAATTGCTCTTCTAACATTTTGATTAATGTAGGCTACCGTTGTCTTTGCCATGTGGCTTAAGGCTTACCCCAATCCCGCCACTTGTGATTCTTTAAATCTGCTAGTGCTCCTTCTACTAGGGGTAGCTTATGGCTTTCTGTACTTCTTTCTCATTTCACTAGTGGGTCTCAATTCATCATTACGCCCTTGGTATTTTTTAAACAGTTAAGAATTTTATCTCAATTTCTGGATTCACAAATGAATCGAATTCCACCAAACTGGTGCTCTGGTGCTGAACACGTGGGTAGATACAATGTACTTTGAGGGTTTCCCGTGCTGAACACGTGGGTAGATACAATGTACTTTGAGGGTTTCCCGTGCCCTCCAGGGTAAAACTATTAAAACATGTAATGCTACATAAAACATTACGAATAGGGGCAAGTTGTTTGAGTAAAACATTTAAATGGCTCAAGAATTGAGGGAGGAATATTGGTAACAGGAACCGGATTCACGTATTTCATGTAAGAAATTTACAAGTAGCCGCGTAAAAATTATTCAAGATATTCTAAACGTACATGTGTATGATTACGTAGTGGAAAGTGAGGAGAATATGGTAAATCTAAACACTCGTATTTCTTCTAAACAATATTTTTAGAAGGAGAAACGAGTCAATCGTTTAAACATTGTGGTTAAACATTTTATAGTGTTTGATACAAATTTAACGTAGTGTTTGTGTTATCAATAACAATAAATGTAGACGCCGACTATAGGCTAGTGGGTGAATTTAAGAGCAAATGACGAGTTCAGTGGTAAAGTGGAATCCGAACTACGTTTTTCAGCTAACTAACAATCCTAACTTTTCAAAAACAACATCCGGACTTTGACTACCACCCAAGACGGACACCCCAGACTTCTCTAGTAGTATCCACGGTTGTGTCCATTTTGCGAACAATTGTAAAATCGTCCAGTTTGCGAACAGGCAAATATACATAAAGAATATTTCTCCAGTTTTGGAACAAATTCCAAAATGTGCTGCAATGTGGACAATGGGGTCACACTTTTGAGTCGATTTCTGTTTGCGCACACAACTAACTGAACGACCCTTATCGAAGTGACCGCCATTGTAAGAAATAGAAGAGGGGGTGGATGACTAATACAACACCTGCTACAGATATTGTGGCAACTGATTGAAGCAGTTAGGTACAATATTTTGGATCGATTTATAAGCACGTTGGCGCTGGAACTATTACGATTTCAGTAAGAGACCGTTATGTTAGGATAGGGCTAGGTTGGGTAAAGATAGGTTAGGTTATGATAGATTTGGTTATGTTAGGTTAGGTTAAGGTAAGGTTAAACCAACCTAACATAGCCTAACATATCAATACTCAACCTAACCCTATCCTAACAGAACGTAATCTTACTGAAATCGCCACATGTCCGCCTTTTGACGTGCTTAGTAAAGGTTCAATTGTAAAATTTTTGATCCAATTTATGTACATTCAAATTCACGCAATGATGGCCTATCATTAGATACTTAATGCGTCCGTTCGATATTTTTTTTTAATAAAGAAACTTCAAACTTGCGCAAAATTTCTATGACAATAGTAGATTTATTTTATTTTTGTTAGAACTATTTTATTTTAACAGACGTGCAATTGCCACAACCGGCGGCGTCGTACAAACAATTATGTCGAAGGGTGGCATAACAAAATGAACAGTCTGCTTGAAAGACCTCACCAAAGAATTAAAGATTTAGTAAAGTACTTGAAGTTGGAGGCTGAGGTGTCAAACCACAAAGTCATTAGGACGGAACTAAACATAGAGGGGACAAAAAGGAAATGAAAATACATCAAACCTGATGACATAATATCAAGATGTTCAAAACGATACGAAGTAGATCGCAACGTGGGAAAAATTTTAAAAATAATGTCCTACATTTTTAAACTAGACTGAGTAATTCCATCGTACTAGTAATAGTGTTAGTTATTTTTTTTTATTTAATTACATATATATTGCCACGATCTTCACATAATTACATCATTGTTTCATTATAACAGTTTCATCATATTTATTCGTTATGTCTGAATTGATTTTTTTTTTTTTTTAGGATTGTTTTAATTTTTTTTAGTAATTTTAACTAAAATATTAGATAGTAAATAGTCACTATAAATTATATCACACTTACTAGTTTCTTAGAATGGTTGGAGTTAATCATATCTTCAGGTTTGTTCGCAAACTGGAAACTACCTGACTCAGGATCCCAACTCCTCCCCCCCCATTTGTTCGCAAATAGGAAGACACGGATTCCACGCTGACCGCAACCTATTCTAACGATATATATGTCGTTAGGCCTATTACGAAACTCGAGCATATAACAAACTCCACAGCACTTTGTTCCCAATTAGCTGGGTTATTGCAACTGCACCACTAGCGTCACAACGTAAATAAATCATTGCAATCAATAAAACAAACTATATTAAACAATCAAGAGATTTCTGTTCAGACATATTTAAAATTGCTATCGAATATATTCAAAGAATCGAATAAAAGCTCGATGTTTGCTTCCCAAATAGAATGACACAGACAGTGGTCGACCTCTTAAACCGTGTCTGGTTAGTGTTGAGGTTCTGAGTGCTCTGCTGTTGATACATCGCCTAGCTGGCTGCGTTCATCTTGTTTACTCCTCAACTCAGAATTGTTTCTTGGCAGTTTACACTTTTATCGTGCAACGCCAGTGTTGATTACTTGACCACGCTGTCCTTGGCTAATCTGGCATCATGTAAAATTACTTCTGAAACTGGTCAGTTGGTGGAAAAACAGTAATTAATCACCCTTTATGATGCAATTAACACAGCAATGGGTGAAATAAGTGACTAATGAACCATTATTGTTTTTACTGCACCTGATCGTTGTCCAATCCAACCCTTCACCAGTATATTGACATACAGTAGCGAAGCTCAGCCGTTTTATTTGCCCAGCAAGCGATGCTAGCGATCCTAGCGGTGGTATAGCAAACTTGGCGTGGTAAGAAAATAAACGATTCTATTTGAATATTTACACTCAATTGTGTTGCATCAATTGTGTCTGCCATGCTATCTTGCGGAGAGATGCCGTAGCTCTACGTTACAACCACTAGGATCGCTAGTGTCAGACAGTTGGCATTTTTCTCTGAAAGATTAAGCTACGCGACTGTGCCTTCACTGTGGGAAAGCATGTTTTAACATAGATTTATTGTTTTTTTTATTTATTTATTTTTTAAAATTATATTTACGTTACAACGTATCAGTGTAGATAACAGAGTTTAAAACACTTGGATTTTTATTATAGTTAGTTGAGACCTTTATTTTAGTAAAGACCCACTGGACATATTATTACAGCAAGATCTTTTACTGTGCTGGAGTTCAAATCAGAGCGTTTAGACCTTCTATTAGCCTACAGTTAAATAATGTATTGTACTAATGTTTAATTTAAGAACCTTTTCAAATATAATCAAATCAAATATATTCAAAAATATCAATCGATCGAATTACATTGAAATAACCCATGTTTTTTGCGTTTTATCGTGAGGTGAAATGGCCTCTTTAAAAAACTTTTTCGAATTTTAATCTAGTCTCCTTGTTCCGAACTTGTTTTTTGGTTGTACTTGTACTGAAATATCTCCTACTATTGTACTTCCTTCAAAACTATGCGTTGTATTTTTTTTAATAAAATTATCTTTGCATTGTATTTTTTGTTTTGATAGTTTTTTATTAATTTTAAAATAAATATAGGCCTATGATATTCAAGAAGGAGACTAATTTAGGTATGTTCTTACGTTAAAGTTTAAAGTCTCTTTCTTCACTATCACATTGCTAATAAAATATGTCCACCACTTTGAACATGATCTTGGCAAAAGTTGTAAATATCTCGTTGGCACTTTACAGTAAATTGATAGCTCGTGAATTTTTTGTTTGTAAATTTTTGTTGTGCCCCCAGATAAGTGCAACAGTGTCTATGAAACTTAGTATTTACTTTCAGTTTTTCATTTGTTAGTGCGTTTTTTTAGATTTATCTTTTTCCTTTCCTATACTTTACATAAATGTAGGTTATTTATTTTTATCTATATAGTCAATTGACAACAATAAGGAAGTCTTACCACGAAAAACCACGAAAAACACCCCTGCCCAGTATGTTGTTTGGAGCTGGCACCATCTATCGAAGGTGTTTAACCGGTACCACTCGGCGTTCATTTATCAAGCTGCTTTCCCCGGATTTACAGAGCATATATATTGCTAACCGACCGCGTGCAAAGTCGCTTGGAACAAGTAGTCTATAAAACGGTACTGAGGCGTTTTAGCCGCCCACGACTCTGGTGGGCGGACTGGCCCGGCCTGATGACGGACGTTGGGAATTGGTAGAAACGTCGTCCTATTTCAACTGTTTCTTCGGTGTTCGGAATCAGTATCATAATTGAATTTTGAAATATTTGTTAAGTGTGTAATTTTAATTCTAGATCAATTGAGAATACGAAGTGGAATTTTTTACGAAGTTGCTAAGGTTATATTTATTTTAGCTTTGTGGTGTAACACGTATTTTTAGTGTTAAACCCAAAGCGTTACTGTCAAATTAAAAAAAGATTATAAAAAATTGTCTGGCGTAAGTAATTGGAAATTTATTCCACCAGCAACACATTAAAATTTGACGTAGTATAGATATGAAAATTTAGTATATCAACTGAATTCAAACAAAATAAATCACTGTCATAGTTCATTTCTTTGATTTGTGGATAACTTTTAAAATGTTACTCTCTCATTAATGTACGTTATTTGGTTATTAAAGCTTTATTAAAACAAGTAATTATGTTAGAACTGCACATGAATAAATAATTTATTTCCTCGATAATAAACAAACAAAGAACTATGAGAAAATTATCTAGGAACCTTTTCAAGTAGTGTGACCAGTTTAAAATAAAAATATAATTACAAAAAAAAAAAACTAAACATCTTCAGTCTAGCAACAACTGCCATATAGCTCGCTAACTGTAATGTAGTTTTATTTATTTTAATTTAATTTAATGAACTAAATTTGTTATGCATCCCAGCTGGTGTAGTTAACAAGTTATTAAAATAACAATAAACAAATATGTTATTTGTTTGTAATGTGTAATTATATGTTTAATTATATGTTATATAATTATAAGTAATTATATGTTTGTAACGTGTAATTAATAAAAATTTTAACTATGTAACATTATTTACAGTATTTATTTATTTAGTTTAATTTAATAAAAGTGGCATTTCATTTAGAGTATAAATGTTTTTAAGGGTTCAAACCCTTTAAGAAAATTCTTTAAATTTAATAGTTATTAGCTTGTACAAAAGACGCAGCCTAATAATGAGATTCAAATTAAATAAGAAATATTACGTATTTTTTAATGTCATACTGTTACTTAAAAAAATTTAACTATTTCAAAAAAACAAATTCACTGTTAACGATCACTAGCAAAGCCGTAAAGTAACTAATTAACAGAGAAAAACAATTAGAGGTCGCAAATAAATATGTTACAAGTAATGTACATCTTTATACATCTGTACATTATACTACGTTTATCCTTGAGGATTTGGGTGGGGGTAATAAGGGAGGTACTGACAAGGTGCTGGCCCTGCTATCGGTGGCAAACTGGACAAATTGCTACTCTACACATTTAGCGCCAAACCTCTGTTTCTTTCTTATCTGTGCAACCAACCAAACTACGTAATTAAAAGCTATCTTCAACCAGTAAAACGACGAACGTTGGAATATCTGTATACACAAAAATACTGCTGACTACGCAAAACGAGTGCAACGATTTTCGTCGCAGCGAAGACATGTTCTAGTAGGAAAGTTATCTTGTAAACAAACAGGCAAGGCTAACGAATGCAGACTGACAACAAACAGCGTTATCTAGTGTTTGCTGTAAGAATTAGGACAAGAGGATAAAATCGCACAGATCTTCTCACTGTGATGTTGGAATTAAAATAGAAATTAAATTAAATTCACATGAAACAGAAACTAATAATTAGCTATGTTATATTTATTTGTAACATTATGATTAAAGATTTATTTATTGCTTTCGTCTAATTAGAAAAAAAAAGAAAGAAACAGTGTCAATTTATCGCATTGTAAGTTGATTTTCCTACAAGTGTTTATAATTAAATGATAGAATCGATGCAAAATGATAAATATTTCAATGTTTTAAATAAGGGGTTAAAGAGATTATTGATTGGGTAGTAAGTGGACTTGACACTTAATAAGTACTGATCGTAAGTTTTACTGTAGGGAGTAAATTTCGCAACTCATTCATATTCTACTAATTGTTTTGGTTGTCAGTAATAAAAGGGGTGTGAGAAACTACAAAATAAGAAATTTTTGTAAAATACTTTCACATACTAAGCATTATAAAATACAAATCTAACAACAATAAACGCCTGATTATATTTCTAATTACTCATACAAGCCGATGATTTGTCACCCCCCACAGTTCGTGATCCCTCACTAATTAGCCTGGATACTAATTGGGTCTATATATCTGCCCCATGTTGGACGTCTTTGTTCAGTGTTGGTAAGGTAGGTGTCCAGTGTCGGTATAGCAGGCGGATTGTAAACAGAAACAAAAACCGTCCAAAATACCACCCATTGTAGGACCCTGGACTTCCGCTCGGCCGGACCTCCATTCAACATCTTGGACGATGCCACCTGGTGAAGAAACCTTTGTCCTCATGCCGACAGGGTGTGAATTTGTCTACAAATTGACAACCTGTGGGGCAGGATCAATGGGGAGAAAAAGACTTTAGTTCGTACCTCGGGCGGAAAATTGTAGGAATGCGGTCCCACCCACTGTCAATAAACCATTTTGGATTCTCCTTCCACCATTTTTTACACAGATCTTTCTAGTTCGTTAAATTTAAAAAAAATTAATAATATTAAACTATTAACAGAATAATCATACTAGCTTTAAATATTTAAGTGGTCAAAAATTATATATTGTAACTGAAAACAATGACGTTGGAAAAAGGTAAGATTTGCTTTGTAGTACATAGGCTACATAAAAGACTAACAATTTATCATGTTCTTAAATACACTTTATTAAAAAATGACATTTAATATTTTTCTCTGTTGAGTTTTACAAATTTAATAGTCTGCGGATTTACTTGCCATATTGGTTAATCCAATAAGAGCAATGTTATATGCTGTACAGTACTGTGACAATGATTAGTAGGAAAATTATATTTTTTCCGTAGTTTGAAATAGTGTAAAACTTAATAGTAGATCCAAATTTTAATTTAAAAAAATATTGATGTGTTTAGTTTACGATATTTATAAAAATACAAATTAATTATTCAATAATACCATGAAGACAATAATGCAATACATGCAGCTAGTTTTCCTACCTGAACCAAGAATTTCTGTCTTTCTAAACACAAGTGCGAGTTCTATGTTATTAGAAGTTTTGATGTTCGACAAGTTTACCATGTAACTATATACCCGTTCAGAATACAGGCACAAAAGTTCGAACACTTTTTCGAAGTTTTATTTCTTTTGGATCGATGATTTATGTAACCCTAGTATCATTAATACTAGATTTATACTAGACATACTGAAGGTGTGTCAAAAAATGCATAACGATATCTCAATGCATAAGTATATCTTAAGCTTAAAGCTCTAAAGCTTACGGTCAGATTTATATCACGATTTTGATTCCTATTTGGTTGGTTTACTGATCCTAGGTACTGATTTATTTAAAATATTAGCCATATCAAATGTAGTTATTATTATTATTAATAATATACTATTTTTCGATCTCCAGAAACCCTAATGACGTAGTACTTAAGCTAAAAGTAATACGGGGTAAATTATTTATTTCTCTTATAAATCACTGCAATAAAAATTAAGTACTAGTTCATTATTATCTTTATCTACGATAAATTCAATTTTTCTAGATTCGTTCTATAACCGTCGTAAGAGACTATTAAATATATATAGCTACCTGATTGATATCGCTTTTTAATACAAACAGGACAGGGCAGCTCTTTAAGTGATAAAACAACCAATTGCATTAATTATCGAGTCTTTTAACGTGATTTACGGCCCAATAAGTCGTGTACGGTCACTCTACGACACCCTCCCACTTCCTCAGCTACATCTGCAACAGCCCCGTAAATAATTCAACGGCTGTAAACTTTTACTACTGGCGAGCGGGCAGTGCAGACGCAAACCGGGAATCATTGCCTGGGTCTGAGTCGATTCCAGCACTACTAGTAAGCCTATTACAATAGAGCTGGTTATAATCCTCTAGGTTTGAAACATTCTTTAAACGTTTAATTCCATCCAGTAAATTGGCTGAGACAGTCCTCGGTATTCCCCTTACGGTATTCCCCAGGGGTCGGTACTCGGACTAATTTAATATTTCCGTTTGTATTCCATTTTAGCATTGTTTCTTTAATTCATCCATTAAAGCTGCGTATTGGGACGAATTTGAAAATCGTCTGTCTAATAAATAATTAATTAACTGGTAAATACAAGTCCAAATTAAAGCGTTTTCTTTATTATATGCGGCTCTAATCTCTTATTTCGCAGATGTATCAAGTTGAGATCCAATCGCAAGAACTCGCGATTAATTATCAAGCAATCCACTGTATCCGGATATTCCGTGTTTATCGGATATTCCGTTGCCAGTTACTTACTAGTTCAATATTAATCGAGGAGTATCTAGTGAGTAGCACCACGCATAACATTACCATATACCAGAGATGCCTACTACTTCAACATTCACAGCGTTACCTACTAGTTCAATATTCATCGAGGAATATCCAAGTGGTAGTAGCACCATGTGTTCCATAACAATTGACTAGGTTTACCTACCGTAGTTCCATATTCATGGAGGAGTGCCCAGGGTATAGTATCGCTCCATTACTTTACAATTGGGTGAGTTACCCCACCCAATGATTACACACTCTGTTGGTGTTAAGCTAATATGAACTAGAAAACTGCAATGGGATAGTTAGAAACATTAGTACAGTTGTTCTTTATAGTTATAAGTTAATAATTTGTGATAACATGACCCTTAAGGCTTATTCTGACTAAAAAAAGACAAGTACTGTATTATAAAATTCTTTTTCGGGAAACATTTTATGGTGTTCTTCAAAAATTAGACAGCAAGATTTATAAGTTTTTGCAAACACGTCTTGACTCGTATTTATGAATCAAACCAAATTTATTTTAAGATATTACAGAATATTTCTGAAGGTTTTTATGACTTTGCAATAAAATGTGGCCATAAGTTAGACGCCGGCCAATTCAATTCGGAAAGGTTATGACGATTTGACAAGCGCAGAATTCTCACTTCTTTATAACATACTTCACACTTTGTGCTGAGTTCCATTTGGATGGCACACTAAGTCAGTTCAATTACTTTGGTAGTAGCATCATTGACTGTAGAAACAAGAAGACCGCCCACTCTTATGGGTTCCATGAAACCGAGTTTTCTGTTCGGTGAAATTAGTTCTTAGGCGGTTCACAGGCGGGGATGGCTGAATATATTAGTATTAGTTTTTTCGTATTAAATGCAGAAAAGTAACTAATACACAGAGTAGCTAATATGTGATTCAGACTAATATTAATATTTTTTTATTCCTATTATGATTCGCTGGTGCTGACTGCTGGCTGGTCTTATAGCGCAATCTTGGCACAAGAAGTATTATCCTTTGTTTAGATATTTTACACATATTTTACACCATTAAAATTATTCTAATACTTAGATTAAATTAAGTGTAATTATTTGTTGTTTTACAGTTTTTTTATGTGGCGTTACTGCAATTTTATTAAGTTTCATGTTAATAAACCAAATTCTATTTTTAAAAACTCAAAAAAAAGCTTTTAGGATTATGCTTAACTTAAAGTCAGATGCATCTGTAAAAACATTTTTTAAAGAACTAAACATATTAACAGTATATGGTCAATATATTTATGAAACAATAATGTATGTTAAAAAGAATCAACAACTCAATTTAAGACATTCAAATCTGACACATAACTATAACACAAGAAAAAAAAAAATGAAACTATATTTTTTTCAACATAGATTACAGTTTTTTAAAAAGAATATATATTTTAACAGTCTCAGATTTTTGAACAATATTCCTCATAATATAAGAACTTTTGAATCTCACAACAAATTTTCTCAAGTGCTAAAACAGTTTTTAATTGATTTGACACTGTATGCAATTGATGAGTTTGAAGATTGCAACTAAAACAATGTATTCTAATGTAGGTCCTTATATTTAGTTTCTTGTAAATGACACTATTCAATGTACTCTGTATGTACTTTTTATGAATAAAGATATTTTGATTTTGATTTTGATTTCTACGTGAAATATTATCAACTGTTATATTTTTGAACAAATGTTATTTTTCTTTTATTTGACCAAATTGTGTATGCTAGTTTATGCTATAACCTGCTATTTATATATTTGACAAATCACTAATATTTAAAATATTACTAACATTACAAGTACAACACGTCTAGAAGTATTACCGTTGCTGGCCTTATTGAATCAGTGTGGTGTTGAGAAAAATATTAGTAATACTTAATATTATATATTTTCAACTAATATTTTTCTGTAACTATTACGAAAGTAACTAATATCGTGAAACATCTAATACAAGCCATGCCTATTCACAAGTAGCGCCAGCGCTCTTTTTTCAATCTCGTTTAGCTCTCGCTGAAGTTACTAATAGCTGAGCTAGTCGTCCGAGCGCTTAGTGGAAACAAATCACCGTTAGATAGCAGCACACTTGCGTGACTACAGAAACTGCATTGCCTTGGGTATTGTTACAACCCACAATGGTAGTGGTTGGGGTTTAAGGTTTAAACTGCTCCTTTATAGCTAGTTGTTTGGTTATCAGTAGATATTACTTCAGACTGTTTTGTTGCATAACTATTATCCACTTAACACAACAATTTCTGACCCACGTAGAGGCTTAGCAATGAATTTAACTATTAGTATACTGTTATTGTATAACTTACAGACGTTATTGTGGCATTCCCTTCTCATCTGGCTCGCCATTTTTTGTTTGAACTTCAATCCACTTTTTCATATCTTTTTCCAATATTTAATTACATTAATAGCATTGAAATTGACTAAAAAAACAAGAAGATATTCATTCTATGAAATTAGTTCTTGTTTTGTCTTCACAAATGACGTATGAATAATTCACTTGTCGATCAAACGCACGAAATTTTTAAAATGTTAATATTAATGTTTTTAATGTACTACACAGATATGATAATGCATAAATGCAATTTGATTTATAGTAATAATAAACATTTTGTTCATAAACCGAAGACATTCTAAACAACTGGACTTTGTACCATCAACCCTGAGGGGTGGACCTACATACCCACTAAATACGAGTTTAAATAACGTTTTGCACCCTGTGGAAGATTTCTTAACCCTATTTCCAATGGTTAGCAAACAATCATTTTAACAATATGTTTGTACAAGTGAACGTCACACAAAACAATCTACTTCAATACAAGTGAAGGTCGCACAACTCACATACGATATGAATGGCACACAGAACAAATCTACTACAGTGCCAGTGAACGTCACACAAAACACATGAATAGTAGTATGATGTGGACATCACACTAAAAAAATAAACTAAAGCACAAGTGAACGTCACACTAAATAAATTTTCTACAAAGTGGACATCACACAAAAAATATCTACTACAGTACAGGTGAACGCCATACAATACAAATATACTACAGTGTGTACGTCACACAAAACAAATCTAGTACAGTACAGGTGCACGTCATACAACACAAATGTACTACAGTGTGTACGTCACACAAAACAAATCTAGTACAGTACAGATGAACGTCATACAACACAAATGTACTACAGTGTGTACGTCACACAAAACAAATCTAGTACAGTACAGGTGAACGTCATACAACACAAATGTACTATACAGTGTGTACGTCACACAAAGCAAATCTAGTACAGAACAGGTGAACGTCATACAACACAAATGTACTACAGTATGTACGTCACACAAAGCAAATCTAGTACAGAACAGGTGAACATCATACAACACAAATGTACTACATTGTGTATGTCACACAAAACAAATCTACTACAGTACAGGTGAACGTCATACAACACAAATGTACTACAGTGTGTAAGTCACACAAAGCAAATCTAGTACAGAACAGGTGAACGTCATTCAACACAAATGTACTATACAGTGTGTACGTCACACAAAACAAATCTAGTACAGTACAGGTGAACGTCATACAACACAAATGTACTACAGTGTGTACGTCACACAAAACAAATCTAGTACAGTACGGGTGAACGTCATACAACACAAATGTACTACAGTGAGTAAGTCACACAAAACAAATCTAGTACAGTACAGGTGAACGTCATACAACACAAATGTACTATACAGTGTGTACGTCACACAAAACAAATCTAGTACAGTACGGGTGAACGTCATACAACACAAATGTACTATACAGTGTGTACGTCACACAAAACAAATCTAGTACAGTACAGGTGAACGTCATACAACACAAATGTACTACAGTATGTACGTCACACAAAGCAAATCTAGTACAGAACAGGTGAACGTCATACAACACAAATGTACTACATTGTGTACGTCACACAAAACAAATCTACTACAGTACAGGTGAACGTCATACAACACAAATGTACTACAGTGTGTAAGTCACACAAAGCAAATCTAGTACAGAACAGGTGAACGTCATACAACACAAATGTACTATACAGTGTGTACGTCACACAAAACAAATCTAGTACAGTACAGGTGAACGTCATACAATACAAATGTACTATACAGTGTGTACGTCACACAAAACAAATCTAGTACAGTACAGGTGAACATCATACAACACAAATGTACTACAGTGAGTAAGTCACACAAAACAAATCTAGTACAGTACAGGTGAACGTCATTCAACACAAATGTACTATACAGTGTGTACGTCACACAAAACAAATCTAGTACAGTACGGGTGAACGTCATACAACACAAATGTACTACAGTGAGTAAGTCACACAAAACAAATCTAGTACAGTACAGGTGAACGTCACTCAACACAAATGTACTATACAGTGTGTACGTCACACAAAACAAATCTAGTACAGTACGGGTGAACGTCATACAACACAAATGTACTACAGTGAGTAAGTCACACAAAACAAATCTAGTACAGTACAGGTGAACGTCATACAACACAAATGTACTATACAGTGTGTATGTCACACAAAACAAATCTAGTACAGTACGAGTGAACGTCACACAAAACAAATGTTTCACGATGTGGACATCACACTAAACAAATATAGTACAGTACAAGTGAACGTCACACTACACAAATTTTCTACGAAGTGAACAGAATCAGAATCAAATCACTTTATTTTGACAGTACAATCACTGTATAATAGTGCCATTAAGCTAAACAGAACATTCTTACAAAATACAACTAAATAGTATCTATTTAATATGTTAAGAAGTCCTTAACCCTATAATAACATTTACTTAACAGAAGACCTTTCACCGCCTTCCCAAAGCCAACAACATCATCAACATTCTCCTTAACAGAGGCAGGTAGAGCACTAAACAACTTTACAGCATTATAATTAGTACGTCTCTTAAAAAATGAAGTTCTATGCCGTGGAATGTCAATCGAATGATTTATAAAATTACAATGAGCATTGTTTTGTGAACTTTGTGGATGAAGTTTAATACAGTAAAAGTTCAGGGATGTATATTTAGGGAAAGGTTATCGAAAAAAAGTGTTTTACAAGAAAATATATGGTGTTTTTTGAAAACATTTCTTAATGATCGCTTTTGCAATTTAAAAACAAAATTAGTTCTGACAGACTCGTGGCCCCAGATTGTGACAGCATATGTTAAAAAAAGGATGAATAATACCACAATAAGCTGAAAGGAAGATGTTACTGTCAGAAAATTTAGAAAGTTTTTAAAAGAAAAATACCAGTTGAAAGCATCACACAAAACAAATCTACTACAGTACAGGTGAACGTCATACAATACAAATGTACTACAGTGTGTACGTCACACAAAACAAATCTAGTACAGAACAGGTGAACGTCACACAACATAAATGTACTACGATTTGAATGCCACACAAAACTAATCTACTACATTACAAGTGAACGTCACATAACACAAATGTACTACGATGTGTACGTCACACAAAACTAATCTACTACATTACAAGTGAACGTAACATAATACAAATGTACTACGATGTGTACGTCACACAAAACTAATCTACTACATTACAAGTGAACGTCACATAACACAAATGTACTACGATGTGTACGTCACACAAAACTAATCTACTACATTACAAGTGAACGTCACATAATACAAATGTACTACGATGTGTACGTCACACAAAACTAATCTACTACATTACAAGTGAACGTCACATAATACAAATGTACTACGATGTGTACGTCACACAAAACTAATCTACTACATTACAAGTGAACGTCACATAACACAAATGTACTACGATGTGTACGTCACACAAAACTAATCTACTACATTACAAGTGAACGTCACATAACACAAATGTACTACGATGTGTACGTCACACAAAACTAATCTACTACATTACAAGTGAACGTCACATAACACAAATGTACTACGATGTGTACGTCACACAAAACTAATCTACTACATTACAAGTGAACGTCACATAATACAAATGTACTACGATGTGTACGTCACACAAAACTAATCTACTACATTACAAGTGAACGTCACATAACACAAATTAACTACAGTCACACCACCACACATCACACATGTATTACCATAGACCTTCTATTATATATATATATATACACAGTTTGTTTATTCTTTTCAATTTCATATTGTTCGTTAAAAAAATACATTCTCGCCTTTTGAATCACAGTTCGATTCCTGATTAGTTTTCTTCAAAAAGCTACCGTCCCATTCAAACCAACATTTACACCGGTGTATAATTAAGTCCAGAGCGTTGAGTGATCACCTGCTAATTAGTGATACATATTCACACGCGAGTTTAATAAATACACTGATAGGTATGGAGATTAACTCGGTCCGGCCGGCCCACTGGAGTCGAACGCGAGTTTTTGTTCCATTCTCCCACACCTGCTCCAAGGTTATGCATTAATGCAGTGATTTTTTTTGCGCAAGTATTCCTCCGTCCCGGCATCCCTTTTTGGTTTTCCTTTTGGGACTGTGGTTTATGTCGATGTACGGCTGTAAATAAACGTGTAAATACCAATTTGAAAATCTTTTGATCGTGTAACACCGATTCTGTTTCTACCTTTTTGTTCTCTCCAACTTAGTTGGGGTTGGAAGTGGCGAGGAGTTTTGCTCGGATCACAAATCGCATTTGTAATAGGCTACTCCGTTTACTTGGATAGCAAAAACTGTTGAAAGAAGATAAATTACTGTGGAAAATGTGAAACAACTCGAGTGAATAGTTTTTATTTAACATATTTTGGTTTTAATAATTGTTAAAAGTGATTTTTTAAAATGTATTTTAGTAAATTTACTATATAATTAGTAAAAATGAATCCGCGTATAAACAGGGTAATTGAGTGTAAAAAAAATTGAGTGAGAACTCTTTCTTATTGCTGAAGAATAACTTTTATGGCAATAACTTCTGTTTTACACACCTTTGTAATGAAATTATAAATCCTGAATTATTAAAAAAAAAAAAAACTACAGTACTTTGCAAAAATTATGTTATTCTTGCGTTCAAAACTGGAAACAGACAACTATCAGAAAATTTCAGACCCATTTCAATTCTATCTCCTTTTCGAATGTTCTATTAACAATGAGTTACATAAAAAGATTAAGTAATATTTTATTTATGTGACTTTCCATTTTGCCAATTTCACTACACGTCAGTTAGGTACATCATTATGCATGACAGTTGAAAATCGTATGATAAAATGAGTAATGTTATCATTTTATCACACGATAAACAACTCTACCATGACGTAATGCTAGTATAAACGTAAGATTTACAGTGATTAAAATATTGGGTGACAAACAAGGATTACACAGTCCGTAATTGAATGATTCTTCTAAACCAATCTTGAATAAATTCCTAACCGAAGGTAACTATTAGAGTTAACAAACTTATAATTAAAATTACACGCAAAGTGTAGACTATTCTAAATCAAACTAGTATTATGTACCTAAATCAAAGGACATAAAAATACAAACAATTGTGTAAAACTGTTGTTGGATACTAGTATATTAAATGTATGAAAACAATCATAAAACGATTCTAAAAAGTAACAAAACTAATCTAATAAACAATACAAGACTAATTTCATGACTAACATCATAATGAAAGAAGACAAATCATGAAAACTTACCATTCAAAAAAGTTCGTCACAGATAATAAACAAAAACAACTAAACAACAAAAACCACAATAATAATACTAAGAGCACTACAATAAAAAAATCAGTAAAACAACGAAAATCCGCAAGAGCAAAAAGTCACACAAGAACAAAGTCAACGAACACAAAATATATTTTAAAAATAGTGGCACAAGTCCAACACTAACCGCGTGTGCGCGTGAGTCATCGGTAAACGATTAACCCAAAGAGCTCACAATTACCGGCGAAAACTAGTGATTATCGAGCGAAGCGAGCCGCCATGATGCGGGGGCTCGACGAGGCAGACAGCGTGGCACCTGACTCGCTCGGCGGACCCTCCAAGTCTGGCGGCGGCTTGGCTCGGAGGGGAGGGGGCAGTTATCATTCACGCTCTCGACTCCGCGGGGACAGCATCTAGGCTCGCCGATGTGCAAACCAAACGAGGTTCCCTTCTCCAGTTCGAATCGCCAAAGAGTTCGATAACGATTGCCTTTTAGTCGAGTATCTATGACTTGGGGATGAAATCGAACTAGTTTTCTAATACGAGTATTTTTGTTATCTCGTTTTAATGTCATAATTTTGAATATATTGAATATATTGTGTGTAGAAGCCAGGTTATATAGTATTTTTGATAATTTTTATCAGAATTGGATCCCATAAACAAACCTGAAAAGGTTTACCAGTAAGAAGTTACTGCTTCTCAAAAAACTTTTTTTAGATGGAAAAGGCGTATGAAATTGTACTTTTAATTTAACTTGCCAGTTCACATGGGTCTACAGGACTGTGCGTGAACTTTAATCAACAAACTAAAAACCAACTGTCAGTTCAGTTGCGAATTCGAACTTTGGAAATTGCCGTCCGCAGCCACAGAGCCACCACGCGAATAAAAATTGTCAGGAATCAGCTGATATACTTAAATGTTTATTTACGATGTATGTAATGTTAATGAATGTACTCTATTGTTACAAACATTATTCAGCATTTATAAAAAAATGAACGAAGCCTCAAAAACTATTGCTGTGCTGTTATTTCTTTGTAACTTTTTGATACAAAATTCTTTTTGAGCTCAAGAACAGCCATACCTTATAGGTAGACAATTAATTTTTTCCAAACTCAACTAAAATGCTAAAGATATGTTTTACTTGTTAGTACAGCAGAAAGTTCCTCTAAGGGTTGGAGGATCCTTGAACGATGTTCTTCTCTTAGTTGTAAAGACAACTAATTATAAAAAGAATTGTCGGTCATCGTTTACCAAATCCATGCATCATTTAACTGCTTGGTACAAAATAAATTTACCTTGATATTGTGAGTTCTTCGTTAGTCTGTGAGGTAGTCGTCATACCGGATTTTAGAATTTTTGAACATTTCAACCAGCCGTTAGATGATGCAGTAGAAAGTCGTTGACAAAGACCTCTCTGGAACGGCAGTCCGGTGTTCCCTGTCCAGTAGTCAGTGACCTTGAGCTTTCTGACACGACCGACGACACAAATTGCCCGTAGTCCAGTTTTTCGTCCAGGTGTATACGCCCAGGCATTGGTCACGCCAGAAAAAGCTGACAAAGAAGGTGTTTAGTCCGTCGATCAAGAGAGGGCAGCGCGGACGCCGACGTCAAAACACGTTGCAACACGTCGTATCGTGAAGAGTTCATTGTTCCTGGTTCATGTTCCTAACTGAGCAGTCACAGTGCTGAGGATTGCTGGTGGCGCAGTGCTGTAACCCAGCTACTTAGGGATAAAATGTTGTGGCGATTGTATGTGATAGAGAATGGCGTCCGCTAAGTGGTTGCTATCTAATAGAGACACTACTAGAGAAGTATGGTGTGTCCATGTTGGGTGGTAGCCAGGGTTCGAATGCTATAAAGGTTATGTGGCTTACAATTACCTGAAAGTCAGACCAATACTGACTACATGGTTGAGATGCCACGCAAAGCTGCAAGTCCCTTACTTGCCCCGGCTATTGGGCCATGAAGACCAAGGGAATTTAGTAACTGGTAACATATTACAAGTTAGTTTTTCTGCTTACAATCTGTAACATGTAACGAAAACAGGTAAGGGAGAGCAAGTAGCCAGTTGGCGGGGGGACTGGTCGGTATGTGGTGTGCAGTGCGATATAATTTTAATAATAATAAACTACTATGGTTGAGTAGCGGCAGGCCGGCGTGTTCAGGGTCATACAGATAGATCCGTCAGTAGAAGAATGCAAGAACCGAAATAAAAAGTATGATGGGTGATTGTGAATGGACGAAACCTTTGGCGTCGAGACGGGAGAATGTCAGAAGAAAATGCGTAAGAGGGGGGGGGGGGCAAGAAAGTCACAAAGACTGGTAAAGGTGTAAAAGATAACCCAAAATGTATTTACTGCAAGCAACTTCTATTCTTACGAGACAAACACCTATCACGAGACAGCCAGATGGGATTATTCGGAAGTCTGAATCAGAGGAAGTTCACGATGAAGTTGAAGTACAGGATAAAATGAAGATAATTATTTATTTATTAGCAGCAAGCACAATGTTGCTATTGCGATTGAATCTGTAACATTTACTAGTGCTTTTTTGGTTCAGCTGAATTCTCGTTATGAAACAAATTTTATTTCAAACAAATACTATTTCAAACAAGTGTTATTTCAAACAAATGTTACAGGTAACTTATAACACATGTTGCCCAGTGTAAACGCCGCTTACGGAACAGTTGACCTTGGTTAGTAACAATGACTACACTCGTTTATCTACACTCATCACATTCACCCATATCTCTACGATCGGCGTCCTAGTAATATAACACTTAACAGCAGTAAATGTACTAACAAATATTATCTTTAGCTTTAATAAGTCGTCGATAGAGTGCTCTACTAAGGGGAGCGTGAGAGAGACAGAGAAAGTTAACAGACGGTACGACAAAGACTGTATGCGCTCTCTCTCACTCATACAGACGTGAAGGAAAAGACGCTCTGCACAATCTACCGGCCACTTATCGAACTAGCTCCGTTTATCGAACTGGCAGAATTTCATAGTTCTGCACTTCTTAGAGATTCGTATTCATTATTGTATTTGAGAACCATAGTTGGATGGCCTGTATGAGGTCCATTATAATGAATTGTCACAATTCAAGCGTTTAGGAGACCACTTGAGACAACGGGATAGTGCAGATGGTAAATTTTATAACTCGTGTAGTAGGTGAAAAATGACTGAAGAATTTTTCCAACAATACAAGTTTAAAAGCAATGGCAGCCGTACGTTAGCCGGCAATGTAAGAGTTCAAAAGCATACTCGATTATATATTTTTTCCAACTCAGGAGGGATGAATTGTGTCAATGTTAGTGTTGATCAGCTGGGTGATACAATTATTTTGCACTGCACTAGTAGATCTTGATATAAATAAGACATTTGTTGCTTTTTGAAAATCTGTAAAAGGTTTTCTCTAAATGTGCATCTAAAGTGCAAAAAAGGTGCAAGGGTACATCATTCAACACTAACAGCTAACCACATAGTAGGCATAAAGGCACCCACATCAAGATATAAAAATTACATGTGGCCTTGTAATTGTCCTATCAAACAACCTACGAACATGCGAGCTAAAAACCCAATCTTCAAATTACTCCATGAATGTACGTAAGTTAGGGTCTTCCAATCACTTTTACGGGAAAAATATTGTGGTGATATAAAATAATCAGTGACGACGAAGCTCTTTATTATGTCTAACTTTCATTTTTCCAACTTAAGTATCCAGACATGCGCAAAACCTTTTAGAACCACTTGTTGGATCATGTAACTGTCGTGAGAATCGACAATCTCAAGAGCACAACGACTAAAGGTCCTACTACTGGATAAGTCAGGCCATAAAGGAATCTAAATAAAGTGAAATTAACGGGTGCAAGAGGCGATCCTTCATAATACGCGTTAACCTAAAAACATCAATCAACCCACTAATTGGCTACACTATTTGCTGCTTGATGAACTTCATAATTCTTATTTTCTAAAAACATTGCTTAATTTATCAGGTAGCTGCTTGACGAGCCTCCATTATACGTGCTGACCCAAAAACCTTGATTCACAAAGTTTCTGCTAGACGACCCTCCATAATACATGCTGTTTAATAACAATCATTAAGTCAATAATGTGCTGCTTGACGGTCCACCATAATACGTACTGATTTAAAAACATTTATCAATTCGTCAATTTGCTGCTTGACGATCCATGATACGATCCATGCTGCTGGTCCAAAATCATCGATTAAGTAACCACTAGGTGTCGCTCCATAATACAAACTGTCTAAAAACATTTCGGCCTACATTACTCTTGCTGATCGGAAAACGTTGTTCAATTAATCAAGTTTTGCTTGACAAGCCTTCATAATACTTGCTGGTCTAAAAACATCGATCAATTGAAAAATTTGTTTTTTGCGAACCTCTTTCGTACTAAATGCAATAAAACATTTATCATTTGTCTTGAGTAAATGTTTGATCTACTGTATTTCAGAGGGATGGTTTTACGGGAAAAATTACCTCGATACTTCGCATCCTTTCTTCCCGTTCGTGTGAAATCTCGGAATTTCTAAACTATACTTTCTGAGCTGTGTTTTTGTTAAACTATTATATCTTTCAAGGATGGAAGCACTTTTCATCATACATTCATTAGTAAGACGCCGATCGTCAAGATAGGGGTGAATATGAGGGGCGAATGTGTGTGGATGAACGAGTATAGTTTTCCGGTGACAACCGTGTCAAAGTACTATCTACAATATTTACAAGATAAACAGACGTTTTGCCCATACTGTGATGTGGCATCCTCAGTGGTTTCTCCGAGACTCTGAGGATGCCACATCGCAGTATGGGTGAAACGTCTGGTTATCTTGTAAATATTGTAGATAGTTGCTTGACGTGGTTGTCACCGAAAAATGTAGATTCTAGTTGATTCCGGCCGCTTAAGCCGAAATTTCTAAGAACGAGTATAGTGATTTTTACTAAATAAAATTGACTGTTCCTCAGAAAGCGCTATTTATTAATAGCCCCAAAGCCAGGGAAACTAAGGGACCTACAGCTTTAAGTGGAATCCGAACCACGTAGTATTGATCTGATTTTCAGCTAACTTACAAGAATGATACTCAATTATCTTCCCTACACAACGTTGGAACCCTGACTACCATCCAACACGGACACCCCAGACCTCTCTTGCAGCGTCCACTTCGATGGCAACCATTGTGCAGTCTCCACTTTATGACGTTTGCAGTAATCGTACAACTAGTTCGTTATGCTTTTGTGCAATGTAATTTAGATTATCCGTCTATTAAAACAACCGACAATCGCACCGTGTAAATGTGAAATCAACAATAAATCATTTGTTGCTGCGTGCCTGGAAGGTGGACGGCTCGCCGTGAGTGCGAGGGTGTGACCGCCATCAGATAGGCCCTAGCCGGATGCCGTAGGCCGTACCGCACTTTAGATCTCATCGGCAAGCTCATATTTCAGCTTGCTTTGATTGGGTTTGAACCCTTTGGATCGGATTTCCTCTCCCCCTTCCATTACACCCACAATATTTCACTGCTGCTGGGTCTGTGGATCTGAGATCTCGTACGAGTGCCGAAATTGGCTATTCGATTTTGTACACATCCCTACCGGTAAAAAAGAAAATACTTTACGTAGTTTCCAAAAGACGGCACTCAAAACTGTAGCGACTTAGGTTTCCTTTGCACAATTATAGAATTTGAAGTTGAGTGCAGAATTCGTTTATTTAGAACGCTCAGAATAGATTTTCACTTATCACAATCGGTACAGGAGCAGTGCTGTAATCCAACTACTTGGAGACAAAGTGTTTTGGAGATTACAGGTGATAGGGTCTATGTTCGGTTCTCTTAATACCGACATAGCGTCCTCTCAATGGTTGATATGGCGAGGACACTTCTGGAGAAATCCAGGTGTCCATGCTGGGTGGCAGTCAAGGTTCGGATGTTACGTAGGGAGAAAACTGAGTATTAGGTTTGTCAGTTAGGTGAAAATCAGACTAATACTACGTGGTTCGGATTCCACCCAAATATATAGGTCGCTTAGTTGCAGATATTGATAAATGGCTCTTTCAAAGGAACGGTTACTTTAGTTCATACCGTGACTTATATTCATCTACTCTCACCATACGCATTCCCTCTCATTTTCACCCACGTCTCTACGATCGGCGTCTTAATAATAATGAATAATAATATTATGTAGGACTGTACTGGAAATTAATTTATTTTTAATATGAATAACTGAATACTGTACTCAGGATTACCTACAGAAAGATTTCATCGGAATTTTCTAATCTGAACTGTTGAAAATGTTCAGATTCAACATTTCCACAACAGCTGATCGGTATGAAGAGTTAAAAACAAAATAAAAATCTTCAAAACAATATAAAAACTAAAAAAAAAAAAACAATATTTTAGAAGCCGTGCGGGAAAGTTTTTAAGCTGAGATTTTAAAAGCTTGCTTAGGACTCTTTATTTCCCCTCAAGCACAATAAATTTCTCATCCAATATTAAATGTTCTTTCTCTATCAGCTGTTTTAAGGTTTAGTTGTGGAGCGCTAGTGTAGTCCCATGTAAATGTAATTCAGTTTAAACCAGATGTAGTTGCAGACCTCACTAACTACCCAAATTACTGGCACAAACATTCCCATCAGATGAAATATTTGTCTGTAAGTATTATAATGAACTTAACAATATTAGTCGTGTTTCTTTTCAATGTTTTGTTAGTTTCATTTGATTTTGTTGCCAACAAAATGTCTCAATTATGGTAAAGAAAATGACACAATTTCCGAAAGACAGGAATTGAACGCTTGTTTTGGATTTCCTGGCGTATACAGTGGAGACTTGTAAATATTACATTATTTTAAGGAATATAAAGACAACACCACTATTTTATTTACTTCTTTCATGATTTATAGGTCGCCAATAAAATGTCACTTACTATGCAGTGAATGTGGATGATAAATGACGCAGAATAAGTGAACACGCTTTATATGGCTTAAGTAGAAGGTCATTTAACGTTTATTCATTTGCTAGACTAAACGTTTGACGTCGTATATAAATGATTTTTGTCATATATGATAATTACCTCGAGTATAATATTTGCCATGTGACGAAGTCCGATCACGTCTCCAAGGTCTATCCTGTGATTACCTAATGATGGTGAATACATGTATGGATACCAAATTCATCCAAAGTAACACCGTGATATTGGATGAATATTTTAACCGTATGTATTGAAAATTTGTTAAACATATTTTCAAATACAGTAACAAAACAAATTTTGTTCAATGAATTCATTGGATTTTATGGATAATCCAGTTATAATCGATAAGTAAAACTATCCGGGATATCTCTATAATTAAGTGTATTAACCCAACCACTCACTCCTACATGTACAGCGGTACTAACCCACCCACCCACCCCTACACGTACAGTGGTACTACCAGGTCAACCTACAGAACTCCGGTCGCCACCTCTAAATACTGTTTATTTATTGAATGACGTGACTTCAGAGAGCTCTTACAGCAAATGCTGGAACTACGAGGAGTTTGGGAATGCTACAACCAATGGCGTGACCTTTAAAACTATAAATTTTTTACACTTTTAAATCCATGATTATTCTATCGGTATTTTATCCTGATTGGTTAATATTAACAATTGATGGTAAACTTTACCTCTTTTGTTCCGCCACCAATCTTCAGTTTTTTCTGACACTACCGGTTTCGGAGACTAATCTCCATCTTCAGGTGTCCATCACTGTCACTACACACTAAACCATTAAAGTTTAAAACACTTGAGTTTGTATTTTTGAAACACTAACGGTTGTTTTAGAGGTGAGGGTGGTGTTGCCAACCTTACAGCCTATTGTTGAGTTGTTTATATTTCTTGTTATGTTTTCGATGTTGTATAACTGTATCGAAGATTTCATTGCTGTGAAAATCAGTTTGTTCGTTTAATATTTGGAGAGGGTTTTGTTTTATTGATTTATAAATTTCAAACTGTTCTATTACATTCATTTTTATTCCTTTTTTGCAAATTTTTAAAATCTTGAAATTTTGTTCCATTCCTGTGATGTCGTGGCCTGATTCTACTAAGTGATCAGCAAATTTTGATTTGTAATTTCTGTTGGGGATGTGTTCTTTAAATCTGGTAGTGAAAGGTCTGCCTGTTTGGCCTATGTAGTGTTTAGGGCAGTCATTACATTCTATTTTGTAAATTCCAGTTTTTGTGAATTTGTTAATGTTTTGTGGTCTGGCAGTCAATGTCTTCTCAAGATTTCCTGTCGTTCTGAAAGCTATTTTGTATCCTAATGATTTAAAAATATTATTGTATGTATGGTACATGTTTTCTTCAAATTCTGCTACAACATATTTATTTGGTTCAATAGGTTTAATGTGCTGATTCTGACTGTTTTTTCTTTTTTGTTTTCTTATAATTTGGTCTATTATGTCTGGTTTATATCCGTTTTCTACTGCTATATATTTTAATATTGTGATTTCATTGTTGTAATTTTGTTTATCCATTGGTATATTTAACAATCTATGGATATAAGAGTTGTATGCGGCTAATTTGTGGTTCATGGGATGGTTCGAAGTTGCATGTATTGTATGGCTGGTGATAGTAGGTTTTCTGTAAATCTTGAATTCTAATTTCTGGTTCGATTTTGTTATGGTTAGATCCAAATAATTTAAACTATTATTTTGTTCTATTTCAGTTGTATATTTCAGGTTCGGATGGATGGTGTTTAGATATTTGCCGAAAATTTCAATTTGTCTATGGTTTCCATTGTACAGGCAAAATATGTCATCCACATATCTGAAGTAATGTGTCAGTTTTTTATGATATTTATTGTTTTCATTCATAATTCTGCTATTTTCAACATGGTTTAAAAATAAATCGGCTAAAATACCAGATAAAGGGCTCCCCATTGCTAGGCCTTCCTGTTGTTGGTAGTATTCTCCCTCATATTCAAAATAGTTTTGATCTAAAACGACAGTCAGTAGAGATATTAGTTGGTTTATAATTTCATTATCTATGGATTGATTTTTCTTTAAGTTATCTTCAAGTATTTTTAAAGTTTCTTTTATTGGAACATTGGTGTATAAGTTTTCTATGTCAAAAGATACTAGGCTATGATGATCTTTGATATTTGTTTCTTTTATCTTGTCTACTAATTCAATTGTATTTCTTAGGCTATGGTTGTTTTCTATTTTGATGAGTTTTCTAATCATTATTTCTAGTTTTTTTGCTATCTTGTATGTAGGTGATGTTGTGAAATTTACTATTGGTCTAATTGGGCTGTCAACTTTGTGGATTTTTGGGAGTCCTTTTAATTTTGGTGCTTCTGGATTTATCATTTTTAAAGATCTAATTTCTTTTTCGTTAAATAAGCGTTTACATTTGTTTAGTATTTTTTTGAAGGTTAGGTTATATTTAGCTGTTGGATCTGATTTCAGTTTACTTATCTTGTTTTTATTGATAAAATCTTTTATTTTCGTCTGATATTCGTTTCTGTACATAATTACTATTGTGTTTCCTTTGTCTGCTTTGGTGATCATGGCATTATTTTCTTCTAATTTTTCATAAATTAATTTTGCTGTAAAGAATTCATTGTGTTTATTTGAGGTTTTTGTATTATAATCCTCACACTTTTAAACATAAAAAACATCTTAATCCTTCATTAAGGTGTAAAAACGTAATTAAAAAATATTAAAATTTGTACTTTGAACGGTTTTCTCTTATAGTTTATATTTAAAATCAGATAAACTTACCACTTAAGAGTCTTCATCACCTTTGCCAAGTAAGCGATCTGGGGAGAAGCCTAGTATATGAAGGAGGGTAGAGCGGAGGGCGGTGCGTTTTCATTGTTTGTGTCGTTCTAAAAACATAGTTGCAGCCGTTCTGAACCGCGTCGCCTACCTCTCGTCATAAGTAAATAATACGAAACAGTTGTTGGTTCAAAACCAACACCCAAACACGTCACCAGCCGACCAGCCCAAGTTTTGTGAAAGACTAATAGTGCTGTAGGCTCTGACGGCCGGTGCGGTTTTTTGTCAAAACATGGTTTCATAGTCTCCTGTTTGGGGCGCTTTTTTTAAACGAATTTTCTTGAAACTGGATGATTGTTTAGCTGAAGAGTTGCATCATGCCTCTTGTACCTTAGAAGTTTGTAAATATTGGTCAAAACCCTTGGTGACCTTACAAAAGAACCATATAAGTCATACCTTTCATGTAAAAAATATATATTTTAATTAATTTTTTTGAAACATATGGTCCAAGGGGCATGCTGCAACTCTTCAACTATACGATTACCGAATTTTAAAACAATCCGTTGAAAATTAGCGTCCGAATAAGGAGACTACAAAACCATGTTTTTAGCGTTTTTCAGACGGATGATGAAGACTCTTAATAAGGCTACAAGTTCTAATGTAGTGGTTGAAAAATCTTGTTGTATTTTCCCTGTTTCAAGAGAAGGTATATTAGCTAATTTTGATTATAAAATTGGAAAATAATTAATTATCCGAAAAGCGATTGCGCCATCTTAAACTCTAAAAACAATCTAATCAAGCTACCTTATATTCTTCCTAATTCAGACATTTCGAGGGACCAATAAATTCAAAGTATCATGGAATTGTCTCATTCTATACCCAATCATCTAATTTTTTCTACTGTCGTAAAAGTAATCCCTTTTTATCTAAACATTTTTAACACGATATTAGTAATGTATCACGTTCTCGTGTGATGTTATGTTTAGGTTTCTTTATAAAAGCTTGTCAGACGGTAGATACTGGATGTCTGAAGATGTACCCGTTCGGTCTTGAACATCGGCTGACGCCGTCTCCCCCCAGGCAGTTCCAGGGGAGGCAATCTTCATCACGGATCTACGATCATTTATTTTCGATGTCACCCAGCGTAAACATCTGTAACAACAAGCTATTTAAGGTCAAACGATGTGTTTGTTATGATAACACAAGCGGCAACTAGTAGAAGTTTCATCATGACTGGTTTGGAGTAAATTGAAGACGCAGTTTTGGTGTAAGTAGTTTAAACAGTTACCGGTTTAAGATATTAAAACAGGATTTTATTGAAAAGTGAATTCAAAATATCACCCAAGATTAGTTAAGTGTGTTATACATGATAATATGCTTTATTTAATAAAGTCCCTACTTGACATGAACGCACGCACCTTTTTGCACTTCAGCGTAGCTCTGACGCGCGGTGTTGCCAATTGTATTGCGTTTGACATACAATAATTACTGTTTGAGGTGAAAGGGAATCAGCTTGAAGAGACAAGTTTAAACAATAATATAATAGAACAATACATAAAAGATACGATACAAACAATCTATAAACAATTGGAAACAAAAATGTAAAAGACAATATAAAAACATAGAGAAAGTCCACGATCATAATATAAATTCGCAATATCAAGCAAAACGTTGGGCTATAAAACTAAGTAGGGTAGGCCTATTCATTTAGAGAACTGAAAAGTGGCAACAGTGCCAAGAAGAAATGGCGTTGCTATAGTACATCAGAATATCAGAAGTCTAAGGAACAAAGTGGACTTGTTGGAAGTGTTTCTTGGCGATGAAAATCCGGATGTATTATGCCTAACTGAGCACTCAATGAAATATTTTGAAATTGAAAATCTTAAGATCAAAAACTTTGATTATGTAACATCCTTCTGCAGAACTCGTGCTAAGGGCGGAGGTGTGGGAATCTGGTGTCGTTCAAACCTGAAGTGTCTGTCCTTGGACTGTGAGCCCTTTAGTGATGAGAAAGAGTGTGAACTAGCGGCAGTTTCAGTTGAAATTAATAATCATGATAAAATGTTAGTAGTAGCTGGATATAGACCTCCCGCAGGTAGTCATGATGTTTTTCTTGAACACTTAGGTGAATGCTTAAGTAGATTTGTGAAAAAGCACTCAAAGGTCTTTGTCTTGGGCGACTTCAATATAGACTTGTCTGTTGACAGTTTCACTGGTCACAAATTCATCTCAGACATGTCGTCATATGGATTATATAATATAATCTCTTCCTACACTAGAGAAGCCTTATGCTCTGAAACCTTAATCGACCACATATTTACTGATGTTGCTCTTGCCAAAGGAGAAGTCGTAAAATCGATTTTATCAGACCACTATGCCCAAACAGCAATTTTTAACATAACCGTCGAAAGTAAAGCAAAAGTGGCAAGATATAAATATAACAGAAGTTTTAAAAAAACAAACATGGAAACATTTAAGTTATTGTTAAAACGAGAAACGTGGAATGATACATACAGAGCACAGAATGTGGAGGAAAAGTATAATGAGTTCAGCATGCAACTGAGATATTATTTTGAAACGGCATTCCCAAGAAAATTAAAAAAATAAATGTTAAAAAAAAGGAAAAGATTGAATTCTCAGAAGAACTTAAAACATTAAAAGACCAATGTCACATATTTTACGAAAAAACAAAACACCTAAATTCTGACCATTTTTTAAGGCAGTATTTTATCAGATTAAAATATAAATACAGAAAAATGATCCAACAAGCTAAATGTGACAAAATACGGGAAACAATAGAAAACTCTGACAATAAAACTAAGACTGTTTGGAAGATAATAAATGACCATAGACCAAAAGCGAGGAAAGAAAATACAAATATCACACTTGTGAACAGTGAAGGAAAATCGGTAACTGAACCAAAAAAGTCTGTGATACTTTGAATGCACACTTTGTTGGAGTAGGAGATGGCATTAAAAAACCAGTCAGCCATGATAAGTTTGAAATAATTAACAATAGGCTCAACAGTTCATCGTTCTTCCTCACCACTGTTAATGAAAATGAAATTAAAAGCATTATAACTGGCATGAAAAGCAAAAACTCGGCAGGAGTTGATGAACTATCTCCCAAAATGCTAAAAGCCATCAGCGAATTCGTGACAGCACCTTTATGCCATCTGGTGAATTCTTCCTTTGTTGAGGGTAAATTTCCTTCAGCCCTAAAATTAACAATGGTCAGGCCCATATTAAAAAAAGGTAATGAGGGTTCATGTGATAATTATAGGCCAATTAGCTTGATTTCAACTGTATCCAAGATTTTCGAGAAGGCTGTATTAAATAGACTATGTACATTTCTGGAAACACGCCAAATACTTTATCAAAACCAACATGGCTTTGTTAAGAATAGATCGACGACAAGTGCTATACTGAGCCTAATAAACGGCATAGTAACAGATTTAGATAGTGGACAGCGTGTATCAGGCCTATTTTTTGATCTCAGCAAGGCCTTCGATATGGTTAATCATGATCTGCTGCTTAAGAAGATGTGCCAACAGGGGATCAGAGGTGTTGCACTGGACTGGTTTGCTTCCTACTTAGACAAGAGAGAACAGTTTGTTGTAATACCTGATATCGATGATTCTGGCTATTTGCGACGTTACGCCTCATCCAGGGCTCTGATCAAGAGAGGGGTGCCCCAGGGGTCTGTTTTGGGCCCAACTTTGTTCCTTCTTTTCATAAACAATCTACCCAATAGTGTAAGTTTAGCTAAAGTATGTCTTTTTGCTGATGACACCTCCCTCACACTTTCTAGTCCTTGTAACGAGTCATTGGAACAAATTGTCTTCTCTGAATCCAACAGTCTTTTACAATGGTTTCAAAATAATCTATTAATTTTAAATGCTGACAAAACTCAACTTTTAAATTTCTATATTTCAAATAGGACATTTGGAGCAAACGATGGGTTAAATGTTCTTCTTGGAGACTCAATTGTGTATTCATCCCAGGAAGTTAAATTCCTAGGCCTTACTCTTGATGACAATCTAAACTACCACAAACACATTGAATCTGTAACCAAAAAAGTGTCTACCGGCGTCTTTATCCTTCGAACCTTAAAAAAGTTTGTGAGCAGTGAGGTTCTTCTTTCTGCCTATTATGGAACTATTTTTCCTTATCTGTCATATGCAGTACCAGTTTGGGGAAGTGAAAGCCAGAGGACCTTACTATTGTTTCGACTACAAAAGAAGGCTATAAGAGTCATATTCTCTCTCCCTAGAGGCCATTCATGCAGAGAGATTTTCAGGACCAACAACATTTTAACATTCCCTTCAATTTACATCTTGGAGACCTTGTTGTTTGTCAGGAAAAATTTTTCTGTGTTCAGCTCTCCTTCCAGTAACAGATATCCACTCCGAAATACCAATAATATTTCAATTCCCAGACATTCCACTTCATTTTTCCAAAAACAGTTCCAGTACAATGCCATCAAACTCTACAATAGTCTTCCAACATCACTAAAGATCGAGCAGGATCACAGGGCTTTTAAGAGGGGGGTAAAAAGAATGCTTTTAGATGCAGTGGTCTACAGCGTCCGTAATTTCCTGGCTGGTAGTCACTAACTCTGTTGACAAAAAAATTGTAATTGGTTGACAACAATTTGTAATTGTTTTAATTAGTATTAAAGTAATTATTTCATTTAGTTACATTGATGACTTGGCTAATGCAATCTTGTTTTGTTGATCTGGCTTAATAAATGAGTTATTGAGTTATTGAGCTATGGTTGTGGCTGGCTTACATCGTCACGACATTGGTTGTCGCATTCCCAAACTCCTCGTAGTTCGAGCGTTCGCTGTAAGGGCGCTCTGAAGTAAAGTCGGCTCAATAAATAAACAATAGCCAAGACTACGAGAAGTGCTAGTTGGTGAAAAGTTATTATTAATTGTGAAATAACTAACCTATCACAGATATTTTTGTGACTGGAATCTCGATTCGATTCCGCATACCTAACGAAATAACGACGCATATATAAAAAATGTTTATATTGCCATGAGGCTCAATGCACCTATTGCAGCCCCCCCTGGGCCAAATAAAAAAATATGCTCAAAAACCCAAAATTTTGGTAATGTTAAACAAATACACCCGAGTGGGGTATCAAATTAAAGGTATTCTTCTCTTAATTACTAATATACCATCATATTTTAGAAAAGACAATGTTTATGGGCTCCACTGGCCACAAACCCAAAATCTATGGTCAAACTGGCTAAGAATCCTAGCGAGGCCGTATGCCGATCTTTCTAACGATGCGACATGTTGAGATCCACTAATGGGACTATAGCAGAGGGTCTTGGTGAGGCCGCAGGCCAAAATTTTTCATCATTTTTGTAATGAATGTAATTTTGTAGGCCGAGTTCCACAAAGGGGCCTGTTGCAGAGCTCCCCCATGAGTTCCACAAAGTGGCTAGAGGTAAACGCGGGAGACCTCCGAAAGAAATTTGATCTACAAGGAAGAGTAATAACAAACGATCCTCAGGATCCTCTGGGAGATATGTATGCTATCTCTTCAGTTTGCAAAATTCAACTGAGCCAAGCTCGGTCTCTCATAAGTAAAAAGTATCAAAACACTTGTTTTTCCGTGTAACTATAATAGAAACACTTTTGCAGCAACAACCCCCCCCCCCTCCATTGTTAAAGGCAATTGCAGACCTCAGTAAACTGATCAAATTACTGGCACAAATATTCCTATTAAAATTAAAATTATTAGATGAAATTTTAACTAAGATAACATGAAATATATTAATTATTATAAATAACAAAAATAACAAACAATAAATAAGTCCCCTAATTTTTGATTTGATAAAAAAAGTTAACTCAAAGTGCGTTAATATATTTTCAATATTAATTTTGTCACATATTTACGTACCTGTTTGAAATATTGACATTTACCGTTCAGGAAATAAAATAGCGTTAAAGTGAACAGAAAAAACCCCCAACCCAATTAAGCCCAATAAATAATCCGATCAGGTAGTTCAACAGTCGGACCGGAGACTGGGTTGGACAAGAAAGTTAGGGGACTCCCCGGGGCGCTCCTAACCACGCTCCCACTCTCTCGCTGGGGAGTCTTTGGCATTACTCTTACAGAATTACTAATAACATTTTTAATGAAGGCCGCTCGCCCCCGGGAGGGTTCACACCTTCGGACACCTCTGTTTTATCTCTTTATTTCCTGGAAAAATGTAGTTCGAAATAGTCTTTCTATTGCGATTAAGAACAACAAATATGTTGGATTTATTTAATATACTAATCAGCTGTAGTGGCGAAGTACTGTATCCCAGCTTCTTGGTAATTTGTGGAGACTACAAGCGGTAGGTTTTATACCAACAGCGTCCGCTCAAAGGTTGCCATCGACGGGGACACTTCTAGAAAAGTCTGGGTGTTGGGTGGTACTCATGGTCCGGGATGTTGTGTAAGGAAGAGAATTTAGTATCAGGCTTTTCTGTAGGCTGAAAATCTGACCAATACTTCATGGTTCGGATTCCACGTAAAACCGAAGGTACCTTAGGGTTACCCTGGATATTGGGCTATCAATAAAAGGCTCTTTCTAAGGAACAGTCGACCTTAGTAACAATGACTACACTCGTTCATCTACTCATTCACCCCTCGTATTCTTTCATATACGTCTACGATCTGGAAGGCGAATATCCAAATGTCATGTGTACGTCTAACAAAAGGATAATGTAACACACTTTACATTTAAAACTAATTAGGACTGAGTGTGTTGGGAACATTACGATAAATTAGAAGTCTTATCAATCTATTTTTTTTTAGCAAACCATTTTTGTAAATCATTGGACATAAAATTAATTTACATTAAACTCTTGTTCGATCGTGATCGTATGAATCATTGATAACAGACCAGGAGTTGAGAAGTAATGCTTTTGCCCTTTTTTATTTTGTTCATTACATTTTATTTTTGACTATTCCTTATTTTATTATATTCATGGATATTCAGTACAGGTACATCGACCTAAAAGACAGTGTGGTAGGTACAATTTAACAGATGAAGTATCGTATTTCTGCATTGTATTAAGGCTTTATATTCAGGGCTTACACCCTGACATAAATTAGTACGTAAGTCATACTAATTGTCTTTATGATGTCTATGTGGATAAGGATTCTTAGGATCAAGGGCCCCAGATATTTTTTTACTTTTCTGATTATTTTCGAATCGTTCTTGGTCCTTAAAATAAAACCAATCAATCTATCTTACCTTCTTCCTAGATCGAGAAACTTCGTGGGGACCGATTCACGCACGGAATCTTAGTTTATAAAATCCCCCCACAAAAAAAAAACATGTTACTCTCTCATCACGAAATGTCCTGAACTACAGAACAGATTTTGACGAAATTTGAAGGGAAGTTAGGTTTTGAATCATAAAGTCCCATAAAGAAAGTATTTATCAAAATTCCTCATTTAATAGGTAGAAACATCCCTTTATGTTTTTCTTTTTTCCACAATGGCATAAATTGAAGTATTTAATTTAATACTTTATTTCGAACAGATCATACAGAAAACATAAACATGGCACAGAATATTGGTTAATCTGGTTTTCATTGTGAAATGTTTAAGGTAATTTCTACTAACTCTGACATGATTGCATTACTTGCCACCTACCCTAAAATAGACTTATAAGGGTTTCTATACTGCACTTTAAAACTTTACTATCTCTAGGGGGAACTTCAGCAGGCTGAGCTTTTATATTGATGCGATCTTGTTGGAAGAATCACAGGCGTGAGGTAAGCAAGCGAAGAGAACCACTCCGTAGCGAAGCAAGGGCTGTCGTATAGTTAAGTATATTATTAATATACTATTTTTTCCAAATCATTTTTTAGAATTCAATTTAATCGAAATTCTAATTTATTGAAAAATAATTTGTTTTCTAAACAACAATTTTCTGAAAGATGACCTCCACATTTGTCACACATGAGATATGATACCTTCTTAAAAACTCCCGAAGGAAATTAAAATTCCCGCCGTGGCCGGTGCCAAGTGGGTGTGGGCGACGGTCTATCCCGCTCGCCCCCACACTCCGGCTGAGTGTTTGCATAATGCCCCACTTACGTGCGAGGTTGTCCGATGGGTGTCTGCTGGACTGTGTTTTCATTATTTCTTAGAACCCATTTTGCTTCGAACTTATTCGATAGTGCTAATGGCGCCAGCTTAAGACGTTGATAAAACAGTCATAAGTTAAAGAGTGTAGTACATAAAGTGAACCTAAGTACATACTTGAAGGAGTCGTTTTAGAATTATGGCACAACCCAATAGTGGTTATAACTTCCAAAAAATTGAAGCAAAAACTGACCCTCAGACAAAATGGAAATCTATATAAGTCTAATGACTCATTCACACTAAATGATCAATAAATATGCTTTTGCTGAAAGTGACGGAAATATTTTAAAAACATAATCATAATATAATGTTTGACATGTATAAGATAAATTTATTTTTGTTGTTAACATCACATGGGCTTACAGTCGTTGTGTGAACAACTTGACTATAGAAATAGACTGCTCTAGCAAATAAATTTGCTATAGACGCACGTGTGTGCTGCTATCTAACGGTGATTTGCATAAAATAAATATGCTCTCAGACAACTATTTGGCGTACTGTCAGCGCAACAATTAGTCACTTCAGCGCGTGCTGGAGAGAGAGAGGGGGGGAGGGGGAGGGGGGAGGGGGAGAGGAAGAGGAAGAGGAAGAGGAAGAGGAAGAGGGAGAGGGAGAGGGAGAGAGAGAGGGGGAGAGAGAGAGGGGGAGAGAGAGAGGGGGAGAGAGAGAGAGGGAGAGAGAGAGAGAGAGAGAGAGAGAGAGAGAGAGAGAGAGAGAGAGAGAGAGAGAGAGAGAGAGAGAGAGAGAGAGAGAGAGAGAGAGAGAGAGAGAGAGAGAGAGAGAGAGAGAGAGAGAGAGAGAGAGAGAGAGAGAGAGAGAGAGAGAGAGAGAGAGAGAGAGAGAGAGAGAGAGAGAGAGAGAGAGAGAGAGAGAGAGAGAGAGAGAGAGAGAGAGAGAGAGAGAGAGAGAGAGAGAGAGAGAGAGAGAGAGAGAGAGAGAGAGAGAGAGAGAGAGAGAGAGAGAGAGAGAGAGAGAGAGAGAGAGAGAGAGAGAGAGAGAGAGAGAGAGAGAGAGAGAGAGAGAGAGAGAGAGAGAGAGAGAGAGAGAGAGAGAGAGAGAGAGAGAGAGAGAGAGAGAGAGAGAGAGAGAGAGAGAGAGAGAGAGAGAGAGAGAGAGAGAGAGAGAGAGAGAGAGAGAGAGAGAGAGAGAGAGAGAGAGAGAGAGAGAGAGAGAGAGAGAGAGAGAGAGAGAGAGAGAGAGAGAGAGAGAGAGAGAGAGAGAGAGAGAGAGAGAGAGAGAGAGAGAGAGAGAGAGAGAGAGAGAGAGAGAGAGAGAGAGAGAGAGAGAGAGAGAGAGAGAGAGAGAGAGAGAGAGAGAGAGAGAGAGAGAGAGAGAGAGAGAGAGAGAGAGAGAGAGAGAGAGAGAGAGAGAGAGAGAGAGAGAGAGAGAGAGAGAGAGAGAGAGAGAGAGAGAGAGAGAGAGAGAGAGAGAGAGAGAGAGAGAGAGAGAGAGAGAGAGAGAGAGAGAGAGAGAGAGAGAGAGAGAGAGAGAGAGAGAGAGAGAGAGAGAGAGAGAGAGAGAGAGAGAGAGAGAGAGAGAGAGAGAGAGAGAGAGAGAGAGAGAGAGAGAGAGAGAGAGAGAGAGAGAGAGAGGAGAGAGAGAGAGAGAGAGAGAGAGAGAGAGAGAGAGAGAGAGAGAGAGAGAGAGAGAGAGAGAGAGAGAGAGAGAGAGAGAGAGAGAGAGAGAGAGAGAGAGAGAGAGAGAGAGAGAGAGAGAGAGAGAGAGAGAGAGAGAGAGAGAGAGAGAGAGAGAGAGAGAGAGAGAGAGAGAGAGAGAGAGAGAGAGAGAGAGAGAGAGAGAGAGAGAGAGAGAGAGAGAGAGAGAGAGAGAGAGACGAGAGAGAGAGTGAGAGAGAGAGAGATGAGAGAGAGAGAGAGAGAGAGATGAAGTATGATAGAGAGAGGGAGACCGCCGGCACTACCTGTGAAAACCTAACATGAACTAATTTCATCTGACGGAAAAGCCCGGTTTCACAGAACCAACCGTACAGTCGTCTTGTTTCTGTAGTCAATGGTGTGAACTTTATTCAACTATTAAATGAATTATAGTTAGTTTAGTTGTGAATTCAAACTTCGACTCCAGTCATCGAAATAAAGACATCGATGTAACAAAAACATTACCATCGATGATAATTCGTACTCTAATTTGACACATAAAAACTTACTATCTTACTTTTTACTTTTACCTGTACAATTTATGTATGAATCACAGAGAAGAAAGGAACAGAGGTCGCATCCAGTAGTGCACTGAATAGATGTTGATTTATAGAAACTTGGAGTCGATTAGTTAGTTCTCCAGTTCGTCGTTCAGATGTAGAGCCAGCACCGTTGTCAGCCTTTCTTCTTATTTCCCTCCAAATCCTGTAGGATAAATGTAGTACATATCACAACAAATTTATAAAGATTTATATAAGTAGTAATCTATTTCTAACAGACACTTATCACACTATGGTACTGAGGCGTTCGCTGCAGCCACAAGAAAGCGACCTCTATTTATTTTTTCTCTGTGGTATGAATGCTCTAAATTAGTTCTCACGAGAAACGTATAAAAATGGAGCGGATGTTAAATAAAAATAAAGACTTATTTAGACGTATGCTTCCAATTAGCTGGACTAAAACACTTCCTATGCGTTTAGTACATCTATCGGACCCAAAAACATCTTCATGTCGGAGGTCTACGGAACTATTTGTAGGGTTTGTAAGTACTTCGGTTATAGGGAGACTCTTCGACAAGAAACTTTTTAAAAGTTAATTTTTGTAGTTGATTTAAATGTTTCTAAAAAAAGTACATTACAATGAATAAGTAATACGCCGCTAAAGTTACGACAAACATTCATTATCTACAAATGGCTATTAGTTATTTATTTTGACGGGCTGACAAAATATGAGTATTTCTCCTGCTCAGTTATGAATGAGAAAGCCTGTATTCATTCTTGCGAGAATTGCCGCAGGAGACCAATCACGCCTTCTCTCGGCCTAAGAACACCTGTTCTACTCCACCGTCCTTCAGACAGGTGATCGGTTAGTCACTGTACTACAGTGTGATTCAAGTTCAGTTGGCACTGCGTCACCTCAGGACATTCATATAACAAGACCAATCACGCCTTCTATCGGCAAACGAAAACCAATTCCTCATTGTTTTACACCTATTCCTTCAAACATGAGATCGGTTACTCACTGTACTATAGTGTGATTCAAATTTAGTTGGCACAGGAACACAGGACGTTCAATAACAAGACCAATCACGCCTTCTATCGGCTTGATAACACCTGTTCTACTCCACCGTCCTTCAAACAGGTGATCGGTTAGTCACTGTACTATAGTGTGATTCAAGTTTAGTGGGCACTGCGTTACCACAGGACGTTCATTTAACTAGGGGCCTATGAAATACCAATTACGTTTTTTTCGGCCTGAGAACACCTGTTCTTCTCCATTGTCCCTCAGACAGGTGATTGGTTAGTCACTGTACTTTAGTGTGATTCAAGTTCAGTTGGCTGGAATTAACGGCGTCTCCGGTGCTAAACTAAACAGAGGTCTTTTATTATGGCCTCAGTTAATGCTTAAGTGGCAAATATAGATTTCAATGAATATACACGTTTACATGTGTAGGAGTAATTTGGCCTACTACGTTTATCGTTGATGGTTTAGGAGTACAAAGGGAGTTACTGACAAGGTGTTGGCTCTGTCATCGCATGGCATACTGGAGAAATTACTACTCGACGCACATTCAGCGCACTATTGGATACGATCTCTGTTTACACCGATACACTGCAAAAACGCCCTTATTTATAATTTGAAAAACGTCCTGTTTTGAGCGATCAAATATTCATAGTTTATTGCTATATCGTAATGTAAATTTTATATTCATTAATATTTATTTAACGTCAATGTATTTAACGATCAATATTCTAATAAAATATGGTTTGTTGTTTTAAGTTTTGAAAATAATAATTATTATGTGTTATAAAAAAATCACAATAATATCTTTAATTTACGTAGACAGTTTTATATTATTCTTTCTCTACAGGTTTACGTCTTTTAACAAACTTTTAACGCATGCGATCAGCAATAAATAAGTGCAAAACCTACTTCACTCAAAGAACGTCACAACATTTGTCTAAGATTAGTTTTATGTCAAATCTAAGATTTATAAACAATACACGCACCAAAATCTATTTTATATAACATTTAGCATTGGCATGACCTCTCTCCGAAGGTTGCGCATATAGCAGATTTGTACGCACTTAGCATCGAAATCATTCGCGCATCTACACTCATTCGAATTCCATAATCGCCAACACCTTGACGATCGGCGGCTTACAGTTAAATAAAGATAAATAAATAACAAATAAAACATGTCACGCATTTTTAAATAGTTAAAAAACAAACGAATCTACTCCAAACTAACCTAGGCCTCTTGCTAGCTTAGTGGTTAGCACTTCTGCGGGTTCAAATCCCGAATGTATGTGTCTGAGTGAGTGGGTGGGCCATCAACACCAACACTGTAAGTGTAATGTAAAACTCCAAGCGTCAAAGCAAATATTTAGTTTTACTACTCATGTTATGTGCACATTTTAAAAATCAAGTTAACCTTTATGGCGATTTAGTAAATAAATTAAAATAACCGTTTAAGATCAACGCTGAAACTGTGAAAGTTATTTATCTGTGGTAGTTAGTAGGGCGGAGTCCGAAGTACAGTCTGTTGAGAACAAACATTATGTCAATAACATTTCCCCGGAGGGGGGGGGCTGCTCATTTTCACTTTACTCCATGTATGGTTTGTTGCTCGTTCACTGAGAGAAATTCTTATTTTTGGTGTGCATGACGATAAAGAATAAATATACTGTAATTAATTGAAAATAATTACGGTTCAAGAACCGTGCAAAGTACGAGGGCGATGACGAGTGGTTCAAAATGATGAGCTTTGGTTGAGAATAACAAATTATTTTTTTATGTTCATTGACACACCATCAACAATAGGAGTTAACGACAAAAACCGTTGTGTTTTAGCTCATTTAAGGCGTTATTTTACTTTAATTAATTTCACCAATTCATTAACAATGTGTATTTACTTCGCGGCAATACTAGTGTTTGTCTCTGTTGTCAGGGATCTACGTTCGTGGCCCTCCCTTGTGGGTACGTGCGATTGCGTCAGGTGGTGATCGACGATGCCCTGCAGCATGGGTGTCACAGAACCCGCACAATACCGAGTTCTGTCACGTAACACATCTTGATGGAATTACCACTTTCACCGTCTAATGTTTAATTTGGACATGGTTTATATGCGGACGGTCCCAAACATCGTCCATACAATTGCCATATTGAAAGAAAAGAAAATTATTATATTCAGTCTTGGAGTGTTTTAGACCACGATCCTTTACGCTAAAAACGATTGTGACAAACCCCCATGATGTAAGGTTTGAAAGGGCCCATTTTTAACTGAAAATTGCACTTAAAAATCTCTCAACTTAAAAAATTATTTGGCGAAAAAATGCCCCGTGAAATGTCCGATTCTATGTGTTTGAAAGGGTTTATTTATCAATATTACCGTACATGTATGGATGGGTGTGTCAACACTACCATACATGTATGGGTGGGTGGGTTGGGCAATACTTCCATACGTGTATGGGTGGGCGGGTTAATACTACCGTACGTGTATGGGTGGGTGGGTGGGTCAATACTACCGTACGTGTATGGATGGGTGGGTGGGTCAACACTAACGTACGTGTATGGATGGGTGGGTGGGTGGTTCGATCTAAATTTATTATTGTATTTTTTCTTAAAAGTGGTAGTCTTCTTATAAATATCAAGATATTTATAAGAATTAGTAGCCTAGCGGTTATTTTGTGCTCACATTGCTAAACGAGAGCAAGAGACTACAAAATACTGGGACCTACAGCTTTACGTGGAATCCGAACTACGTAATGTTGGTCTAATTTTCAGCTAACTAACAAAATCCTGACACTCAGTTCTCTTTCCTACACAACATCTGATCTTCGACTACCATCCAACATGGACACCCCAGACTCGTCTAGTAGTGTTCGTCGATGGCAACCAGTGAGCGGACGCCGTGTCGATATTAAGAGGACCGAACATAGAACCTATCTCCTACAATCTCCTCAGCACATTGATGACTGGTTAATTAATTTGAGGATTACTGTACTATTTACTGAACTCTACAATATATATATTTTAGGAGACAATAATGGCTGATGTATTCTTTAAATTGTTCTGGATTAGAAACAAATAATTCTTACACTTGTAGACTATCTTAAGAGTCTGCTTCACAGGCCGTCATATTTTTGATTTGATCATTCAAAAGGCCAATGTTAATTTCAATATAAATTTACAGCTTTATTATTGAACGAACAATTTTAAACATAATCTTTTATTAAAGGGAACATAATTTTCTGGTCCCCTGGAGAGAGATTTGTTCTGTGTTTTGATTAATTTTAGACACCAATAATTATTGTTATCGTTTATTTTATTTTGTAATAAACCGAACCAGTTAGAGAAAAAACCGTCTCAAGGGGCTCTGGGAACACTGGTTCTATAAAGCTTGTTAAAATTTTAAATTAATATGATGAAAAATGTAAGAGTGAAACACTTTAAAAGGAATTTTTGTCAACCACAAATAGTGGGCATTAGCTATTGATTCAGTAAAGATTGCTTCAAAGCGGGAAGCTTTAAAATCGTCTTGAACAGCTTATAACCGTGCCCTATAGTGTGTTTCACCACTGTACCACTGTATATACTGGCCCACCCGACCTCCCATACACGTACAATGGTACTGACCCACCCGCCCTCCCATTCACGTACAGTGGTACTGGCCCACCCTCCCTCCCATTTATGTACAGTGGTACTGACCCAACCGCCCTCCCATCACGTACAGTGGTACTGACCCAACCGCCCTCCCATCACGTACAGTGGTACTGACCCACCCTCCCTCCTATTCACGTACAGTGGTACCGGCCCACCCATACATGTACAGTGGTACTGACCCACCCTCCCTCCTATTCACGTACAGTGGTACCGGCCCCTCCGCCCACCCATACATGTACACAGTGGTACTGACCCAACCGCCCTCCCATCACGTACAGTGGTACTGACCCAACCGCCCTCCCATCACGTACAGTGGTACTGACCCCCCCCCACCCACCCATACATGTACAGTATAATTGACACTAATCTCGCATTTCATGAGTAAAGCATGACTGGTGCTAATCACACGGGGAACTCTCCGTTCCGTCGGCTTATAAATGAAAGCGGACAAGCATCAGCCTACTACATGTTAAGTACAGTGGGCAATCTTTCATGAATGAAGATGGAGATCGGCCATTCCCTCAGCCAGAGACCTCCTATTACACTGCCTTATGAGAGATGACTAGTGCTTTCTATTCTGTATTCCATTGTTAGTTGTCATTCAAACTCCGCTAAAGTCCAGTCATTAATTTTCAGCTATTTAGCTGAAAAAGCTCTGTTGCTTAAAGCAATTTATTTTGTCTCATTAAACAGTTTCTCAGGGTTATTGGTGCATTCGTGACGATAACGTTTGGAGGAGGCCACTGGCGAATTTGGATATCCTCGCATCAATATCGTGTTTATACCCGCTTTGACTCTGTTCAACGAATAATAAATTGTTCCATTGGCACAAACTTTCCCCATATTAAACACTAAAAAAATCAAAACTTTGAAAATTACCAGTTTGATTCCCAAATATGTCTTTTACCACATCTAAAAAACTAGTGAAGTTATAGACATGCTGTTTTTACTAAAATATGTTAAATTGTAATTCACACCTTTCCTGAAAATTCAATCTAAATCGTTAGAGCCATTTTTGAGAAAATTTCATTTTTGTATGTTTTTGCCTAAAAAAATTAAAAAAAAAACTCAAATTTCAAAAAAGCGAAAAAAACGGTCTGGATATATTGGCGATATACACTGTCATACCAATTTTCATAAAAATTTATCCATCCATTTGGTCTCCATCCAATTTATCCATACACAGACCGACGCACATACGGAGACTTCCACATAAAAAAAAACCAAAAAAAACCACTTTTTTGGGTTCAGGGGACTCTAAAATTAATTTTTAGACCAACTTGTTAAACATTTTTTCTGGATGATTAAAATACTTCTTCTATGTTAACGCATATGGGAGAAAGTAAAAATCTCTATAAGAAGTGCAGATCTCTCAGTAAAAATTCAGAATGGCGCAGAGATTGAAAAACTAAGTTCTATCATGCTATTAAATCGTGCGGAACGCTGTTCCTTCCAGTCAGTATGTGTGTGAGAGAGAGCCATCACACTTCTGTCTTTGTTGCATCGTCTGTTAACTATCTCTGTCTCTCTCGCACTGTATACTCAGAGCAGAACACTCTCTCGGAGACTTATTAAACTTCACTTCCCGCCTAAAGAAAACCGACTGACTTTTCGCCTTAAGACCTTTTTTCTTATAGAAATTTGTATTCATTGCTCTGATGAATTTGAGTGTTTGGTAAGAACTCAAAATTCCTGGAGACTATTGTGCCTGGAGAGCGTATTTCCGAATCCGTTCTGGTCTTGCTAACCATTAAAGTGTTGAGGCCTAAGAGAGAAGACTTCCCGTTGGGTCATAGCCAGTTGGGAGGACCAGCAGTAGGCGAAGTAATTACAGTATTCAGTGGGTAATCAGTTTGCCTACTGTCTGACCACGACTTCAGAGAATCACTTGTCCTCCACGAAACTCACAGACGCAGATATCAATTATATTTACATACAGTTACCCGTTGGGTGTTGAATAGAATTAGTTCTGCGAAACGTCCAACCTCTCACCAGCCCGTGAGGTTGAGATATTCCTCCTCGGAAGACATTCGTAGATTTGATGATTTACATAAGTGATGTAAAATTGCTTAAGGAGTTAGGACAGTTAAACTTTCTCGCGATCATGAAATAAACTACTAAATCAACAATTGAAGGATCTGTGAATGTGTTACCTTTCTACGCCAGTGATATTTTTAATTAGGCATCTAAGCAAATGTTGTTAGATCTCTGAGGTCAGAAGCAGTAAAGCTCTGCCAGTAAACCGTAGGCTGAAGTTTAGGCTTGCAAGGCCTCTAACCACTAGCAAGACTTCTAACAACTGACTAGCAAGGATTTAACCACTATGTTATCAAGGGTTCTAATCACTGACTAGCAAGTTTTCTAACCACTAGATAAGCAAAGCTCCTAACCACTGACTAGCAAGACTTATTTTCTGAGCTATCAAGGCCCTAACCACTGACTAGCAAAGCTTAATTACTGAGCTAGCAAGGCTTCTAACCACTTGACTAGCAAGACTTTTAACCACTAGGTAAGCAAGGCTTCAAACCACTAGCAAAGCAAAGCTTCTACCCCACCACTAGGCTATCAAGGATTTTAACCACTAGGCTAGCAAGACATCTAACCTCTAGGCTAGCAAGGCTTCTAACCACTAGGCCTGTAAGGCTTCAACCACTAGGCCAGCAAGATTTCTAACCATTAGGCTAGCAAGGTTTCTAACCTCTAGGCTATCAAGGCTTCTAACCACTAGGCCAGCAAGGTTTCTAACCAGTAGGCAAGCAAGATTTCTAACCACTAGGCTAGCAAGGTTTCTAACCTCTAGGCTATCAAGGCTTCTAACCACTAGGCCAGCAAGGTTTCTAACCAGTAGGCAAGCAAGATTTCTAACCACTAGGTTAGCAAGGCGTCTAACCCCTAGGCAAGCAAGGCGTCTAATCACTGTCTAGCAAGACTTCTAACCACTAGGTAAGCAATGCTTCTAACCACTTGTTAGCGAGTTTCTAACCACTAGGTAAGCAATGCTTCTAACCACTGAATAGCAAGACTTCTAACCACCAGGCTATCAAGGCTTCTGACGACAAGGTTAGCAAGGCTTCTAGTCACTAGACAAGCAAGAGGCTTGTAGGAATTACCTGAGATGCATTGTTGACCATGAAGGTAATGAAAATTCATGTGCAAAAGTGTGCTGATTGGCTACGTGTCTTGAATCTCTATCTTTATTTGTAATTCTAAGTATTGATCTTTTAAGACTAGGTCATACATATTACATTTACTATATTGTTTTACTTTTAAAAATAAAGTATCTCGACTCAAAACCTTTGTTAAACAATAGGAGTTTTTGTTCAAATAATATTAGTATAATAATACTATTTGCTTGGATTGAGAACAATAATTTAAGGAATGAACGAACCCTTTGATTTAGGCAACTTATCATTCGCCCCTCACATTCGCCTGTGTCTTGACCATCGGCGTCATACTAATGAGTTATGAATGATAATAATAATATCAGTTAAAAGCAAAAATAACAAAATGAAGAAAAATACAAGTTGGCCTACAATTGCTTTAAGCACAATTGTGAATCTTTCACTGTGATGATTCAAGCAACATTTATTTTGAATCGAAAGACGAGAATTTCAAATAACTAACTGTTGGGTAGTTTGGAAAACCCATTGCACCACGAGTTTCCGGCGACTTCGGCCGTATGTTTTATTTCAACCGAAACAAAGCACGGGCTATCGCCACTAACCGTATCCACATGCAGACATTCCTCTTTAATATTCCATGTTTAAAATGCCGTATCCAATTATAAGATAAAACAATTAATCGTAATGACCTGGAACTGAATTGTTATCTATGAATATTAGGTCTGATTAGCCACCAACCTGTGAGAGCAGCAGCTTACAATGTCGATGTCGCGTACTGGATGCAATGTTTTGACTCGCGGCGAAACGAATTGTCGTGAGGCTTCCTCCACAGACGTTTCTCCATGGTGGTAAATATGAGTGCTGCCACAGAAAAAAAGAAACAGAGGTCGCTCTCTTATGGTCACAGCGTATACCTCAGTGGCAGTTGTAGATTACAACTAAAGTACATATTTATACATCTGTAGTAATAATTACTACGTTTATACTTGACCATTTTCTTGGATAAATATTTTCGCCATAAAGACAATTTAATTTTAATATTACTGTATATGTAATCTTAGATGTTTTAAAAACATCGTATTTGTTATCTACATTTTAATGTAAATGTTGTAAAGCCATTGTTGAACAAAAATACATTCATTAATAGATTTGCAAGACGCAGATCGTAGAGATACGGACGGCTACGAGTGTGATGAGTGTAGATGAACGAGTGTCTATAGTTATTTTTACTAAGTAAGGTCGACTGCGCCTCAGAAAGAGCTATTTATTAATAGCCCAGTAGCGAGGGCAACTTAAGGGACTTAAGGGGCTTTGCGTGGAATCCGAACCACGTAGTGTTAGTCTGATTTTCAGCTAACTGATGACAAGCCTGACACAATATGAACAATATAGGCCTATACGATATAAATATTGTGTGTATAATTTGTACGATTCGCTTCTCAGTTAGTTCAATCACAGAATATAGATATTCTATATTTTGTGGTTCAGTGAAGTTATATCTTTCTTTTTATATTAAGTACCAAAAGACCGAGCTTCGCTCAGTTGAATTTTGCAAACTGAAAGATACAGGTAGCATCTATATATCTCCTAGAGGATCCTGAGGATCGTTTGTTGTTGATCTCACTTGTAGGTTATTAATAAAATTTCGTTTCAAACATCTTCTGCGTTTACCTTTAGCCCTTTTGTGGCACTCGGCCTGCGGCCACGTGGGGATGCTCGGCCAGTGGCCTCGCCAAGACGCTCTGCTACAGGCACCTTTGTGAAACTCAGCCTATGGCCTCGGGGGGAGGGGGGGGGGAGTTCGGCCTGCGGCCTCACCAAGGCACTCTGCTACAGTCCCATTTGAAGATCTCAACATGTCGCCTCGTGAAGAAGATCGGCGTACAGCCTCGCCAGGATTCTCATGCAGTATGACCAAGAATTTTGGTTTTGGGGGCAGTGGAGCTTATAAAAATAGTCTTTACTATACTCTGATGGTATTTTAGTAATTAAGTTACTAACTCCTTTAATTTGATACCCCACTTGGGTGTATTATTTTAATATTACCCAATTTAGGGTTTATGAGCGTACAGATTTTTTATTGGGGGGGGGGGCAGAACCCTTAAATATTGTCTCTTCCAAAATGTAATGGTATAATGTGTTTTAGTTGATACCCCACTTTCTGCTAGAAGTCGATAATGGTTCCATATTGCCTTTTATGACAACATGGAACGTTAGTTCTGGCAAACAATGCTTATTTTATAAGGGTTAACCTTAAGCTGCAAAATTGTTTAATAAATAACATTATACTACTAAGCAATGCACATGAAAACCACGGTACCTAGAAAAGAAGACGGTAGGTATCACACACATCTCCTATGACGTCACATGTGATAAATGGCAAAAATGAACATGACGCTCTAATTCCTGTAATTATAATACTAGATGATAAGTGATATATAACTAGCTTATTATTTAGCCGAATGCTTCTAGGCAATTGGTAGATTTAGTCACCAGTATTTAATAGAATAAACAAATCAGCTGATTTCGATCGTGTGACGTCACATTCTACTGCGCAGCCTCGTCCGTGATACACGGTATGTCTAGGAGCCTTTGAGACAGAAATCAGACTTTTCCCAGGATTGAGACCGGTGCCAATCGATTTCTCGTAGTCGAAAACAACATTTTAAAAATAAAAAAAATCCTTGGACACAGTTTGTCCGAAAGTTTTAGATAAAATAAGATTCCCGTCTCGTGTCTAATTTAAACACAACTCTTTCAATATATTGAGATGGCTTTAAATATGGTGTTTGTTCACCTCTAATTAACTTGCAGTAAAACGTTCATAATTTGTATGTATTATTTTTAACATCTTAAAAGATACGTACCATTTTATGAGTTTATTCTTACTATTCCCTGAATATCATAAAACATGACTTGAGCTGGAAACAGTTTATGGATGTTCGACGTAAGTGACATTACGTTGAGCCTGTAAAAAGTACGTACAGGCTTCCCACTCTCTCAACGTACACTTGACGGGCCCTCCTTCCACATTTGGTTATTTCATTTGAGGCAAAAACTCAATGCAATAGTCTTAGCGAGTCATGAGCGTAAAACTAGAGCTTTACACATTTAAGAGGAGTTCCCGACATGCTAAAATCTTCAAAATTGGGACAGTACTAAAATAACGTAAAAAAATTCTTCAATATTCTTTTTTAATGGTAAAAGGCCACTTTCAGGAACAAACTTTCTAAGGAGCTTCCGAAGTGGCTAATACTTACAATTCAGCAAGTTGCCTTCTGCCCAAAATAATGGAATGGAAATTTTACACAATTTTTCGGGCAAAGCAAGTTATCTTTTGTTCTTAGAAATAAAAAGAAGTAAATTTCGCAAATATCGAAATTTGTTAGAGGTTATAAGGACCTCATTTTGATTTTTGCTATTTTGGTGTTGGGGCTAAAAACGGAAGAATGTAAAACAAAATCTAAGTGTGCAGAAAAATACTAGACTTGCGCCTACGGTTTAGGCTATCTCAGTGCATGAATGTGTTGCGATAATAGTTTTTATGTGATGAAGGCGTCCCTGATAATTCTGTCCAGATTAAACTTTTAATACCTCCAGGAAGATAGGTTATGCTCTTGTTAACTAGACATTTTTTTTCCAATAAATTTGTAATATTTTGTAAATTTTAAGATTTATTACACATACCGGCTAAACAGTGGTGTTAGTAATGTGAATATTCAAAATATTTTTTATTATTTCCAATATTTTATAAAGGTAAAATGCTTTACTTCTTAAGAGAATTGAAACAGATTTTTAACTAATTAGGTATCCATATGTTATGGAAAAAAAACATAGTTATATTTCACAGAAAAGTATCGCCTTTAAAGAGAATTTTTACACATCACCGCTTAATATAAACGATAATATTTAATTTGCCACATCCTATGATTAATGTGTAAAAGAGCTCTATTTTCAACAATGAATTGACAGAGATATTTTTTGTGATAAAATTTAGGGCAGTTTTATGACAGTTCATAAGGGATGGATTCAGTATTTTGTAATACTCTGTAGCCACGTGTAATGTATATCTTTAGTTATTAAATTAATAACAAGTTAATTTGGGAAACAGGCGCCATTTTGGATTTCAGCAACAAGCACGAGTCTCTCCACTGGTTACGGTTTGAACTAACTTTATATGACAATGTCTGGGTGTACATTTTATGAACGTTTCAATAGCCTTTGTGGGGGTGGTATTACACTATAAAAATTTTATAAAAATTTTAGACTGGTCATTGTTAGACAATACAAATGTACTGGTATCGAACAACGGCCTAGCTAGAACGGAATAAATCTTTTGTTTTATTTCTTTATGGAATAAAATATTTTTGATAAAATTATTTAATGCCCCGTAATAGATGTTATCCAGGAGATCTAAACATTAACCCCAAAAGGTGTGGAAACCACGATACTTAACAATGACAAAACAAACGTCCCTAATGTGTATTTAAACAAAGTTTAAACAAGGTTTGTCCTTGGTTTATGAATCAATCTAATTTTGAACAATCTTTTCTTTTTGTATATTTCAGAGCCATTTAGCTTACGTTATTACAATACAATGGTACCCGCATTGTATCGTTTATCAAGCTAATATTAAATGTATCATATTGACACTTTAAAGTTGTGTTTAAAGCAACATTTGTGTAAAGATGTGTTTCAGAGTGAGCAGGTGTATCCACCATCCCTCGGGGGAGGGCCGCAGTCTGTCTCACCTGTCTCCACCTTACTTACGTATCTTCTTGGTCTTCCCTTCTGTCATCAGACAACAGTCAACAACTAGCCTAACTCGCTGGTTTACGCAACACTATCAATAATATGTGCCACTTTAATAAAAATTTGTACTCACTCGAGTACGGCACCAACACTCTAGATATCTTCTGCAGCTGCAGCAGGAGGGGCGGCGTGCAGCAGGACTGGCGACTTAGCGCAGGACAGGCGGCTTGAAGGCAGAAACGATAAAACTACGTAATAATAAGAAATGTTTTGTTATTTTGTGTACTCGGTGGATCTCAGTAAAAAGCCCAGGCACTTCGTCACAGTGTCCACCTCCGCCTGGGTGCCTCTTTTGGGGAGAGACTCGCCCCAGGGGTAGAGTACGTCACCCTGGGGGATGGACAACCCTCTAAATACTTGAATGAAACCCACCTGTGGTGTTGAGATGACTTCTTTCTTCTCTGTCTTCTCACTTCGTAAAAACTATCAAACTATCAACAATTATCGGTCTTCTTTCTAGATCTGTACATGAACGTGAACAAATGACAGTATTTAAACAACGTTTACTCTGAAAGTGATTTACAGTTCATTTCCCACCCTCGGGGGAGGGAAAATGCCCGTAAAAAATCAACTCTCAGGTAAACCATAAGTTATATACAACATATAACACCCTAAGAGGATCCAACGATATTATCCGCCCTCGGGGGAAGAAGATAACGGTTTTGGATTCTCTTACTGCTCACTCTGAAATACCAAATAAATTTAAAATTGTAAACTCCCTTATATAATTAAAAAATTGAATTCGTTTATTTTTGTTATCTGCAAAACCTGGTACAAAATATCATATACATAAAAAATATATATGAATGCCATTTTAATGGAAATCACAAATGAGTAAAATCTTCACTTTAGAAATAAGTTTAAGAAAAGAAAAGGAAACTGCTACTAAAACTTAAAGAGAAAAGTTAGTGATTTTAAAGTAAAAATGTAATCATTTTTAGACTAAAATGGCTCTGAATAAGTTTCAAATGATTTTTGTAATGTTTTCTAGAACGGATGTTCCAACACTCCTGGCTGCACACTGGTGGCTCTCCCAGGGCCTGTCAAACTGTGCATTACACTTAACACTACACTTAAACTAACTGTACTTACCACAAACTATTGTATATTTACAATCCATAGAAATCCTTGAATTTTTACCTTACAACTTTTTTACTTTGGTATGTGATAGGTTTTGAAGGAAGTTGCAATTCGTTCTGCATATAATTTTCAATAAAACAAATTTTCTTTCGTAACCATAAAGTAAAGTGTATGTTTTTAGTTTGTTTTGTATATATTGTTACTGTGAATGCCATTACGTGTGTGAAATGTATCTGAGGTTGTTACTAACCCTAACACTTACCTCATGACAAGCAATTTTATTCACCAACAAAATACATCTTTGTTTAAAACGGCCACCTACGAGAGTTGGTGGATGAAGTGCATACTAGAAAATTTTAAAATAATAACGATAAAACCGTATTGAATTAGTCTGTCTGTAAATAAATTTTTATATTCTAGGAAATGTTCATAGACAATACAGGTTTCACTTGTCTGTGACTAAATTTACGTAAAATGTTATTTAACGTTAGTAAATATAAGTGACAAGTAACTACTGCTACTCTTTGTATGTAGTAATTTACTAACCAGTAAAATCTTTCTGATATTGTAAGGCTGAAGCAGTTTGAGTATTTCATAAGCACATTTTCGGCATTTCAAATGTGCAATATGATTAAAAAAATAATAATAAAAATAAAAAAATAAAAAAAATCAACTGAAACTAAAACTTACCAAAAATTAATGTTATGAGCAGAAAAGACAATGTAACCAACCACAAGGAATGTAAATGGAGAGGAGATCAACCTTACAACCATTAATATCCAACCAATCAACCAATAATATCCATTTAACACAATATACAAAGCAAGACCAGACAATCTAATCAACAACAAAGGAGATAACCCAACAAACAACATAAGCAAAACAAGACCAGACAAGCCACCTAACAGCAAACCAAAATTAGACCAAACAATCCAACCAATAACAAAGCAAAATCAGACAAAACAATCCAACCAATAACAAAGGAAATCAAGACCAAACAACCCATCTAATAACAAAGGAAATCTAGACCAAGCAATCCACCTAATAACAAAGCAAAATCAGACAAAACAATCCAACCAATAACAAAGGAAATTCAGACCAAACAATCCACCTAATAACAAAGCAAAACTAGACCCAAACAATCTACCAAATAAGAAAAGAAAACCAGACCAAACAATCCATCCAGCAACAAAGCTTAACCAGACCATAAAATCCAACCACTAACGTAACAACAATGCAAAGCCAAACCTGATGAGATAATCCAACCAACATCAAAACAAAACCAGCAAAACTAAAACCCTTAAACAAAAACGTAACAGAGTTATATGAGTAAAAAAAGAATTATGATAGTGATGATGATGAAAGCATGATGATAGTGATGAAAAACAAACCTCTTTAATGAAATCCGAAAACAGCTCAATCAATCTCTCAAAACATCATCAGCCACATGAGTTGAAATATTTAATAAGTTAAATTTGTTCACTTCATAAATTAACAGTGATGTGACTCGAAACTGTTTGAAGTATAGCCTACTTCTGATTAATTATTAACAGATCGATTTATATATGTAATAAGTAGCACAATTAGTGAGGTGTTATTAATTAATGAGTGCTCCTTGGATTATATGTGTTAAATAAAAATATTTAATGTTTCTACTCTTGAACTGGAACGATTCGAAAATAAACAAAGCTTCACTATAACTGTAAGTGTAAAGCAAATGTAAGCAAAATAAATAACTTGCCAGAGGCACGTGTAAGATCAGTTGAACAGCTCTTAGAGACATTGTTTGTGTTGAATGTTTAAAAAGACGTAAATTATAAAAATATACTTGAAATAATTTAGCTTATGGATAGCACAGGAATATAATTCGAAATAACAATCATATAGGTAAAACATCATTAAATTTACACAACCTAATTAATTTTCAATGAATTATCTACTGATTTTTAAAGCTCAAAAAATGTTTTTTTTTATTAGCTCCAATGTTAACAGATTTTAATCTGCAGGAATTGATATTTTTATTTACTAAACGCGTTTCCTGTACTACGCGTTTTTATTTACTACAAATCTAATTAATATGGTTTCCTATCGCTATTAATTGTACTTTTTTCTGCGCCCTTATAATTATTTAAGCAGAAGCAAAACACTGAATAAAATTATGTATGTAGCTGTATTCAGTTGAGCCAACAAGCCTATATTAAGTAACTTATAAGCACTCCCTCAGGTAAAAGTAATAAATTATTTTAAAGTTTACTGAAAGCCACCTTTTATAAGTTAAAAATATAAAATATTACGTGAATTGTATCACAGAGTGAAGTCCCAGTTTGTACCACCAGAATACCAACCAGGGTTGTACAAAATTAAACGATAACAAAATGATTACGAATTATAATTTATGTTAAGGGTTTGTCCTTGGTTTATGAATGAATCTAATTTGAACAATCTTTTCTTTTTGTATATTTCAGAGCCATTTAACTGACGTTATTACGATACAATGGTACTCGCATTGTATCGTTTATCAAGCTAATATTAAATGTATCATATTGACACTGTAAAGTTGTGTTTAAAGCAACATTTGTGTAAAGAGGTGTTTCAGAGTGAGCAGGTGTATCCACCATCCCTCGGGGGAGGGCCGCAGTCTGACTGTCTCACCTGTCTCCACCTTACTTACGTGTCTTCTTGGTCTTCCCTTCTGTCATCAGACAACAGTCAACAACCTGCCTAACTCGCTGGTTTACGCAACACTATCAATAATCTGTGCCACTTTAATGAAAATTTGTACTCACTCGAGTACGGCACCAACACTCTAGATGTCTTCAGCAGCTGCAGCAGGAGGGGCGGCGTGCAGCAGGACAGGCGGCGTGCAGCAGGACGGACGGCTTGATGCAGGATAAGTTTTCTTCAAACAAGACGAGGATATAAGTTTCATCAATTAATTGTAAGGTCAATTAAATATGTTCTCATTTTATTAAAGGGAGAATGGGAACGCTTATCATCCATAACACATTTATTTGTAATTACTTTAACATTTTTCTCAATTTGACTCACCATATTACTGCCTAGAAGTAAATTATCATCTAAAATTTGATTTTATGTACAATTTATATAATTATGGACGTTTGGATGGAACTCTGTATTTACTTTATGTTTCAGTTATACATTTGTGCAATTTTCTTTTTCAAAACAATCTACCCTACGCAATTTTAACCGCAAATTTAGGCGTGACTTTTTCCCTCACTCAGCCCTTTATATTAAGAGATCACCCTTGTATTTTAGAAGAAAGGCCGGAGAGTTGTTCATCTTCTTATCACAAAGATTTTGTTATACAAATTCATATAATTTTAAAATAATTGTAAAATCAATGGGGCATAATTTTCACTACAGTAGAATTTCAATTATCCGAATCAACTGGGACCAGTCTCAATTCGGGTAGTTGGATTTTTGTCACCAAACAGTCTATTTTGTTTAATTACTTTATGTTGAAATGTGATGTAACAAATATTAAACGTTAAAAATACATCTGTGCGTTGTTTTAGTTGTTTACTTTTGTTTTTTCATAAGGAAATTTAAAAATTGAAAAACATGAGATTTTAAGTTTTCTTTTAAGACATTCTGTAAGCAATTCGGATAATCGGTTATTCGGATATTCGGAGTAATACTTTACTAGTATTCCAACGTTGCCCTTTACTTGTCCAATAACTTTGACATGATTAATGTTCTTTTTTTATTGTTTAATTGATCTAGATTTCTGAGGATTATAGTGAAGAAATACTGCAATATTATATACACGATTCATACAACAAGGTTAATATAGAACTAACATGAAGGTAGTTGAAAACACTACAATATGTGGATTTTTTTACTCTGTTGAGCAAAATTGTCACCATTGTTTCATATTTAACTTTGCAACTTAACATATTATTAAAAATGATAATTATGTACCAAATTAATTTGATCGTTCTTAATTTAAAGAATAATAATTTAAAAGAATTCATTTAGTGTGATCTAGAATTAAATGCTATGTGCTGTACTAAAAATATATATTACTACTAATAAAAAGAGGTTCCAAGATGTTTAAGATTGCAACAATAAATTTTCAAACTGCAATAGTTAATAATTATAGTTAATAATTTCTACTGTACAAATAGTTTGATGTGAAACCGATTTTTAATTGTTGAGTGATATATATTAAAATTCGTTACAGTATATCATATTTCATTATAGCTTTTAAAAAATATAAACAGGCAATTATAATAAATAGGACCATCATTACTTTTATAAAATACTATTTTTGGACATATTTCGATTTAACATCTAAAGTTATTATCAGTTCATTCTCTGAATCGATAAAATTAAATACTGAAGACCAAAATTCAAAAAAGTATATGAAGCACCTTGTGTGTGTAACAATAACTATTTCAACACCAGTTAAAAAGAGAATCAATGAACTAGAAAATTGGAAAAAAAAAAGAAAAGAAAAAGAAATGAAAATCATTCTATATAAACTTAGCATGTTTTATATACTTAAAGTGAAGTGCTGAGCAAGTTTAATAAAAAGGGGCGAACTTATAGAAAACAATAGTATTTCACTACCCAGCACAACAAAATGTATAGACCTTCAGTTGTAAACGAAATTATAAGACGCGTCATTACAAGAACACATTTTTAAATATCACTAACTAAATTATATATATTACAAATACATATTATAATTTAAAAATCGTACATTAATTAAAAAAAACCATATATTAGTAATTTTTCTTAATCAATCAGACAACACATTTTATTTGTTTTTAGTAAATTGTCTTGAACATTATTTTAGATGTTAAATGGAAACATCTTCAAAAAGAGTTATCAATTTCTTCTTGAGAAACCTATTCATACTACTTAAAATTGATCAAAGGTAAATTGATCTTACCTTGATGTATTTTATATCGTGCAGGAACGCCTCAGGTGACACCGCCCAATATAGGCGGCGTTGTTTACATCTGGAATTCAAAGTACGATTAGAAATTTGGACAGTATTAATTTTATTTATTTCTACAAATGGATTTGTTTACAATTAATGTAACAAATGTGGAGTTTAACAAAGCATTTGTTTGTAATAAACGCACTAGTAACTCTGAAATAATAATGATGGCAGGTTTCCGAGGATGCTGAAAGCAGCGTATAATTCTTGACTTTGTTACTAAAGTCACAATCAACCAGTTAAGCCTCATTTCTGAAAGTGTTACAAGTTTTGGGCACTTAGAGTTCAACAGGTTGGTGTTTTAGCCAGTGGGTGGATCAATGGGGTGTAGGAGCCCCTTATATAAAATACTGAGTGATCCATGATAAATGAAGAAGATCACTATGTTGAGTAAAGAAAAACAGATTTACAAATGTATCCAAGATATTTGTGAATATAATTTATATTTATTGATAATATTGATTTTTTTATCACACAAGTACTCAGTTACCCTGTTATATTCAGTAGTCTGATACTAAGTTGTAGATATGTCTATCTGGTCACACAGTCTTGAACCAGTAGTGATGTACAGAAACCATGTGCTACATATCTCGATCACCACAGGTCTAATCTAACTTTAGTATAAACATTTTAATACCAACTTTATACCAACACTCCCACGTTATTGTTGGGAAAATCCACCCAACCATATAATTCCTGAAATATTTAATGAGCCCCCAAACCAGTTGGGGATGCAATTTTTTTGGACAAAATAAATAACCTCATTGTTGATGGATGAGTTCCTTTGCTCATCAACTCATACCTATATTTCTATTAAGGTTACTACTATAGCTATCCATTGAGGATACACTGAGGTAACTAAAACTGATGATTGTTTATAACACATGTTATGAAGCACTGAGTTCTCTTCATTTTAATATACATAAATGCGTCTAATATTACTGTATTTTCCAAGTTATTTTCTATAAAAGCACCCAACGACAATTATATCATTTGTCAAGACCTCTCATGCAAGTTAATCTCTTTAACTATATGTGGTTAATGTTTATTGTTTTATAACCTGTGAAAAGTGGATAAACACATCTGAACTTATATTTACCTTGGATACGGTCAATAGATTTATGTCTAAACTTGCACACCACACATCTACAGTTATCTCCTCATCTGTCATAAAATTTAAGTATAAATACTTATTGCTACATATAAAAAATAATAAACAAATAATAGATACTTACCAAAAATGTGTGATCCTTTGCGGCCTGTTTGACGAGCAGTCATGTACTGTTATCTGAAATCAATCAAACAAAAACAGCCCCAAAATCCTCCCCAGACCCAAACAGTTTGTCTCTCCAAGACCTATTCGCGATACAACACTGTAATACATCCTTAAATTACAATTTCGTGGCACTGATTATTGATTTTTACCGACGCGGTAACAAAAAAAAATGCTTAACCTACCATGCAAAAAATAAAACATGCACACAGTACCTAGGACGTTCTGGAAGGTCTGGAAGAGTCTGGAAGGTCATTCCTGAAATCGCTCCCCCATGCCTATACTATATAAATGAATTTGTTTTAAAAAGCTGTTGTTGAAAAAAATAGATTGTATGTAGTGAATAGTAAAATTTGCTCTTTAAAATGACTACTTAATGCTATATGGAAGTTCTGGAAGGTCTACGTCGAGTTGAGAAGATCATTCCTGAAATCGCTCTCCTAACTAATAAAAATATATGTTTCCTAAAAACTTATTTTGAAAATAGATTTTATATTATGAACAGTTTTTAAAAAAATCTGAATTTAAAATTACTACTTAATGCTATATGGAAGTTCTGGAAGGTCTGGAAGGTCTACGTTGAGTCGAGAAGATCATTCCTGAAATCGCTCTCCTAATAACTAATAAAAATGAACTTTTTTAAAATCTGTAGTTGAAAAATAAATTTAAAATAAATGTGTATTTTAAATTTGCAACGTTATTATATATAGTGAAATATTTAACTGAACAGTGTACCTATGTCAAATGTGACAGAATCCTAAACCTAAACTGTTCCCCTCTGAAAACATACAAAAAACAACACAACAATAAAGACACCACAGTTTGTGGAGTCAAGACCTACTCTAAGATTATTTATGAGTGACAATTTAGATTGAGTTTATTTACTTGCAAATTATTACTTGACTAAAATTAATTAATGTAAGTTTAGTTGAATAAACTATTATCGTTTTGAATATTTATTGAACAGCTTTTCAACCAAATGCACTCATAAATATAAGGGCCAAAACAAGACAACCAGACGATTTTGGCCTGGACTCGAAATATTTCATGAGGAATTATTGGATTTGGAATAACAACGCGTATATGAGCCACTGCGAGGATACCCGGCCGCCACACTGGCTCTCCGCTCCTGGGTCAGGGCTATGACACTCTGTGGCTGAGCCGGGCCCTCAACAGCGCCCACCGGCCTCGTCTGTCTTGCCTCGCTTACATAGTCTCTAGTCGACCATGAGGAAATGAAACTTGAAAAATACAAAAAAGTAAATAAAATGAACAGGGCCTAAACTAATTAATTAAGATTAAGACCTACCGTGATAATCCGGGGAGGAGGGTTGTGGATATTTATAACAATTTTTATTGTTAATTTGTTGAAAAATATAAGTTATTTTTAATGAATGTAGCACGAAACGTACGAATCTGGTCAAAAATTAATAGTGTTTATTTAAAAATTAAGAAAGTTTTGAAGTTGGATTGAAAGAAAAAATACAGATGAACTTACACCGGAAGTTCAAACTTGTATTGTAATATAATTAATTTAAATTTACTGTATGTAACTCTCAAAAGTTTATACTGCAAGAAAATTAGTATGACACGACATGTAAAATTTCGAAAAGGAACCATGAGTGGTCTTATTTGATTTTTTTTCTTTTGGAAAAGTAAAATTTGGGAAATCGTAACTTACAAGTGGTCGATACAACACGTCATCAGCTACTGAACCTGGAACAAACAATACCGTAATTAAAATGTAGACAGGACAATGTGAATTTTTTTAACAAAACAATAGAATCTTAGTGAGAAGAAACTACAATGGAAATCCATTTTCGTATCACGAGAAATAATAAATGTATGATCGACTTTTACAGGATATGTCAAAACACTACCTCCACAAATCGACACATTTTATTACAAATAAAGATTTTAACATTTTCATCGAAATTGTATATGCATTGTAGTGAAACATACGTAGCTATGAAAATAATCAGTTTGAGAATTGAAGATGACCACTTCACCTTCCATCTATGTCCAGAAAGCTTTTGTAGTTATGCATTTTGTAGACACTTCTAAAAATATGTTTTCTTGTTGAAATAGAGGGGGGGGGGGGAATTCTTATACTCGTAGTAAAGGTGGGTTTAAACCACGGAAAACTCGCAATAACTACTGTAATAATGAAGAAATGCACTTTTTTTAATGAGTTTTATTTTAATTTAACAAGTTAAAAAAAATATTTTTATTGAACACGACTAGTTAGCAATAACAGTATTTTTAGGCACTAAAACTCTCTTTTAACATTTCTAACCTATCCTAAATATGTTTACAGTAAATAAAAGTTCGTATTTACATTAAAATCAGATGATTGGACTCCAAGATGGCCTTCTGGCTGTCCCTGCGATGGATACATATTCAAATTAGTTTTTTGTGGTTAGTCATTGCTTTGATAAACATTTTGAAAATGGACACCACAGGGGTTTCGCAGCCAAACTAGTTTGTCGCATACCAAAATAATGTTAAAATTCGTGGTAAGTTACAAAATACGTCAAATTAAAATAACTAATTAAAAATAATGGTAAATAACGGAGATATCATGAAAAATAAGATGTCAATTAAATATATTTATAGACTTTTTTATTACAAAATGAGTTCTCCGTGGAATAAAAACTATTTTCTCGGAAAATGCAGACCTGATTCGACCCCACTAATGATAAACAAAGTTACTAAAATAGTAATTATATAAAAAAAACATATTCATCACCCAGTTAAAACGCCTTCCGGGCTCCAATAAATGGCTGTTCTGTTTCGAAACCCTCAAATTCTCTGTTAAACACTATACTATACAATGTCATAAAACTACACATAAGTTCCCCCTAGTACTCAAGTTCGATTAAACAGTTTCAAGTTTAGATGGCAACTCAAAAACCTCCTTGCAAAAGTTCATAAATAATACAGGGTGTTTCAAACAGAATGATCCGATTTTAAATAGCTATAATAGAAACAAGGGTTTTATTCGAACACACTGGACATTAAAATAATCACGAACGCATGAAGTTTACGAAAAAGAATCATACATTTTCAATAATTCATCCTTTGTCGGACGGATGACATCTAGTCGATAGCTGAATTCTTCCCATTCTGTGCTTAAGATGTCTATCACAAAAGCAGTTATAGAAGTGGATGTCATCCTTGCTGCAAATGGAGGACATAATGAATATTTATAAGAAGTTTTCGTAAACTTCATTCTTTTGTGGGTATTTTAATGACCAATATATTTGGGTAAATCTCTTGTTCCTAATAAATATAGCTATTTATATTCGGGCCATTCCTTTTTAAACACCCCGTATTGTCAATATTATTTAACCCTAGCTGACGCATATACTATTTTTGATTACGTTATATTTAAACTAAAACTGGTTTAATTTTACACAATAAGGTCCCTGAAACGAAAACAAGATTTATAGTTAAGTTTGGGAGGAGTGTGATACAGAACCTCACACCTACCTATACACGTAAAGTGGGGTACTGACCCACCACATACCTATACACGTACAGTGGTACTGATCCACCATCTACCTATACACATACAGTGGTACTGATCCACCATCTACCTATACACGTACAGTGGTACTGATCCACCATCTACCTATACACGTACAGTGGTACTGATCCACCACCTACCTATACACGTACAGTGGTACTGATCCACCATCTACCTATACACGTACCGTGGTACTGATCCACTTACCTACCTATACATGTATCGTGGTACAGATCCACCATCTACCTATACACGTACAGTGGTACTGATCCACTTACCTACCTATACACGTACAGTGGTACTGATCCACCATATACCTATACACGTACAGTGGTACTAATCCACCCCCTACCTGTACACGTACAGTGGTACTGATCCACCACCTACCTATACATGTACCGTGGGTTACTGACTCAACACCTATCTATACACGTACATTGGTACTGACCCCCCCCCCACCTATACACGTACAGTGATTCTGATCCACCCCCTATTTACACACGTACAGTAGTACTGATCCACCATCTACCTATACACGTACCATGGGGTACTGACCGGACCCATATCTATACACGTACATTGGTACAGACCCACCCCCTACCTATACACGTACAGTGGTACTGACCCACCATCTACCTACACACGTACCGTGGGGTACTGACCCACCCCATACCTATACACGTATCGTGGACCTAATCCCCCCTACCTATACACGTACAGTGGTACTGACCCCACCCCCTAACTATACAAGTACAGTGGTTCTAATCCACCCCCCACCTATACATCTACAGTGGTACAGACCCACCACCTACCTGTACACGTACCGTAGTACTGATCCACCCCCCTACCTATACACGTACCGTGGACCTAACCCCCCTACCTATACACGTACAGTGGTACTGACCCACCCCCTGTATGGGTGGGTGGGTGGGTCAATACCACTGTATGTGTATGGTGGGTGAGTCAATACCACTGTATGTGTATGGTGGGTGGGTCAATACCACTGTATGTGTATGGGTGGGTGAGTCAATACCACTGTATGTGTATGGGTGGGTAGGTGAGTCAATACCACTGTATGTGTATGGGTGGGTGGATCAACTAGACTTTCATTACCACTGTACGTGTGTGGGTGGGTCATTACCACAGTACCTGTATAGGTGGGCGGGTGGGTCATTACCACTGTACGTGTGTGGGTGGGTCATTACCACAGTACCTGTATGGGTGGGCGAGTGGGTCAATACCACAGTGCGTGTGACACTACTGGGTCTAGGTCTGGGGTGTCCCAAGTTGGGTGGTAATCATCCAGATAATACTGTACGTGTATGGGTGGGCAGGTGGGTCAATACCACCGTACATGTATGGGTGGGAGGATGAGTCAATACCACTGTACGTGTATTGAGTAGGCGGGTGGGTCTATAACACCGTACGTGTATAGGTGGGAGGGTGGGTCAAGACCACTGTGTGTGTATGGGTGGGCGGGTGGGCATTAGGTCGAATATTTTGTTCTTGCATGCTTTCACGGGATGTGACACAACATCCGCAATATTTAGTCAAGGAAAGAAAAATCTCTAATCTGTTTGGAAAGTTTAATGAATTGGATATGTTTGCAGAAAAATTTAAAATGAAAAATCAGACCATCGAAGATTTGATAGAGCCTGGACTAAAGCTGGCCTTAGCTTTTTATACAGTGCCCCGAAAACTCCGCAGTGCATATACAACGACCAATAATCCAGTTTCTGGCCTAGTTAAACGTTACCGATACCGATTGTCTAACCTATACACGTACTGTGATAGTGATCCAAACCCCTCCCTATACACGTACCGTGGACCTAACCTCCCCTGCCTATACAGTACAGTGGTACTGACCCACCCCCTACCTACACACGTACCGTAGTACTGATCTACCCCCTACTTATACACGTACAGTGGTACTGACCCCCCACCTCCCTACCTATACAAGTACAGTCATACTGATCCACCACCTATATATACACGTACATTGGTACTGACCACCCCCCCCCCACCTATAAACGTACAGTGATTCTGATCCACCCCCTATTTACACACGTACAGTGGTACTGACCCACCACCTACCTATACAAGTACAGTGGTACTGACCCCAACCCCCTACCTATACACGTACATTGGTACTGACCCCCCCACCTATACACGTACAGTGATTCTGATCCACCCCCTATTTACACACGTACAGTGGTACTGACCCACCACCTACCTATACAAGTACAGTGGTACTGACCCCAACCACCTACCTATACAAGTACAGTGGTACTGAACACCCCCCCCCACCTAATCACGAACAGTGATTCTGATCCACCCCCTATTTACACACGTACAGTGGTACTGACCCCAACCCCCTACCTATACAAGTACAGTGGTACTGACTCACCACCTACCTATACAAGTACAGTGGTACTGACACCAACCCCCTACCTATACACGTACAGTGGTAATGACCCAACACCTACCTATACAAGTACAGTGGTACTGACCCCAACCACCTACCTATACAAGTACAGTGGTACTGACCCCAACCCCCTACCTATACACGTACAGTGGTACTGACCCACCACCTACCTATACAAGTACAGTGGTACTGACCCACCACCTACCTATACACGTACAGTGGTACTGATCCACCACCTACCTATACAAGTACAGTGGTACTGACCCCAACCCCCTACCTATACACGTACAGTGGTACTGATCCACCACCTATCTATACACGTATTGTGATATTGATCCACCCCCTAACTATACACGTACAGTGGTACTGACCCACCACCTACCTATACAAGTACAGTGGTACTGACCCACCACCTACCTATACAAGTACAGTGGTACTGACCCCAACCTTCTACCTATACACTTACAGTGGTACTGACCCACCATCTACCTATACAAGTACAGTGGTACTGACCCACCACCTACCTATACACGTACAGTGGTACTGACCCACCACCTACCTATACAAGTACAGTGGTACTGACCCCAACCCCATACCTATACACGTACAGTGGTAATGACCCACCACCTACCTATACAAGTACAGTGGTACTGACCCCCCCCCCACATATACACGTACAGTGATTCTGATCCACCCCCTATTTACACACGTACAGTGGTACTGACCCCAACCCCCTACCTATACATGTACAGTGGTAATGACCCACCACCTACCTATACAAGTACAGTGGTACTGACCCACCACCTACCTATACAAGTACAGTGGTACTGACCCCAACCCCCTACCTATACACGTACAGTGGTAATGACCCACCACCTACCTATACAAGTACAGTGGTACTGACCCCAACCACCTACCTATACAAGTACAGTGGTAATGACCCACCACCTACCTATACACGTACAGTGGTACTGACCCACCACCTACCTATACAAGTACAGTGGTACTGACCCCAACCACCTACCTATACAAGTACAGTGGTACTGACCCCAACCCCCTACCTATACACGTACAGTGGTACTGACCCCAACCACCTATCTATACAAGTACAGTGGTACTGACCCCAACCTCCTACCTATACACGTACAGTGCTAATGACCCACCACCTACCTATACAAGTACAGTGGTACTGACCCCAACCACCTACCTATACAAGTACAGTGGTAATGACCCACCACCTACATATACACGTACAGTGGTACTGACCCACCACCTACCTATACAAGTACAGTGGTACTGACCCACCACCTACCTATACAAGTACAGTGGTAATGACCCACCACCTACCTATACAAGTACAGTGGTACTGATCCCAACCCCCTACCTATACACGTACAGTGGTAATGACCCACCACCTACCTATACAAGTACAGTGGTAATGACCCACCACCTACCTATACAAGTACAGTGGTAATGACCCACCACCTACCTATACAAGTACAGTGGTACTGACCCCAACCCCCTACCTATACACGTACAGTGGTAATGACCCACCACCTACCTATACAAGTACAGTGGTACTGACCCCAACCACCTACCTATACAAGTACAGTGGTAATGACCCACCACCTACCTATACACGTACAGTGGTACTGACCCACCACCTACCTATACAAGTACAGTGGTACTGACCCCAACCACCTATCTATACAAGTACAGTGGTACTGACCCCAACCTCCTACCTATACAAGTACAGTGGTAATGACCCACCACCTACCTATACACGTACAGTGGTACTGACCCACCACCTACCTATACAAGTACAGTGGTACTGACCCCAACCACCTACCTATACAAGTACAGTGGTAATGACCCACCACCTACCTATACACGTAGAGTGGTACTGACCCCAACCCCCTACCTATACACGTACAGTGGTACTGATCCACCACCTATCTATACACATATTGTGATATTGATCCACCCCCTATATAGATAGGGTATAGACACGTTTTGTTTTACTGACCAACACACCTACCTATACAGGAACCGTGGTACTGGCCTGAACACATAATACAGAATCTTTCTTAGAAAGTCCGAAGGAGATAGAAGAATACAAGTAATGTACCTTGAACATTTAAATAAACTCATTGGAGCTGTGAACAGTTAAAAGAAGTAGATATAGTTAACAATAAATTTAATGTTATTTTTTAATCTAAATCAATATTTCAATTACAAATTTATTAGACTTTAAAAATTGTTGTATAAATATACGTAGTCTGAGGAAACTCTTTGACGAACTATGTATTTACTTAAATAATTTAAATTTCACCTATATAATTCTTATACTAACTGATGTCGGGATTAAGGTCAGCGAAGAGGATAATATCAGATGCCGGGTTAGGACATGTTACTACAGCAGAGTCCTGACAGTCAGGCTAGAGGTGTTGTTATCTACCTTTTCACTGCCCTCAAGCCTACTTCACACCAACTTATCTTACATCCTACCGCAGAACTGGTCAATCTTACCTGTCATGTTAAATCTAAAACTCACATTTATAATATTTCCCTCTTTGGTATTTACCGACATTGTAAATTTACTTAAGCAATTTAAATTACATTTTGAAGAAGTTTTACAGAGATCAAATGATCCTGCAATAACAATAGGAGATTTAAATATATGTTTCCTTAAGAACAGTGGTTCTAAGTCAGATTATTTAAATTTAATCTCTTCCTTTGGCTTTGAGAGTTTGGTTTATGCACCTACCAGAGTGTCTAACATTAGTGAAACTTGTATAGACCATGTATTAGTAAGAAACTCCAAAGAACTTAATTTTGTTTGTAAAATAATAGAGATTGATATAACGGACCATTATGATTTAGAATTATTAATTACAGATGTTGAATCAATAATAACAAATACAAAATACTCAAAAGTATTTAATAAAAAATTATTAAGCAGACTCTTAATGTTAGCTGATTGGAGTAAAGTCTTCAGTGTCAATAAATGTGTTATGCATTTTTATAACATTTATAATAATTTATTTGATTCTTCATGTACCCTAAAAAAGAATTAATAATAAAACCAGGAAGAGGCATGAATGGGTCTCAGCAAACTTGATTAATTTAATAGATAGAACAAATAATTTGTTTAGAGAATATTGTATGGATAGGAATAATATAATAAATAGAAATGAATACAAAGCTTTTGCAAATTTTGCAACCAAGCAGATAAAGAGGGAAAAGTGAAAATATTATTCTTCACTTATTGATAAATGTAATGGTGACTCGAAGCAATACTGGAATGTGATAAAAAAGATAGTTATTAGAAAAAAGACCATTAAAAATAATTAACATTGAAGATAAATTAGTTAATGTAAATGGTAATGAGTTGGATACTGCCAACGCTTTCAATAACTACTTTGTAAATATTGTTCCTACCCTAAAACAAGATTATTTTGGTTGTGATATGTTTTTACAATGTAATACAGTGCATGACGTTTATTGGGAGAAATTTGAATGTAGTTTTAGTGATGTTGTTAGATCTATTAAGTCTTTTAAAAACAAACCTAGCAGGGGTATTGACGGTATTTCAATACATACTATTAAAAGTAACATAAATATTGTTGCACCTACACTTTATAATATGTTTGAAAAATCACTCAGGCAAGGTACAGTTCCCATAGAATTATTCAAAACAGCAGCTGTAGTCCCCATATTTAAAGCAGGAGGTCCCAAAGAACTTTCATCTTACCGTCCCATCTCAATTATCAACACAGTAGCTAAGATGTTTGAGACTACTATAAAAAATCAGCTTATGAAATATTTTAAAAGTAGATGTCTTTCCTCAAATAATCAAAAAGATGTCTTTCCTCAAATAATCAATTTGGTTTTTTACCTGGTAAAAGAACAGATTTGGCAGTGCAAAAATATGTAAGTAGTATTGTAAATTCCTTTGACAGACAAATATATACCTTGGCAGTTTATCTGAATTTTCAAAAAGCCTTTGATATGTTAGATTTAAACATTTTGATTGGTAAATTTAAAAAAATATGGTATTGGAGGCATGGCACTGAAATGGTTTGAATCATTTTGTAAAGGCAGAAATCAAGCAGTTGAATTCAATAATTACTCTAGTGAAACATTGAAGCTATGTTTTGGGACGCACAGAGGGGCGTGTTAGGACCTGTAATATTTTATATATATATATATATATATATATATATATATATATATATATATAAATGAACTTCTTAACCTTGAATATAACTCATCTGTGTTTGCTTATGCTGATGACACTGCACTTGTGTGCTCTGCCTACAATAGACAGACACTACAGTTTAATATTCAGAAATATTTGAATAAAACGTCGAAATGGTTGGTAGAGAATAGATTAATTATTAATGTAAATAAATCAAGAGTATTATGTTCTTTGACTGGTCTCTACCCAAAGAATACCTCAGGAATTCTTTTAACTTAGTGTGTCATACCCACCTATGTTCTATGATTGTACATGCACAAACATTGAAATTGTTAATTCTGTTAAATATCTTGGTTTTCATGTGGATCAATATTTAAAATTGGGTGAACACATAAATGTTTTAACTAAAAGATTAAGAACAATTAATTATGCTTTTTACTTTGAGAAATTATATTACAAACAACCAAATAAAAAAATTGTACAACTCTTGGTTTGAGAGCGTAATGCGATATGGTATTTTGGGGGTTGTTATCCTTCTACATTAAGACCTGTAGTAATGTACCAAAGAAATACCTTAAGAGTAATATTTAACGTAAAGCGTAGGGACAGAATGAGCTATTTGTTTCACTAACTAATATATTTACTTATAATCAACTTTACAAATATTCCATATTAATTTATAGTCAGAAGTAATTTAATAAATTTAATGTTAGGCCAGTTAACAGGATAACAAGAAGTGCACAGTTCATTGCCATTGATGTACCTTTATGTGCCAAAGAAATTAGTAAACACCAATTTTTCTATCTTGGTCCTAAATATTTTAATAAACTTGTTGATCATTGTGGTAATCAATTATGTCATGAAAACAAGCCTAAAGTAAAAATGAAAATAATTAAGTTTGTTAAAGAAACTTGGGAACCAGTTTAAAAGCCAAATATTGTTTATTTTTTAGTTGTTGTTTTGTTATTTAATTTATTTGTTATAGGTCTTTTTTAATACTATATATTTTATATTTATTAAAATTGTTATCCTTGTTACAGTAGTGATAAAGTTATTATGGTTATTGTTCGTATTATGTTTGTATGAAACGATAACGATTATATTTATTTTTGTTTGTTTTTTTAATACTGTTCATGATAGCTAATAATTGAAGAGATAGTGACTGACACTTCTGATTGCTAAAACTAAATTATGAAATAATTACAATTGTATAAAGCAAACTTTATTCCCACACGCATCCTGCAAGGAGCATTGGGAATTTATGTTAAATTTTCATAGCATTCAATATTTTTTATAAATAGTTTTTTAGTTAGTACACATATAGTACAAGTAAACGTCACACGATTGATCCCATAATATTTGTGCATTTTGTATTATATTGTAATAACTTTGTGTTGTGTGACCTTTACTTGTACTATATTTTTTTAATAAAGAAATTGTTGAACGTTGAACCTACCAATACACGTAAAATGATAATGACCCACCCACCTACCTCCTCTATATAGGTACAGTGGTACTGACCCATCCACCAACGTATACATTTACCGTAGTACTGACTCAGATTCACCCCCCTAAACACATACAGTAGTAGTGAACACACGTACATTGGTGCTGAACAACACACCTACTTATGCACGTGCCGTGATACAGACCCACCCACCTACTGACTACAGTACTAATTAAATGTAGGCCTACCGTACTAACTCATATTCACACAACTATAAACATACAGTATTACTCTTCCAACCCCCCACCTGTACACGTTCAGTATTACTCATCCAACCCCCTACCTGTGCACGTACAGTGGTACAGGTAGGATACCACTGAACACTGACCTACCGCCTACCTATACATGTACAGTGGTACTGACCCACCCACATACTTATACACGTACAGTGGTTCTGACCCACCCTCCTATCTATACACGTACAGTGGTACTGCCCACCCCCCTACCTATACATGTACAGTGGTACTGACCCACCCACATACTTATACATGTACAGTGGTTCTGACCCACCCTCCTATCTATACACGTACAGTGGTACTGCCCACCCCCTACTTATATACGTACAGTGGCACTGACCCACCCATCTACCTATACACGTACAGTGGTAATGACCCACCCACCTACCTATACACATACAGTGGTACTTCCCACCCGCCCACCTATACACGAACAGTGGCACTGACCCACCCACCTACCTATACACGTACAGTGGTAATAACCCACCCGCCTACCACCTTTGCATGTACAGTGATACTGACCCACCTGCCCACTATACACATAAAGTGATAATGACCCACCCACCTTCCTATCCACGTACAGTGGTACTGCCCACCCGCCGACCTATACACGTTGTGGTACTGACCCAACCGTCCACTATACATGTACAGTGATACTGACCCACCCACCTACCTATCCACGTACAGTGGTACTGACTCACCATCTACCTATACACGTACAGTGGTACTGATTCCCCTTTACACGTACAGTGGTACTGCCCACCCCCTACCTATACACGTAAAGTGGCACTGACCCACCCACCTATCTATACACGTACAGTGGTAATGCCCCCTCGCCTACCTATACACGTACAGTGGTACTGCCCACCCACCCACCTATACACGTTAAGTGGTACTGACTCACCCACCCACTATACACGTACAGTGGTAATGACCCACCCGCCTACCACCTTTGCATGTACAGTGATACTGACCCACCCACCCACTATACACATACAGTGATACTGACCCACCCACCTACCTATCCACGTACAGTGGTACTGACTCACCACCTACCTATACACGTACAGTGGTAATGATTCCCCTTTACACGTACAGTGGTACTGCCCACCCCCTACCTATACACGTAAAGTGGCACTGACCCACCCACCTATCTATACACGTACAGTGGTACTGCCCACCCCCTACCTATACACGTAAAGTGGCACTGACCCACCCACCTATCTATACACGTACAGTGGTAATGACCCACCCGCCTACCTATACACGTACAGTGGTACTGCCCACCCGCCCACCTATACATGTTAAGTGGTACTGACGCACAGTGGCAATGACCCACCCACCTACCTATACACGTACAGTGGTAATGACCCACCCGCCTACCTATACATGTACAGTGGTACTGACCACCCCCTACTTATACACGTACAGTGGCACTGACCCACCCATCTACCTATACACGTACAGTGGTAATGACCCACCCGCCTACCTATACACATACAGTGGTACTTCCCACCCGCCCACCTATACACGCACAGTGGCACTGACCCACCCACCTACCTATACACGTACAGTGGTAATGACCCACCCGCCTACCACCTTTGCATGTACAGTGATACTGACCCACCCGCCCACTATACACATAAAGTGATAATGACCCACCCACCTACCTATACACGTACAGTGGTACTGATTCCCCCTTACACGTACAGTGGTACTGCCCATCCCCTACCTATACACGTAAAGTGGCACTGACCCACCCACCTATCTATAAACGTACTATGGTACTGACTCATATATAAGCATAAAGTAGTATTCATTTAACCACCTACATATATATATATATATATATGTACAGAGATACTGACCCACTGACCTACCTACACACACAGTGGTACGAACCCTCCCACCCACCTATAAAATTAACAGTGGGTTATCCATCCTACACGTTCGGTGGTAGTGAACTACCCACTCATACATACACGTACAGTAACACAGACCCACCCACCAATACACGTACGGTAGTACAGATCTACCTACCCAACTGATTCTCGTGTCTGAACATGTAAATTTGTATATGTAATAATATGTCACCAAAAATGAATTTTAATTAAGTCCATGTCTTCAAAAATTTTACGCTTGTTCTTCCGATCGTGATTTTAACAGTTTTGTTTGCAACATGTTAACAAAACTGTTACATACTGTCATAATTTTATAACGGTTTTAAATGTTTGCCACAAATATTAAAGGAAAACAAACGTGCATATAAATAAAAAATAATAATATTTTACGGTTTAAAGAATAACGTCATTTTGCGGAGTAACGAAAAGTGTTATTCCCCCCCCCCCCACCGTTGATGTTTATTTATGTTTGTTTGACCTATATACGATTAGGGGGCTGTTGAGTTTATTTTCCAACAATATCAGCCACGGATATAGTTTTACACAGAATTCTAATATAACTCCTCCCCACTCTTCAACAACATCCTTCCTACAGCATAGGCCAGACCTATGTCACCACTCACCAGTCAGTAAAACATGAAGCACCAAACATTACGTCTACAAGAACAGTTGTCAAATAAACTTATTTCTGTCATAAATACCAGTGATTCGTATTACTCTCGAGTGTTTTCAAAGTGATTGTTATTTCATTTTATTTATTCATTCATTTATTTTTTAAAAATAAATCTGTATTCTTGTGAAGTCAGTTTGTGTGTTGTTCTGTGTGTGCAAGTGGGGAGAATCTATCAACATATTGTGTCGTGTTAAAGTGTAGGCCTATGTAGACTGTTAAAATACATAAGTCAAGACGCGGTGTGTTTTTTTTTATCAGCTTCAATACATATTCGTTAAAATTACGATTTTGTACCACTCGCAGAACGCAGGTTGGTACATTTATTCCTTATAAAGTCGTAGATTATTTATGCAAATTTCATATTTTTCGGTTTTAATTAAAATACAAAATATCCATGGTTACGATTGTTGTTATGAAACCAATAGAGCTGTAAAGAGTTATCTTTTTACGTTCTTTTATCTAATAACATTGTTGTATAGAAAACATTTTTAGACCTTAATTTATTTATATGAATTGTTATGGAATATTTTTAAATATGCCTATAACAATAAATTAATCATATGATCATTTTTAAATTGATGGACAAAAGTGGATAAAAAGAAATCTGTCCCCACTGAAACCCTTTCAAAAAACTATTCTAGTATATTAGAATCTCTTTGGCTTCAACCACAATCTCTTTTGGTATAACCACGTTAGTTTAAAAATATGTTGATACATGCTAATAAAAGTCTAGTAACACTTATTGGCAGCTGAGTATAAACTTTATACTGAATAAAATAAAATATTACATAGTAATAAACGTTCTATTGAAAATTACAAAGTTTAACCTTAAATGTACAATGGGAGTACATACAGGAACCTCACTTATGTACTAGTGAGTTAACTTATGTTCACAAGTTTGAAACGAGTAAATAAAATATGATATAGTTGTCCCTGTGGTATCAAAGGGAAATTAACTCAATATATACACATCACTCCATGAACAGTATTTACACAAAACAATATTTAAGTTCGATTCACGCTGATACAAACCTGGCTTATGCTGTTATACCATTTGTATTTGTCACACATAACATAGAGTCAATCCTGGATCCATAGTCAAAACAGTGTACATGACTTGCACGCACAATACCTACATTAATTTAATGACAATTGACATAGACTTTATGTCTAAAACGCAATTACCAATATTAAAAACAGACTGCATAGTCGGGATTGAAAAGTGTTCACATTAGATTTATTTTCATTTGAAATGAACATTGTGGCTAAAATGGACACATCCAGATTTAGGCTTATACCTAAAATTATCAAATATCCCTTATTACACATAAAGGAAATAAATAGCAACTTATATACAGTTTATTTGATAGCATAAAACTTACACAAACATTTCACAAATAAAATTAATTGTATATGAGCTATCTTTAACTAATGAAAATAGGCCTAATTTGAATTATCAAATATTTATTTTTCAAATTCCTATATAATATAATCGATATTCCTTCGGACATGAGAAACAAATCAAATTATATTGGTTCGAACAATATACAGTACATTTAGTGTTTAAATTCCATACCTTTCAAGGTCAGACTTGCTACATCCAATAAAGCAAGATATAATTATCTGTTTAAATAACTCTTTCAGTCGAAATACAACATTTTAAATAAATACTAATACAGTATAAACATATGCTGTTTTAATTCTTCACTATAAATAAAAGAGAGAAGAAATAATATAGTTTAAAACTTCGTATTGTGCTTGGTAAATTTCCACCCCTAGAGAGATTACGTAATACCGCTACTCCCGCCATATTGATAAGCCTAAAGTATAATGTTCTTGAAATAAAAGTACAATAAGTCTTACCACCGTTGTAAGTTGTAAATTCGTGTTTCAGCAAGAACTTTACATATTTGAACAATGTTTTACACAAATTATTTAACGTTTAGCATAAATATTTTATTTGTAAAATTACTTGAGAACGTTGCAAACCCCTCCTCCCTGGCTTCTAATATCTGGAGAAGTGGGAGAGGGAGAGGTCGAGAGAGGCGCGCAGTTCACGAAGAAGAAAAAGCAACGACAGAGCCTTCTAGATTTTAATAGCTATTCAATTTTCATCGTATTCTAATTAAGTATTAATTGAGTAATATTTATAATGTGTGTAACGATATATATGTAAAAGTCAAATAATACAGATCTTGAATTCAAATTAATAAGTAACAAAATACTTTGTGGATTAATTTGCGCTAAACTATAAAACAAATAAATTGATCTTTTTAGCAACATTTATTTGCTCATTGTCATCTATGTTATGGTTTACATTGAAGTGAGTATTAAAACTTAACTAATTAAGCCTTTTCAAATTAATTTCATTTCATTCATTCATTAGCTGGACTAATCCAAGCATATACTTATAAGAAAGCCCACTTACGTTTAATATTTTGTTTGATTTTAAAATTAGTTTGAAATGAGACATATACGATTTGTTATTGATAAAAAATATTACTAATGAGAAATAACCTTATTTTATGATTCAAACGTTACTAAATTGTCTTTTGATAATATTCAAATAAGGAATAAACTTGTTTTCGTAGTGATGTTAGTGGTGGAAAAAGTCTGTGTAAGAAAGCGCTGCGATGAAGAAATTCGATAATAAAGGCAGAAATAATCCAGAGATGGTTAAATAAAGAAAATTCCTGATTACATATTTCTTACCATCCTTAATCCAATAATTACATAATTTATTTTTGGCTTCGAATTGAATTCTTCTACTTGGTTTCTCTTAAAATCAACTGAGCTCTTTTATTTGTTATGCATTTGTTTATATTTTTTTAAAAGAGATATGGTTACCACTGTTAACTCTGTAGGGGTTCCGATAATTTTTAGCGTATAACATGACGTTTCTGAACTAATTAATTTCATTGGGTATATAATTATTACTACTTTATTTATTTAAAAATCTGTATCAACCAAAATAGTTTATTTATAAATGATAATATATTGAAATCTACATGTGGTATTATTAAAGTAATAATGAATTATGTTAGAAATATAAACGATAAAAATAGAATCTATAATAAAAAAATAATAACTATTTTGAATGTGAGATTTGAAAGTGTTTAAAACACAATAGTAAGTAGTTTCACCCATATTTTCTATTACAATAACTATTCACGATAGTAAAAAACAATAGTATGGAAAAATAATTTTATACGTCTATGTTGTTTAATGGACGTTTAATACGACTCTATGGAAATTAAATTCAAACTACACACTTCGTGTAACAGATGGTTTGGTTTGGTTAGGTTAGGTTACAGCACAGCAATATATTTTTTTTATCTTTAGTTGGGGGGGAAATCTTCAAAAGACACTCTAATAGTGTGGAACCGGTTCGACGCTAGCGCTCGTAGTTGTATCGTAGAGCTACGCCATCTCTCCGCTAGATAGCACGGCGGATTACTTATGTTGTCATTAAAAAGTTTGCAGCTTCACCGCTAGGTTCACTAGCAACTAGGTTTGTTTCAGAAGTAAATCTTGTTAGAAGATTATTCAAATCCATGCAGTAAGAAAAATATACTATTTAAAATGTGAACTTTAATTTTGAGATATTGCATTAGTTCTTAAGTGTACTAACAGTGTTTTTATTTATGCTTTATCAGTAACCATTATAACGAAATTTTGAGAACAGCTTCCAAATTAATATGAACGTTGGATTGTTTCTTATTCATTCTTAAATATTAAAGATATTGCGTCATTTTACAAATTTGTGGATAATTTAAATAGAATAATCTGGGTATTTCCATTATGAGTTTCAATATTATTATATCCATGGATATTGTTCATCAATTATTGTTTTATCTAGTCTCCCCACAAGTAAAAGCAATTTTAAATCTCCATGTTTTATTTTTAATAAAAATATTGTGTGACTTAAATGAGCAAAGTGATGTGGCTAAAAAAAGATAAAATATGGTTTTGGTAAAGTTTTCAATATTGATTTTGAGTGAAAAACTTTCTTGCCTCAGTTTTATGTAATTTCTACAGTCTACATCGATATAAAATGTATGTGTTCACTTGTTTCACTGATATCGATTTTTAAGCTTGTTCTGTAAATATTAATAACTAAATGTAATTAATAAGAAGAAATTAATGTGGTAATAATTAGAAAATATTTTCTCAGATGTAAGACACTGACACGACGTTATGCGTATTTCAAGACGAAAGTTATATGAATTTATGATGAATGTAGTTTCAAGCTGTTTGGATCTTAGAATTTTTTTAGTGCTCTAACCCATAGTTTATAAATATAAAGTTATTCTTACGTGTGCTGTTTATTACATTTTAACATTTTTATTATAAGTCGAATTTTGACTCATATTTTTCTATTTTTTCATCGTATTAGATTCTTTCATCGAATTTTGAATTCAGATTTTTGACAGTTCTAACCTACGCAAAGGTAAATCGAAACAGTATTAAGTAGTGATGAGACGAGTCGAGTACTAGAGCGAGTCGAGACAATCATACTCGAGTACACACCTAACTCGAGTACTGGTCTCAGTACAAAGTACTCGGACTCGGTGTCCTCGTCGTGTTCAATTTTACAAAATTTTAGCAGACCTCTAAACTGCTTGTTCCCTTACATCCGTACGGTTATTTTTTATTTTATTTGTACAGACGAGTACAAAATTATACATAAAACGCACACAGTACTTGCATCTGACTAGTTTGCGAATGGATTGGCTTTGTTGAAAGGGTAGATTTCATTTTGTATTTTTTTAAATTGAAATTATAAATAGAAAACAAATTCTCCTCTCCCCTTCCTAACCTTGCCGCCCTTTAACCGACTTAACTAAAGTATTATACACTTTTAATTACTATTTTTAATTGACGTTCCGTTCGCAGAGAGTGAAGCTCCTTCCGTTGGTAGTGTGACGTAGGCGGTAGGCCGAATCACAGGCGTTCACATGTTGTATTGATGAAATGTCCTTTTCGCCTGAGCCTGCCTGTTGACTAGGGACACCAACGAATCAGTCTTGTAAATCAAGGGTCCACGTGGACACTTTCTTTTATTGGCCGGCACCCTTGTGACAGCGAAAGTCTAGGCGGAGCCTCACTCTCTACTCTTGCCAATCTTAGTGTAGTTTTCATGTAGAGTAAAACATTTGACCGCAATCATAATGAAATAATATGAATTTCTACACATTTCCCTCTTAGCTTCTTATCACAAACGTTGCAGTCCAGCAAATTGAACATCGTATTTCAGAATTGCTCAACTGACGCGACGCCAATATTTCTACCATCGTCATACGACGTTTATAATCCTTCTAATTTGGGGGAGGAGTTTATGGCACAATTTTATTTGATAATTTTTAAGACAGTTCGATTAATTTTTCTTGCTTTATTGTTAGGATAGTAATGATGGAATAATTTAGTAATCTATCTAAAACAATAATTAACACTTATGTACAATATATAATTAGAAATTCAAAATATTTATATCTTTCAGTAATATAGTCTTAGCTGATCCCTTTCCAAATTTGTTATGATCCGATCCCATGTCGTATCGGATTGGGAAAAATTCTGGAGATGGTTTAATAGTGTTATTATTAATTGTTAAAGTTTTTTTTCTAAAAATAATTTTTAAGTTCTTACTGGCTTTCTACCTCCAATGGGGGAGACGGCCCACAAGGAGTCAGTATATGATTTTATATGTAAGCATAGGTCGATGTGCATTCCATTTTAAAGGTCTTAATTAGTAGAAAATCATGCCGTAAATTAGACCTCAAAAGGTTAATCCTAAACAAAATGGCGGTACTCGAAAGTTTCAATACTGATCTTATGTGCAAGTTCAAGAATGGCTTAATTTTAACGTAACCACATCAGATGAAGCTAGAAAACTTCACATATGATTACTGTATACAAACACCCACTTTAAGATGTATTCGGAGTCCTGCTATTCTACTACGGTCCACGAGGAGTCAGTAAAACATTTTTAATATAAGCATAGGTTGATATGTACATCATTTTAAAGGGCTGGTCAAGCAAAGAAGAATGCCGCAAACCGCACTTCAAAAGCTTTATCCGTCACAAAATGGTGATGGTTCAAAGATTTTAAACTGCCACCATTTTTTAATCTAGACTTCATTTAACGGTACAATTTTAGATTATGGTGAAATAATGACATTTTATTTACGATACCTACGTAGCAATTGTTTTTGTGGTACAAAATTAGAAAGAAACCTTTTTATTTTAAACGGATTATAGGCCTACCGAATTTTTCAAAACCAAAAAATATTCTGATTACGTAGTTATCTGTATGTAAAAAAATTTTGAAATACAGTATGTTTTAAATAAATTAAATAATATTGTAAAACATAAACATCTATTCATTCAATATAAAATGATTTATGACTTCCCAATTAATTCATTAGCATGCATAACATTTATTGTTAGAAAAAAATGCATAACATTTTGCGAACAAATAAAACTATGTGCCGGGCCAGGGGCTGCCTAGTGACCCACGAACAGTACGTTGTTTGTTATTAAAAAAAATTTACTATAAAAAGTTACATCTGTGTAAGTAAATATTATAAATTAAAATTTTGAATCAATGGATTTGTAAACATTTTACTACGTCATTTTATTGATTCGAATTGGACTATTAAAATAAAAAAGGATGGAAAGTGTGGTAATTAATTGTGCAAGGAGTCGTAAAGACGCCACTTGTACAAGTCGACACCCAGCCCGCCCTACAAGGCGTTACTCGTGTCGGTACACATGTTCCGACCTGCCCGACCGCAGGAATGCCAACCGTCACATTTTTCGGAAGCCTGGACGCCGTTTGATCGACCGCTCTCCACGTTATCTACGATCTTTGGCGCCTGTTTCATTGTTGTGGTGATGTTCCGCCCATCTCTAACCTCCATATAAATGGCTGAACAAACTTTCTCACCATCCCAAAGGAAATGTTTTTTTTTTTTTTTACTCATGCCATTTGTAGCTAAACTGTCTAAAACTACAAGCTTTTTCAATGGGTATGAAATATAATTATTGTTTGAACAACGGATTGGATCTTTTCCGAAATGTCCCCGCATTTGGCAAAACTGTTCTACCAAGTCTAGAATTATACTAGAACAACTTTCATATTGGCTACTTGGTTTTGACTTTTAAGAAAGTGATATGTGTTATCACCTTAATTTCTATCAGCTCCGTCTGTTATGTAGTGGGGAAAATAATATCAGCGAAGTCAATATGGACAACATAAGTTAACCGCCATACTGTCTGGCGGAGAGGTGCCGTAGTTATGCGAGACTACCACCAGCGTCGAGCAGTTAGAAAGCTTCGCTACTGTGTGTTATTACTCTGTGGTTCACAACATAATTAGGAGCCGACGTTTAGGGGCTGTTTAAAACCACCCTCTGTTTATCACGAGGTCGGTGAATATGAACATTTACGAGAAAAACAAATTTAAAAAATATCTACTCCAGAAAACACTAATGAATTAAAACAGAGGACAATAGGTCCATCTATTGCAGATGGAAGGAGGGGTAGATTCTTGTATAATTGTTGAGCTAACTGAAAGAATCACTGGCGAATGGTCGGATGAGAGGTCCAAGGAGCTCACTATGTTTAGGTAATTTCGAGATAATCCTTTTGTTATGAAAAAAAACGAGCAGATCAGGTACCTTTTTTGTCTAACGGACGGCCAGTAAGTTGGTTCACCTTTCTAGATTATATGGTTTTTAACAATTGGCACCCTCTTGGATTGGCAAGTCTTGGGCCCTAATAGCTATATAATGGGTGTTTTGCATTATAATCGCCTCCTGATATAAACCTACATCCCAGGGTTTAAGTTGTTCATTGCATGGTAATACGAGCTAAGTTGGATTGGAGATTGTTCTTTCTCGTATTTCATTGATTGTTTTTCAGTGACAGTTGTTGACGCTGGAACTTGGTGGTGTCTGGAGTAGCAGTGTTCGTAAGGCGTTTAGGGCTCAATGGTGGGAATGATTTGTTTTTTAATTCTTTGTAAACTGTATACAACCTTAATAATTCGCTGGATGTTGACCGTTGCAAAGCACACATTTTGGGCGACTGGAGTTTTGATTAGGGCAAGAGCCTGTGTCATGATTATCGCCGCATTTGACGCAACGAAATGCATACCAGCAATATGATCTGGCATGCCGTACCTCTGAAACTTTTTACACTAAGGAACCTCTAATAATACTTTACAACTTAGCAAGAGGTCGTAGTTGTAAATTTCTTTGTTTCTTGAATTGGGTTCAAGATCAATGAAGAACATAGGAAGAGGAGTCTTAGAGTGACGATATTACATGTAACAAATTGATTTACTAAATAAAGTACGATGGGCTAAAACTTACATTACTTAATTAACTAAATTTTAAATAGAAACTTTAAAACACTTAAAACATTATTAATAATAAAAAATTGTTTAAAGTAAACAACGTGAGAACAAAACTTAATATGCAGTTCACTACACAAACAGCTGTACCAGAAGTCTGCCATAATATGAATGAAAAACACAACTGTAGTTTTAATATTGCTCGTGTAAGGTGTTTTGTTCTTTGATACTTTATAAAATTATTGTGGATGTTTAGTGTAAAAATAATAACTCTGTTGTATATAAAGCCGCGTTCACATAGAAGTTTGCAACTTTTGAAAAAAGTTTGAAATTTGTCAAAATACGACTTATACATTTGTTGCAAACTTTTCTAGTTTCAAGCCAAATCGCCGAATTGCAAACAGAATTTCGTGTTTCCACTGGTTGTAGATAAAATATTTAAACTTCCTTTGATCTTTATTTGAAACTGAAATGTGCACCAAAAGTTGCAAACTTCGTAAATTGACACTTCCCTTCCTTCTCTGAGCAAGCGCGTGCATCGTTCCAGCTGACCAGCTGGTCGGTACAGCTAACGTCTCAAATTAAGAAATTTCAAACACTTTTAAGCGCAAAGTCAGTTTAAGCTAGCTAGTTTGAAACAAACAAATCTGAAACTAAAAATGTTGCAAACAAACTTAAAGTTTCAAACCTTTTAGTTTCAAACTGCTGTGTGGGTGAACGCGGCTTTAGAGCAGTTTAATAATACAGTACAGCCTCGGTTATCCGGCCTAATGTGGCGAAGGTCAAACTGGATACGATCAAAGCCGGATAAAACAAATTGGTTTTATTGGAGAAACACATTTAGTAACTGATAACAGACAGCACGCGTAAGCGGAGCGCCTACAATTGCACGTGACGCAACGCGCTCTGCAGTATTTGTAATAAAACGAACGGTGTTTATAACGATCGCCAAGTTTGACGCTGCTTTACAATACAATAAGGAAGATATTTAAAACTACAACTATGTTTTAATTACGCTATCAAAAATTCTAAGGTAAATGTTATGCAAATTATGTATTTTTACTTAAATATTAAATCTTATACTTAAATTTAATTTTAACTCCGACTGAATAAAAGAAATATGTACAGTTAGTGTAACTGCAAATTATGTGTACGTAAAACGAGGATCTTCAGTCGCATTATTAAATTATTAGGCAGTAAAAAGCGACCGCTTGTCGAGAGAGGGTAACTAGTCAATACAGCGCCTGCAATTTGCGAAATGCAAAACCGAAATCCACGTGTGCGACATTTGCGTTTGAAAACTGAAAGGGCTTCCGATTAATTGTAATTAATTTTATCTAGTAAATAATTGTTGTTATCTACTTACCGAACCGGATGACACGGACTGCCGATTAAAGCGAGGTTGTACTGTAACTATACAAAAGTGTTTATGCTCAAGTATGTTGTTTGTAAAACGTTTATACTTTTTCTCTGAATAAAATGACTTAATGATATATTTTTGTATTAACATTCGGAATGTTAACTTTCAAAATATAAGTTTAAATTATATTTTTAATATGACTATTTCTTAACCTTTGTGATCGTTCAAGTCAAATATGAGATCTAATAATAAAGAAATAAGTATGAAATAATTTTCTGAGGTGTAAATCAGGTTGTTCTATATTGTAATTTTATTTAAACAAGTACGTCAGAAAAATACAGGTCCCAAATAACCGTTATTGAATCCAGTAACGCTAAAGTAATATTGTCCATGGAAAATTCTAAAAGCTAATATTGGGTATTAATATGGGCCAAACCATAGGTCCGACCCGTTATTGAGAAACTTTTGGTTGGTAATCTAGTAATGCCAAAGTAATATTATCATTGTCCATGGAATTTCTAAATCTAATATTGGGCATTAATATGGGCCAAACCATAGGTTCGACCCGTTCTTGAGAAACTTTTCGTTGGTATCTACGTGCTACCGTAAAGGTTAATAATAAATGCTAACAACTTGTATTTTAACACATGTCTTTAAAGCTCTGAGAAGAAACGTGTTATTTTTTAATCAGTAATTCTTTGTTAATTTAAAGAAACATGTATATCCTTTTAATATTACATCTAATATATTTTAAAACATACCAATTTTTTTTTTTTCAATTTATGTCACATTCTAACTTGAAAAGTTAATTATTTAATGTTCTATAACTACTATTATTTCAGGAAAACCAATTCTCTGCTTGGACAGTGCAGTGCAAACTTTATCACATAGGTAGCGCTAAAAACGTATGCCCAGTTTATTGTTTTACCGGCAGGTAGCATTGTAAGACAAAAATGGCATAGAGAGCAAAATTACAATTAATTTACAAAGTTGAAAGTATACATTAATTTAGATATTCATTATTATTAAACACATATTCAATAGAATGATCAGAGATGCACAAAATAGTCTGTAAATATGCAAATATCAATTCAGTTTAGTATTCTCAATTTAGGAGAAATGTTTATGGTATATTAAATCATTCATTATTTAATCTTGGTAGCACTGGTAAAGGGAACAATTAGTTATTTGATGTGTGGGTTATTTAATCGTTTGTTTACATAACCTTATTTGTTTTTGTTGTCACAGATAAGTTTACGTTTGTCAACTATTAAATAATGATGGAGTAGGCGAGATTAAAAGCCTTAACATAAGATGAGATATTGATTTGTTTGATATAATTTTGATTTTATTACTCAGAATTGTGTAATAAGTACAAGCAGTAAGTAAAACATTTAAAAACCAATTTGGTTATTTTTTTATTTATTTTTATTTGTAACTGTGTAATATAACTATCTGTACTATTTGTTATATATAATATATCATTGAACTTATTTTAATTCACTGCAAGTTTTAGCTGACATGGTCAAGAATTCTGATGATATAATTTCACTTTCACAATCTCCTAGTATTACACAGGAAACCAAAGCTAGGTTTAATGAGTTATTAAATGCCGCAATATCAAGAGATGAAACTCAATTAGGCCTGCATACAACATCTGGCTCCAGTGTTAACACACCTTCTCAAAATGTAAGTGATATTTAACCCTCTAAGTAGGCCTACTTAATTTTACACTTACATAGCAATCACGTTATATGACATATTGACCTAGACGTGACAACCATACCATGATGGTATGGGTTTTACGTGTGGCGATTGTGACAACTGTACCATCATGTTACGCTTTTACTAGGTATTTTTTAAACAGCTGTAATATGAGAAAAATATTTGATGATTGGTTAATGTTTCATATTGCAATATTCACAACAATCTGTAGTTGTATTTGAAGTATGTAGTTTTAATCTAACGTTACAAATAAATGTGAATAAAATGTTCGTCCACAGTATCGATTGACATCATTCGGCGTTGCCACCGAGTGAAACAAAACAAAAATTGGCTACTTTTGGATATTTATTTTAGAAGAACTATATGTTTTAGGTAATTTTTTTTACCAATGGAAAGATCATCTTTTGGAGAATTATACAATATATCGTTTCATTCCGATTTTTCGTTTGTTTCGTTATTAGTTACTGACATTTTTATTTTAGGCCTAACTTATTTAGGTATTTTCAATAATAACAACTGTACCACAAAATAGTACCATCAGATTAAGTGATTGTTCTAAACTTGAATCACCAAGTCTAGAAAATGTATGTATTCAGACTATATTGCTTTAGCTTTTCAACACAAGGACTTCACAGCTACTGAAGAAACACTCACAAATGATCTTGCAACCCAAAAAGAATATTTTAGAACCTGGAAGCTGATTTGTCAAAAACTGAAGTAGCCTGCTTCCACCTAAGTAATCAACTAGATAATCGAAAATTAAACGTCTTTCTAAATGGTGCAAAACTCCACCACAATGATCATCCATAGTACCTGGGAGTAACGTTAGGTTGATCGCTGATGTTTAAAAGCCATCTTCAAAAAACAGTAGCTTAAATTAAAACCAGGGCAAATGTACTACATCATATCGCTGGACCAACTTGGGGAGCCAACGCACACATCCTGCGTACTACTGCTTTGTCACTGGTTTATTCAGCTGCTGAATACAATGCTCCCGCATGGCTAAATAGCGCACATACAAAAGCATTGATGTCCAACTTAATAGAGTCATGAGAACTATTAGTGGCACTCTCATGGCAACTTCACTACCATGGCTCCCAGTGTTGTGTAATATATCTCCTCCAGAAATAAGACGTTAGGAGGCACTACTTTCAAGAATTCAATAAGATCTTGAATGCTCCGCACCTCCCCATTACCATAGCCGCCTCTAAACAAGCCCCCGGCATTCTAAGTGGCAACGGTGCATTTCCCCTCCAGCCGGGGGCTATTGGGACGTATCCTATCTGCTTGCGGCGAACATTATTCTATTCAGTTATAGGTGAACTATGTGTATATCTGCAACTCTAATGAAATAAGAAAGCGATGTGCTTCGAAATTATAACAAAAATTAAATTTAATACTGTACATATTTTCATTACTTTAAAATATTAGTTAGAAAATTGTAAATTTTAGCTATTCATTGTACGATACATTGTTAACATTTCACAGAGCAAAATTACAGTAATTTAAAGTATGAAATTAGCACATATCACGGTAATACATTCTTAATTTAATAACAACTACTTGACAGTGTAGTGAATTTCCTTCTATTCTCGTGTGATACAACTTTTTCACTTTTTATTTTAGAATAGTTATTCAATAAACTATATATATATATATATATATATACATTATAAATATAGTGTATATATATATATATATATATATATATATATATATATATATACACACACAGGGTGGACAGAAGTTAGTGTTAAACAAATTTTCTGGTGAAACTACCACATATTAGTGACAAAAAAATGGAAATATTATTATCTTCACCCCAACCATGTTTAATAAATAGGCATTTCTATTGTTTTTTTAATAAACATGTTTTGTTTTAGTAAAACTTAGTTTTCACCACTATTCATTAACATTTTTTTTCCTTTTTGGCGTGTTTTTTTAAATCTACACAACATTTTACATAGAATTCAAGGCAAAGAAATTTTTTATTGTGAGTTTATTATAAACGAATTTGTGACAAAGTTAAATTTTAGGCCTTTTTAAAAATAAGTCACATGATATACAGGCCGAGGACTTCCTTAAAATAGTTACTGAAGAGAGGCCAATAACAGAAAAAACTTTCCCGTTTTTTAAGCTTTAAAATGATGTAATACAACTGTACTCTCATACTCGTCTTCTAATGGTTAATACAGAATCTATCCTGAAAAACAAGGTTAGCTTGAAATGCCAAGGGATCATTGAAGTAGTCAAAATAACATTATTTTATTATTCACTACAGTACGTATGTTATTCACAAGATCAACACCTAAAAATAATAAAAGAAGAAAAACACAGAAAATAATGTAATCTACAGAGTATGCTCAAACTGTCTGCCTCCGTTTCTTATGCAAGCCCTTGCACGCTTTCTCATGGCCCTGACCGTCACATTCACAGTTAATTTGTCTCGCACCTTTTGGGCAGCTACCTGAATTCTGTTTCTCAGTTCTTCTTCTGAGTTCAAAGGGGCTGAATAAACTTCATTTTTCATCATCCCCCAAACAAAGAAATCCATAGGAGAGAGTTCAGGAGATCTGGCCGGCCAAGGTATGGTTCCAGCGCGACCTATCCACATAGGGTAGTTTTCCGTCAGCCATTGTCGCACATCATGGGTGAAATGAGGGGGAGCACCGTTTTGCTGGAAAATGATGTTGTCCCTCTCGTTATAGTCCAGACCAAGTCCATCCAGAAGTGTGGGCAAGGTATGTTGTAAGAAATCTAAATAAGTTTGACTGTTTAAATTTTCTGGAAAAATGTGCGGACCTATAAGTTGATTTCCGATGACACCGGCCCATACGTTGACTTGGAAACGTCTGAAAAGAACTTTCTCTGGACACTCTTGGATTTTCTTCGGCCCAGTGATGCATGTTATGCGTGTTGAAAACGCCAGCCCTAGTAAAGGTAGACTCATCAGTGTACAGGATCTTTCTCAAAAAGTGATATTGCTCAATATCACTGTTGAGCAGCCAGCGACAGAACTGTACTCTTGGAGCATGATCATGTGGTTCTAATGATTGAACTTTTGTAAAATGATACGGATAAAAATTATTTTCATGTAAAATACTTAATATCTTGCTCTTGGAAACACCAACTTCGCCGGCAAGTTGTCGGCTGCTTGTTTCAGGATTTCGACGAACTAAATTTTGAACTCGATCATCCAAGCCTACATCTCGGAGAGCAGGACCTAACTCGTTTGGCTGCCTGTGAACACTTCCTCTCTCCAACAAACGCTGATGTAGCATCGAAAAAAACTTGAGTACTAGGCACTCTACGATCTGGATAACGTAATTGGTATTCTCTTTGAGCAGCCAGTGCATTTCCGTCACAAAAACCATACACGATGTGCATCTCCGCATACTCTCGCGTTGAAAACTCCATGACAGCTTCTACTCTACTACAAAATTAACAGGAAACAGGCTACAACAGATAAGGCCTGCTGGAAGACAAATTAAAACCGGAACAACTTTGTTTCTATGCAGTTCTCCCCTTTTGAATGTGGGTATAAGAGAAAGTGGACTTTGGATGATCTGATAAGATTAGTATTTGTGTGGTATTTACCAAGCTATGGAAAGTAATTCACTGTTTAAATATGAAATTTCAACATTTATAGGCATTACCTTAAATTTAAACTTTATTTTGACTACTTCAATGATCCCTTGGTATTTTAAGCAAACCTTGTTTTTCAGGATAGATTCTGTATTAACCATTAGAAGACGAGTATGAGAGTACAGTTGTATTACATCATTTTAAAGCTTAAAAAACGGGAAAGTTTTTTCTGTTATTGGCCTCTCTTCAGTAACTATTTTAAGGAAGTCCTCGGCCTGTATATCATGTGACTTATTTTTAAAAAGGCCTAAAATTTCACTTTGTTACAAATTCGTTTATAATAAACTCACAATAAAAAATTTCTTTACCTTGAATTCCTATGTAAAATGTGTAGATTTCAAAAAACACGCCAAAAAGGAAAAAATGTTAATGAATAGTGGTGAAAACTAAGTTTTACTAAAACAAAACATGTTTATTAAAAAAACAATAAAAATGTCTATTTATTAAACATGGTTGGGGTGAGGATAATAATATTTCCATTTTTTTGTGGTAGTTTCACCAGAAAAATTGTTTAACACTAACTTCTGTCCACCCTGTATATATATGTAGAAATGTAAAACATGTTACATAGCCTTCAGATTTTATAGCTGATGAATAGTTGCTCTTACAACTCGGAACAGCAATGGTTATCTGCATTATAACATTATATTTTATGGTCCACAGATAAAAGTAGACTTAACAACAACACAGAACTATATCAACAGTTAGTAACGACTATGCGAGACAGCGGCGCTGCAGTGGCAGTACTCCCTGACGCGACGTTGCCATTTGGGCACGCCGCGGCCTTGTCTAGAGGTGGCTATGCCATTACCTAGGATCTCCCACGTCAGAACGGTCGCTTAAAATCTCGAAACCCACCTCTACATACTACTTTTCAGTGGAGCAGATCAAATTTCTCGCCCAATACTAGCTGGGCCATAATTTGGAACAGTTTTGATGGACATAATAAGTTCCATATTAACAATCCGTCAGTACCTGTAGATGGGATGAACCTTCCTCGTAGGGAGTGGACATTGTTGGATCGGTTCCGAACTGGAGTAGGCAGATCTACTGGAAATACAAATGGGGATTGACAGTAGATCAGTCATGTGATTGTAGACAGTATATTCAAACAATAGATCACATAGTTTCAGAGTGCCCCTCACGCTGTTTTACGGAGGGATTAGCTAGCATAAATAAAATCAGTGAGGCAGGTCTTGATTAATTGGATTTAGCTCTGTGACAGGAGATCACTTTACAATTTTATTTCTATTAATATCTAGTGAATTTTTTTTCCGAGTTAAACACAGCTTTTATCTAAATTAAAAAAAAAAAAATGATAGCTGACAAAAAAAACCATATGGTATATATAAGGCATAATTTATATTCAATGAATTTTATTGAAAATATAATGTTATATTCTGATTCTAGATGATATTTGCAATATATAAGTGTTGTTTGTATTGATCAGGATTAGAAATTTTTGTATTTTGCTGAAACATTTCAATGTGCTTTGCCATTTCATTCAAACTTTCGTTCTTTTGTTATTACTCAGTGCTGTACAACTCCGACGTGCAGTTTTGTTGTTTTGTTTTAAAGGATTTTATGTGTATTTTTTTGTGTATTTCATGAAGTACTGTGATCAAACTTACTAGTTTAAACCTATGCGTTCAGAGATTTTATAATTAATATTGTAAATATAATCAGTTTATTTCCATATAATACTGTGTGTGGTATGTTTTTATAATTTGTAATATATTTCTAAAATATACATTTTGGTTATTTTATATTTCAAAGTGTATTTAGTATACTAGCTGTTTACCCTTGCCTTGCTACGGTATTAACATTTAAACAGAATTGTTTGTTTGTAAATCTGAAATGGAGTTGATATTGTTATTCTTCATTTTGTTATAAATTTTCACAAATCACCAATAAAAACACTTTTTTACAAGGCCTTTCGCCAGCAGTGCTGGCTGGCATCATCAGGCATCACAAATTTATTTGGTTACTAACAAAAATTATTTATTGGTGATTTGTGAAAATTTATAACAAAAAGAATAGTTTTAGTTTATTTTAAAAGTTAAATTTGAAGAAGCATTACAGTCTATTCCAAAAGTGTTCATTTTATTTGTTTTTACCTAACAGCTGATGGTACCAAATAAATAAAGCAACTCCATTAACAGTGATTGTCTGTCATTGCTACTTTATCAATGATAAACAAACATCCTAATTTAAAGGCCACTGGGGTGGAGCCCTTGAGTTGGAAGTGAATGAAACCATGCAAGAAACTTTCACTATTTCAACAACTTCCCAAAGTTTCATGGCAATCCGATGAGTATTTTAGTAGTGCATAAAGACAAACACACATCCTTTAAGGGGTGTTTATGTATTATCCATCTTGTTCACGGAAGAGCATGAGTGGGTATTGTAGAGTATCATAAGAACGATGTGTCTCGTTGATTCACACTTTTCTATCATCTCTGGTGTGCAGAACGATATCTCTCCGTTCAAACTTTCACCCACAGTCAAAATCATGACTTCCTTTGCAGTGGGAGCATTGAAGCGGCCTGTAAGCTTGTTACCATTTATTACTATTTGGAATACTTACTTTCTGATAGATCATTATTAATTTTTTAGGTTAGGTTAAAGGGCAATAGGCCAGGGATTAGTATATTGGAAAGATAGGGCATCAGCAAACTTACCTTAGAAGACAAGTTCACTAACACCAGAGTAGTAGTAACATACATAAAATAAACACATAATCACACAAATTTTCAATGCCACTGGCACTTTCTTCAGGTCATTAGAGAGAGAGAGAGAGAGAGAGAGAGAGATCAGAAGTTTATCGTACACTTTAAACCTACCAACTTCCGTCGGGAATGAATTCAATAGTAGCCTTGAAGTCCTGAATATCCTGATTATGTTCATGCAGCAATTCCTGCACTTGATCAACAGCTCAGGTTTAACCCCTCAGAAGTCGCCGCATCGTTTATTCTTCTAGTTGGTGTCATCTCCAACAAAATATATTTGTAGGAACATGGGCTCCTGTTGAAGAGCTGGCATCAAGCTACAAATCCTATGGTAAACCTAACCTCGAACCTTAATTGCCAGCTTAAACTTATCCTTATTTACCACCTCAGCTCCAAAAGAAGTCTTTTGAAAACAACTATCAGACTTCCGTATATGCTGAGGAAATGTTCGGAATCTCGTTGCTGGCAGGTCAGGAGGCATAGGTACAAGAAATTGCTGGATAGAGAGAAATTTGCACTTTTCCATTACTGCAGCACATACCAGGAGCCTCATCTTTCTATTTTTTGGCATGACAAAAAGTGCAATTTATCCTAGAGCCAAGAAGAAAAGTATTGTCAGTGGCGTAGTTAATTTGAAGGGAATAGTTAAGACCCAAAATTTTTGAACACTGCGGTAGTCGTGTGGTTATCTGTTACACCATTGATCGCATGGATGACTATTGTCATCATCCGTGTATTTCATAATTCTTATGCATTTTAACATTATGTTACAAAATATTTGGCTTTCGAGTGGTTAATTAAGTGTATATTACAGCTGTTGACAAAATTTCAATGGTTTATTTATTTTAATGAATACATATAAAATAATAAAATTTCAATTTTTCATAGTAATTAATTGCATTAACATTTTTGCAACGTGAAAAGTATAAATTATTTCATAAAGTACAATTATTAAATTATTGTAACTAAGCAATTTAAAAACAGCTAAATAGAAAATAAGTTTAGGACATACATAACTTAGACATAGGAAACACCAAGAAAACAAAATAATAATGTTTGTTATAACTAAGAACACTATTTACAACAATTTACACAATTTACTAGCTACTTACTAAGTTACTCAAAACAATTATTACAAATATTTTTCAAGTGGTCCAGGCAAACCCATAATTTACATTTGAAGCATGCTCATTTTTGTCATTTTTATTCCTGGCTCTGCCACAGAATACGCATCGGTCTCGGTCTGCAGTTGGAGGCCGTTTAACCATTGCCTTAGTTGGTCCCGTTCTCTTTCTGACATAACTAACATAATAAACTACACAAAAAAACAACTAATATGAAAAAGAAAACTATTAATAGCAGATAAAAACTGTAACTGATTTGGTCGCGTGGATGACAGTTGTCATCCACCACTGAACAACTTTCGCAAATAAGCTTCTAACATGTAAAGCACTCTCACTTCGAGTCTAAACTGGTACTGTTGTTTAATAGACTAAACAAAGAAAAGGTATTGACCGCTCAAAGATGTCACTGCTACCAACCACTTAGCAACAAAACAAATTTCCAAGGATGACAATAGCCATCCCCGCAACCAATGGAGTGTTACAAATCTTAAAAAAGGAGTTCTTTTTAAGATCTCGTTTTACTATCCTTGTTTGTGGTGTCTTTGTAACTCTAGGGTTGTTCTTTGCATATTTTTTCTTTGCTGACTTACTGATTTCTGGGTGATTAGAATTGTATTTCTTTACAGCTTTCCTGCTACTATCTGGGTTGTTCGTAGCATACCTCGGTGCAGCATCTCTTAGTTATTTCTGACATATTAAGTCTGTAAACCGTTTCCTTTCTTTTTTGCCCTGTTTCACTTGAGATGGGTGGGAGATTCAGTAACGGACACTTCAGAAGAAGCTTGAGGAATTGTAGGACGAATGTAGTAGAATGAACAGGATGGTTGACAGTCCATAGGATCAGAGAAGCTGCTGGGTGGGGATGCTCTCATAGGTGAAGGAGATGTTGATGTCACAGCAATTAAGACCTATAATGGCCTTCTAAATTATTTCTCTTGAACCGGAGATATCGTTTATCCCTTTCATTCTCTCCATCTTGGCCAGAAGTTTGCCATCACGATATATTTCAAACTTGAATTGGAAAATGTCTCCCGCCGCCGTAAGCTCACAAGAAGTACCGTAAGTTGCATATTTGGACATTTTGAATATGTATTGTAGCTTATTGAAGTATTGTTGGCCTACCTAGTTCATAGTGAATGGTTTGAATTTCTGTCAGTTGTTAAAGAATTGATTTACGATAGGTACCCGTACCTCAGAGGATCGAGAAGCTAAACCGTGTACAATATAAGATGGGGAGTAAAATAGGCTTGCGCCATTCCCTCGAACCTTGAGGAACATACTCGCTATCGATGACTATATTCACAAATTCAACCCTGTCTTGAAAAAAGGCAAGATAAAAGAATCTGAGTTATAAAAAATATAAAAATGATGAACCTCTCTTCCAGGGAATTAATGTTAACTTAAATTACACAAACTTCAGAAAGAAATATTGACTTATAACTAAAAACAACTTAAAATCAAACTAATTTGTCAATAAATAAAAAATAATACAGTAATTAATCACATATGTAACGTATTTGTGTGTTTTTTTTTTGTTTTTGTATCAGCTGCTTTAAATAAATTATTAAATTAATGCCAATGTTATTCTTATGGAAAAAAATGGAAGCTGTTTCTACACCTTAGGAATGGAATTTAGAGATATCCTTTCTTAGCGGGTTTCTATGATACAAAAGCTAACTTCCCTTAAAATTTTATCAAAATCTGAATAATGGTTACGGAGTTTTCATGATTAGTAAGTGAATGGGATTTCGCTTATATAGATATAGAATTTTTACCAATATACTATACTGATAATAAATAAATGTCAAAATAAACGGCAAATGTATTCAAGCCAAGCAAGCAATCTTATAATACTTTTTTTCCTGTGTGTCAGTCACAGTCTTGTCAGTTAGCTGAAAATCAGACCAACACTTCATGGTTCGGATTCCACGTAAAGCTGTACTTTCCTTAGTTTTCTGGGCTATTGGGCCAAGAATAAATTAAGAGTAGCCTACAGAATATCTTGAGCTGTCGAAACCGTTACTGTTCAAATGCTTGGTGGTTAGCAAAAGGAAAGGGTACGGCATACGCATGCATGGCTTTGTACTATCCTAACATATAGACATTGGCTATCCCTGCTGATCAGCTGATTGGAGAGTGGAGTGTTGCTGCCTTCTTTCCGCATTGAAAGCGTTTGTTATTGCAAATATTAGTGTGATTTTGTTAATATTCTTAATTGTTATGTATTTTTAATAACTCAGCCACAGATGTTATAATTTAAATATTTCTTAATCTGTGTCATTAAGGAGTTTCAATTGAATTTGTTCACAAAGCTTTTCACAAGTATGTATTTATTATTATAAAATTAAATTACGCACTGCATACAATCAAACCTTGTACTGTACAGTGCTTACACTTCCATGGCTGTTGGGGCTCCTGACCAACACCAGTTAACACCAGTTTGAAGTAAAAGCGTGCAATGAAATGAAATCAGTAAGTCGATGGTTTCAGAAAAATTATCTTACAATGAAATACATCAAAAACTCATCTTGTTAATTTCAGCATTTCGAATTTGTCTCATCCACTACACATTTACTTGAGTGTTGATGGTTCTGTGTTAACTCAATGCAATGAAGTAACATTTTTAGGAATAGTGCTTGATAACAATTTGAAATTTCATAGCCACATTAATAAAGTCAGTAGAAAAATAGCGTCAGGAATATTTGTAATCAGAAAACTTGTGGCCATTACTGACACGTCACTTCTTCTTACTGCATATTATGGCCTGATTTTTCCTTATTTAAACTATGGAGTAGCATTCTCGGGAGGTGAAAGTTCTCAAACCAACCTTCTTTTTAGACTTAAAAAAAAGTGATTAGGGCAGTTTTTAAGAAGCAATATCGACACTCATGTAAACAGGTTTTTAAGGATTATAGAATTTTTACATTTTTCTCTATATATTTTCCAGTTTATAAAATTTGTTAAGAAGCACACCCAAACCTTCTCTAGTACAACAACCCATAGCCATAATTTACGAAATAAATGTGCACTCGCCATTCCGAAACACAGAACATCATTTTTCGAGAGACACTTAACCTACACAGGAACTAAACTCTTTAACGCTTTGCCTGCATCAATAAGGGGGGACACTTGTGTCAGGTCGTTCGAATGTAGAGTTAGAGACTATCTTCTGGATAGGGCCTTCTATGGCGTTCGGGAGTATTGTCAGGCAGATGCTGACAGTAATCTGTAGATTTGTATATAGATTTAGAATTAGTTAGTAATATTTTATTTTTAATAACATTTTCGTTATGTAAACTGACTTATTTCGTGTAATTTACATTATCAACGAAGTTTGAGTTTGAGTTACATAACCTACATTCTATAAATTCACAAAAGTGTTTAATTATTTAGTATTCTGTATGATTTTATTTTATTTTTCTCGTTGAAGACTAGACAAAGATTATAATGGCCTATAATTAATTATAACATGATTATACATTATAACACTAAGTAATCCTTATATACATTACGTGAAGCCGTTTTTTGTCAATGCAACTCCTCACTTATTTCTTGAGCAATTTAAACGGTTGAGATGTCAAACAATTTGCCTCTCTTCGTAATTGTGCTATAAGGTCTTAATTCTTCAATATTTTTAGCTTGAAGAGTGTTGGAAGCCCTCAAAGTACATTTTTCAGCCATAAGAATAACGTGGGGAGAGATTTAAGTGAACCAAACAGAACAGCTGTTCAATTGTAAATAATGATTTCCAAAAAGTGTTAACAGCTGTTGGAATGTAAACAATGGTGATTGTGATAGTGAGAAGGTTAGATCTTTCATAATGATTAACCAGGGAAGGTTGTAATCATGGTTTTATTCACATTTGATTGTACAACACCGTTATACTGGACTTAAGGCGGTTCGGCCGGCATTAGGGACAAATGAAATCCGCTACACACGCTAGCTGTATGTCTGACTGCTAGGTACTCACAAACAAACACCGACCCTCCCCTTCCCCTGGGATGGATGGGGTATAATTGCAGGAAGTCATTAAAGCTTGATCCTGCAGGTGCTGTGTCTCGCTGTACGTGTGTGTAGCGATTGGATTGTAATATAACATGCAGGTAAAAATACATATCCAAGTTGAGTATATAAAGTTAATCGATTTTGTAAATTGTGTGATATTAAAAAGCATAAAATACCAAACATGACACTATTTCTCGTCATAATAAAATAAAAACAAACATAACATTAATCATTTAAAATAAATTTGCTGATTTGCAGTAAAATTATATAATTTAAAATAACTTATGAGCAAGACCAGTCCTGTGAGGGGCTGTTTTTAAAATTTGGGAATAATCAGGAAAATAGTTTCTTAATTCTGTATGTACCAAGAAAGCCCAAATTGGGTGATCTTGAGGTGATGGATAAAAAATAAAAATGAATAAAACATAAAATGAATCTTTGAGGTGATGGATTTATAGCTATAAGCATAATTTTAATGAAAGAACTATTTGGGATGCGTTTAATAGCTGATATAAAGACTGCAATAAAAAAATTTAAAAAAATGTTTTGACTAAACAGCCTTAAAGGTTTAACTTGTAGTCTAATGAAGTTATGTCAGTTATTTAAATAATCTTCAGCTGTTAAACAAAAACAAATTAAATGAACACGTTTGAAATAGGTTAAGTAATATGATTGTGTGTTTATACTAATAAATAGGTAGCAACGTAAGTAATGTGGGTGAGATACAATAAAAAATTTAATATTTTTATTTTACGTTATACAGTTTATTTAATATTATTTGTAGTAAAAATTCACGATGGCGTTGGCACGCAAAGCGTGCAGAGGTGTTCCCTAGTATGATTATAAATAAGTATTAGCGAGTAATCAGATGGTAGTTGTGTTATAATAAACTGTAAACATAACTGGGCATGTTGATGTAATGTTTACGGCAATGCTAGTAGCATGCTGTTTATTGTTAGAGATTCCCATCCCCCCAATCCTGAAAGTGACGTAAGCCACAACCCAAGATATCCCGTGGCTATTGAAGCTCTTTCTGAGGAACAGTTGACATTATTTAGTAACAATGACTACACTCGTTCATCACACTCATTCGCTCTTATATTCACCCATATCTTCATGATCGGCATCTATTAAAATGAATCAAATTTAACTTTCCCTCTTACTAATGTACACACTGTGTTAAATGCATTGACTGCACTTCCTGCCTGGAAATCCAGATATGGGAATATTTTTTTTTCACACAGCTGCTACTTTCTAAATCAAATTGTTGCCTTTATAACTACAAACTGAATTATTTTTAGGAGCAGTTACAATTTGTACCAAAAGCCATACCACGTAGGAAACAACTGATTAAGAATCGAGACATAACAATTGTTGGCAAACATGGAAAAAGTGACAGCATTCATTCGTCTGAAGAAAGTTCTGCCAGTAGAACAGTTTCAAGGTAAGATATTTTAGAAATTGTTATTTGTAGGTATATATTTTTATTTAAATGAGTAAATATCTTTTTTAACAATGCTTGTTAAAATATTGTCTTTTTTGCTGGTTTTTTTTATTTTTGGGGACACTTATTTTGTGAATAGTTACCAACTTTGCTAACTGCGTAGGTTGAGTCAGTGGTGGCCATTGCTAAGTAGGTTTCATACATTGCTTTCGATAATACACTATTTAAGTATAGAGGACATTATTTTACAGTAGGCCTAGGCAGATCTCACTTTAATTACAAGTCATTTACTTACTCACCCCCTTGCACATGATACTGACAGTCCACTCCCACTTGTACAATGTTGGTTTCCGTCCTACCTACCCATACATCTTGAAACATACCACAGTCACCGTCACCCTGGATGTCAGATGATAAGTACTTAGTGCTTTATGCAATGTGATTACAATGGAAAACAGTATATTTCCCACTATAAAACAGAAATAGTTTTTAGTGGCTGTATTGAATAAGCTAGCTGTAAAAAAAAAAAAACTTACTAGCTCTTACGTGGAATTTAAAATTCTAAGGAATCCTCTTTGCCCTTACTTTACCCATTCCCCATAGACTTTGATCTGAATGGGAAACTTATCAGACTGAGTAAGGGGGCGAAGCAGTTTAGTAGAAGGTGAATATTACTTATAAAAACTTCCAGTCAAGGTCAGGATTCAAATCAGCGCTATTTCTGACTCAAGTACAGAGTTTGGATGCCTTAGACCGCTCGGCCACTGCCCCCTCAGTATTTAATATAGACATGAGCAATTACAATAATCATTAATATGATATATTTCCACTTGCACTCAAACTGAATTAAAATTGGTGTTGGGCCACCTGCCCTTTAGTGTAGTTTCATGCTTTATCAATAATGGCAATTACTGATAATTATTACAAGTTGCTAAACAAGATAATTTTATTAAGTTTTTGCCGCAGTCCTTGTTTATTGGGGACAACTTATTTCCGCAGTCCAATTTATTTGTGGGGAGGCTGCTCTGCCACAAACCTGACCAGAATATTTAGAATTCAAAAAATGGCAGTTAGAATAATTAGCAAATTACATTATAGAGAGTCGTGTAGGCCAGTATTTAAACGGTTAAACCTGCTGACGTTGCCTTGCCTCTATATTTTAGAGACAGCAACATATTGTATGTTTAAAACTGCACTGACAAGAGGCAGAGATATTCACAATCATCATACTAGAAGCAGGGATATATACAGAATTGGAAATCACAGGACGGTAGTCTACGAACACCTACCCTCACAGATTGGTGTTCGTATAATTAACAGACTCCCAGAATGTATTAAAAATGCTACAACGCCCAAGGCGTTTAAGAACCGTCTCAAGAAATGTTTGGCCAAACTGGCATTTTATAGTGTAGACGAGTTTTTTTCATATAATTGGGAAGCCACTGAATTTTAAAATTGATACTGGAAGACATTTTGGAGGTATAATTGGCGAATGAATGGGAATTTGGGTGCGTGAAAAAAAAATGTATGTTTGAAAGTGTTATTGTGATTGAATGGATGGCAAATTTTATTTTATTTATTAATGACTATTGCGATACAATTTTGTCAATTGTTAACAAGATGCAATAAAAAATATATTATTATTATTATTATTATTATTGGCAATTAATACATTAGTTTTTTTCTTTTGCAATGTGGTGACAAAATATTTGACATGTCATGAAAGCTATATATTTTATTAACTTTACCACATGACTATCTTTACCAATATCACTGTTGCTATCATGGCCTATAAATGTGTTGCTGTAGAACTCTCTAACATTTAGCGTTACTATATAGTTTGTGTTCAAAGTATGTAGTTCTGACCAACAGTTAATTAGCTTGTTGTGCAAAAACTTAACTATTCTGAAAACATCATAGGAAGCCTTAATTAATTTACCTCTACTAATAAAATTAGTGAATTCAGTGCATGCCTGTGTCTTACCTCCTCTGACAAGCTTAGAACATTCTTCGCAAGTACTTTAATTTTGAATCTAATTTACTAACAATGTATCCACAAATGTAAGAAATTATGTTATCTTTAAAAAATGAAGATATACTATCAGTATTTTTTTAAGATGTCCAAAGAGGAGTTTTCATCCTCATCAAAGTCTACCTCAACTTGATTTTGAATTTGTGACAAATTGTGTCAAACTATAGGGAGTTACTTCCCTACTATGAAGTTACGCTGTTTCGAAATATCAGTTTACGTAAGGCTTATCTTAACTGTTGTATGTTAGGATTGTTATTGTGACCATTGCTTTACCTCTTCCTTCTTTTATAATTCATTTAATTTTTCTTTATACTTAAAATCTATAATACAGTGTTCAGAAACAATTAATCTGCAATCAGCTAATGCATTGCGGCACAGTTTAAACATGGCAAGGGTCTAAAACAGCACATATTTTGCTTGGAACATCTTGAACTACAAAGTGCGGGTTTTCCCGGAAATCACAACCTAATATTTTCAAAGCACTTGTTCCATCAAAGGTAACATTTCAAACAAGTACTCCAACTTCAAAAAGCTGAGAAATAGGCATTTTTATCAACTATGAGATAGCAACTGAATTAAGCTTGTTAATACAAAAAATAGCCTACAACACACTTAAAATGGCCTTTTAGAGTAACTATTTGAAATACTAAACTTTCAGTAGCGAGTGTTTCTTGTTTGTCAACTTTCATTCCTCCCATATCTACACATCCCAACGTTTTACCAGTATTATGGTCAAATATCAATTGTTTCCTAATGCACATTGAATCAAATACTAAGCTCACGTGTTTCAAATGCTCATTACTATTTACATGTTTCTTTAAATACTGGTATACTTCATGCAAAAAACCAGGGCTTCGCTTAAAATGTGACATCCACACTGTCTTAGAGTTGAAGGACTAGGCAGGCGCAATTGTTTATTTCTAAGAAACCTGTAAGCTTTTGGGGGAATGAAAGTAAATAGTTACAGCAAATATTATTGGACTTGCTCTTATTTTTATTGCTTAGATTATTTATTACTAAATGTAGAGAAATTATCCTCTAATAAACCAATAAGCCTCTGAGGAGACTCAAGTTCTTTCTTAAGTATATTGATGATGTCTTTCAAAGATTTAATTTTATTGTCACAACGTTTTATTCTTTGTTTTAATAGTTTAACTTGATGTCGCAGCCTTGCCTTTGTGGGAGACTCAGTGACCGAGAGAACAAAGAAACAAAAGTTAATTTTGAACATTATAAGGGAATTTGTATTTTATAACTTCATTTTATAAATTGAGGGACTTCACTTCAACACAATTACCAACAAATGCATAATAACACACCTTAATAGTTGACTATTATAGTGTTCTTAGAGACACGAGCAATCCAATCTTTCCCAATAACTAAATAAAGAATATGTATTGATTAAATTACAGTCGACATTTTAATTTATAGCACAATTGCTATGTATTTTTAATTGATTTATGGATGACCTTAATTGTTAATGTCAGTCACAGAGACTCAATCGTCTCTGTTGTAAGTTTCTTCCTATATACTGCTTGAATGTAGTAAATGTGTTTACTTACAGAAGTTGTTTGAGGAGAAACATTTGAATAGGTCACGTTATTATCTCCATCTTGATTAAATTTGTTGTCTTGCACGGCCACTTTTGAGGTTGTTGGTCGAGAGTTCGTAGGAACATTTTCTTTCCTTACAGCTATTTTTTGAGGAGTTCGCACTATTCCCGCTTTAGGTTCATCTATCTGTAAAACATAAAAATAGAATAGATGAATAACGTATAAGTAGCCTATGCCTAAAATAATACCCTGAAATATTAAGTATTCGGATCTTTTAAAATGGACAACAGTTCATGGCTGAATTACTTTTTACAGCATTTTTCGGTATTCTTTACATTACCTATAACTATATATATATATATATATATATAATATTGCAGACAGGTAGAAATTACAACATTCTAGAGAAAACTATATGATTTTACCACTCAAACTTACCTTCACTCTTTCAATTATCCTTTTTATTTTTGGCGGCGGATTGGATTCGAGCAAAAGAAAATTGAAAATTGTAGGTACTGAATTTATTTTCAGTATAGGTCTAATGCTTCCAAGATCAAAAGATTCTTGGCTAAAGTGCTTGCTACACAGTCTTTAATGTTCAGTTGGAACAAAACCTTTCCTTTTGGTAGCAATCGTCCATTTGTTAAGCAGGTTTGCATCTTTTTGAAATCTGGAACACACGTTCTGTGTTTAGTTATTTATAAACCATATATAGGCATATTTGTAGGCTTAGTGTACATATATTTTGTTGGTCATTTTAACATTGTGGCTAAATGTTAGATAGGGACTTAATAGCCTTAACTTTATGCCTAAAGAAAGGTATTTTTCATTTTCACTGTCATAGTTATTATTCCAATTCAGCTAGGTAGTAATATATTAATTGCGTTCACTGAATATTATGAAAAAGCTCTTTGCCCGTACTTGCAACAGGTGAAATTGATCATTTTAAAATAATACAAACATTATATCACATACAAACAATGTAGGCTATATTTATAGGTGAAAACAGATTACAATAGGTGAGGTATTGATTATTTTACTGCAGCAGTTCTAATATTAGCAAGAGATAAATAAAATTTCATTTTCAAACGTTATAGTTTGGCAATTCATATTAAATGTGATGGATGGTATATTTTGTTTGCTAATAAACAGTAACAACATGTGTAATTACAGTCTAATTTGCTATATCACTATTTATTTAGATATAAAAAACGATCTTACTTACCGATGAAAGGAAATTCCAAAGTTTTTCTCAGAACGACTGTTACAACCGTAGGCGGTACAGAAACATACCATCGCAGCCTAAAACATCACAATAATAGCATGCGTTTATATGAGGCGGCGAGTACAGAGTCCCGCCAGTGGGTGGAGTAGTGCTGTGCCGTTTCTGTGGCAAGCCTTGCGGTGGGAGACGGTAATCCAGTCCTCTTATATAGATCAATGGCTGTTATTCGACATTCCGTTTAAACCAACACACCCGTCCCGAAATCTCCACCGTAAGAAAAGTCTGATTTTCCGAGATAGCCGGGACCGGAACAGACTTTTATACAACAAAAATCGGTTAATTTGTTACAACAGTTGATTATGTAGTACATGTACTGTATTACGTGAATTACGTAACAATGCAATACAGCAATAAGTAACTGGTCAGCTCCTGTATTTTTGAATGAGTAGATACAGTAATTTTGTTGCTCACTGTCCGATCTTACGTTCAGTTTTAGCGCAGGCTGTACCGTGTGAACGGCGTACACTACTTATAAGAAGTGTAATTTTAGACTTGTGTATAAAGTTCATTTATAATTGTTTCATTTTATATTAAGTACATTTTGTTCATTTACCTTTAATTTTAGGTATTGTTAAATAACTCTGTATTTAGCAATTTATACATTATAATGTACTGAATTTTTATTACGTTGTATTTCTTATTGTTATCAGTTTTATTATGTGTTCAATAACCCAAAGTAATGATTGTTTAAACAGTACTAAAGTGTTAATTCTTAGTAAAATGCATTAAAGTACTTAGTTATACAAAAGTTAAAGTTTTTATTGCAATTCCCTATTATCTTACACTTTCACTTATCCGACGTCATCACTGCCCGTATTAAGCGAGGTTATACTGTAATTGTAAATATTATATGTGTTGGTGATAACATTTCAACTTAAAATTTCATTTTCAAAATTTAAGAATGCCTATAGAAAACTTAGATCAATATCTAAGTAGCATTTTACATGCTTACTAAGTTATCTTGTTTCTTTTTTCATATAGGGAAGTCATTGTGGAAGTTCACAGTTCAAGAACTAGATTGCTTTTGTCCAGCAGTGACGATGATGTTTTATCAGAGAAAAGGGAAAAGAAAAAAAAGAAATCAAAATGGAAACAAGTGGCAGAAACGGCTAAAAAATTTCAGACTGAAGGAAAAGAAGCCAAGAACTTTCAAACAGAGGAGAGCCCTGAGAGGGGAATCCCTTCAAGATTGTCCAATAGGAGTTATACCATAGAAACACCAACTTTTCCTGTAGAGGATATAAAATTGTTAACATACAGTCAAAGAAGCAGTAGTATCAAAGACTACCCATCAAACAACTCTAGCCCCTCCCGTAGAAGCTACATCATAGATGCACCGACGATTCTTCAGGGTTCAGACCAGTCTGTTTTGCCAAAAATGAAAACTCCTGTTCCTCTTCCGAGAAGGAAATCGCTCAAATTAATGCCTGACTCGAATGAATGTAATGGTTTGAAAACAAATAATGGTTTCAACACTGGGGTTGAAGGGGATAATGTTATTACATTGTTGAAAACACCATCACACCTCGGAGGTGATTCAAACACGTCAGATAGTGTTGTTGTGCGACTTCAGGAATCTAACGAGCACACAGAAGATGACAGAGAAATGCCGCTAGCTGTTAGAAAGTAAGTGTACACCCTATCATAGCATTGTTAGCATAGTTTTTTAAACTTAAAATAATGTAATCCTATCTTTAACACTTTTTAACTCTTTCCATATAAAAAATTACACTAAAAGTTTTGTATTAAGCCACACATGGTCAAAAATATGATGCCTAAAGCTAACTCAATTTTATTAAATAAGTTCTTTTAAATGAAATCAAATATCCATATAGCATCAATATTTACTCTGTAATGAAAAATAAAATAAAATAAAATAAAATTTTATAGAATGAAAATGAACAAAATGAAAACAAAAGTAATGAATAAACAATATTTATTTGTAACATTAAGCTATAATCAGTTCTAATACAACTTTCGAACATAATTTAAATAGTTAGAATTATTTAAATTATAGAGTAAACTTTTAAAATAAATTAATAAGTTGTTTTGAGGGAATGGAAAAATGTTGAAATAAAGTAAAATTGTATAGAGTCAATTTCACAAAATTATACATCATATCATTGATTTACAGCATTTTTAATTTCAACTTCACTCTCAAGTTTGAAATATATACATAAAATCAAATTCATAAAAAAGATAAATAAAAAAAATGCACTAGTCTAACCTATGGAGCAACGCAAAATAGTTGAGCGCAGACTGTCAGTGTGACGACGTGAATGGACATTGTCAAATTTGTGTGCATTGCCAGATAGCCACCTGTACGTCATATTTTCTCACTATTCATATACACAAATTAAATATGCCTTTGTGTCACGTGTAATGGTCATTCGAGCACAGAAAAGTCCCAGTTAAATCTATTGGTATTAAAAGAAATTATCTTTGAACGTAATTTAATTCTTACACCTACTGACATGGTCGGCTCTTTGGGCATTTCGGTAATGACGTGAACTGACGTTGTTGGCTTGGAAAAGGTTAATTAAAATGATTAAAAGTAAGATTATATCATTTTTATTTCATTGCACACCTTTAGGCTATAATTTCATTACAGTTCTTTATTTAACCCTCAAAAGGTCACAGCTCATTTTAAGTTGACATTGAACTTTCATGGTGTTATTGATATGAATAACAATAACACCATGAAAGTTCAATGGTGTTATATTAGTTGTATAATGTCCATTGGAAGTGCTTATCAATAGTAATGTAGTATTATTAATTCTACACTACGCCCAAAGCAGTTATGATGTTCCAGAAGGTCATATGATGGCAACTCATTTTAATGCTTGTAATGGATTTATTTCGTGTAATCCCTTAACCCTCAAAGTGGCAGTTACTTTATCCTAAAATGACAGGCAATTTTTGTTTAATTTGTAGACATTTGTAATGAAATTTATAAAAAATATTTAATACTGTAAACCTACTTATATTTGGTATCAATATGTTCATAACAAAGTAGGCCTCCACATAATATATAAAACATTGAACAAAATTATTAATTTTTTTCTGCTTAATATTTTAAAATTTGTTTTCATAAATCACAAAAGGTGGGAGGGGGGTACCCCTAGGAAACAACATTTGGCATAGAATATAAATATTATTGATGATTTTTGTATTTTACTTGCACAATAAATACTGTAATAAATTTGCAAAATGTAATTATTTTAGTAAAAATATTTTAAATGAGTATTTTACGACAAGCTGAAATGAAATTTATGAATTGTTATTTAAGGCAAAAGCGGAAGAAAAAAAGGAGAAAAAGTTCCTCCAAGTCAAGGGATCAATTGGAACTGCAAGAGATGACGTCAAAACGCCACGTTGACGCAGACAGTTTGGGAGAAACAGTAACACAGTCTACAGCCAAAGGGAGCCTAAATAGTGAAATGGGAGACAGTGATCCACAATCTAATGGTAAATATTTGTATGGTAAAGCCTCCGGATAACCTTGTGAAAAATCTATGGGTATAAAGTTACCTTAAATTCTGTGGGTATCCAATTTTACTGTAAACTACAGCTGTTTCTAAGTATTTAACACTACATCATCAAGGTTGGGACATTCACACACAAAGTTATTTTACACAATGCGTCACGAGAAAACAAAAAACCCGTAACACTTGTCCTGTACAGGTACTAAATACCAGGATAAAGTCATTTTACAAAGTCATGGTTACCAGGAAACCGCCGCGACCACACTTTTTTTTTTAATAATAGAATATTTAGTACCTGAACAGGACAAGTGTTATGGGTTTTTTTGTTTTCTCGTGACGCATTGTGTAAAATGACTTTGTGTGTGAATGTCCTAAGCCTGATGATGAGGTGTTAAACACTTCAAAACAGCTGTAGCTTAAGGTAAAATTGGATACCTGACGGAATTTAAAGTACATATTTATCGTTAAGTTTGATTGTTATTGATAAACTAACATCCAAATGTCGGACAACTTATTGTAAAGATTTTAAGATGTCAAATACAGTAATTCAAAAACAGCAACAAGTAACAAAAGTAAGAGCTAAACCAATAGACGATTACTCAACAGGAAACAACAACAAAAGTAGCCATAAATATAGCAACACAACCACACGATAGTGCAAAAACTCTACCGACAACAATCATTAGAATCTAAAAATTGCCAACAGCTATTAATAAGAGACTGTAATAAATAATATAAGTAACAGTACAATAAATAAAGCTATATAATATATGTAACAAATTAAACAACAAGAACAATCAACAAGAATACAACACTTAGGAACAAGATTTACATACTCCACAACTATGTAGATCAAGATATATCTGTTAATTAAGGATGTCGGTTACGGAAAATCCATGAAATTTTCAGAATTTTTTTGCTGAGAGATTGTTTAGAGCAAAACTCATATTGTGTTTTAAATATGAGGTGTATCTGAAATCTAAGGACCATTTTCTTTCTAGCACTGTGACAACGGTAGAGTTCTGAAAATGTGCTCTATATTTTAAACTAGTTTTGTACAAAATATTCACTAATTTTCAAGCACTTGTAGTAGATCTTATCCTTAAACAAAAGAACAAAAATCATGCCTGAAAACAGCCACAGCTCTGGTATTTATTTATTAACTTTTTTATTTTAATCAATCACTTTGAAAACCTTAAGCAAAGTTTGGAAGAGGTCATTTGTTGAATCAATTCACCAGTAATGATTTGGTTTAAAAGTTACCTCTTTCTTCACTATCAGGTAAGAACAATCAGAGCATAGCCAGTCACTTTTTTGTCTGTACCGGTGCATTTTTTTGAAGATGAACAACAAGTTATGATAGACAAATAACTGACCAGCTGCAATCTCAAGCAAACCAGTTCTGAAAAGTTGTGAAAAATCTCAAGGCAATACTATTGGGAACTATCTGTTTTGTTATCATTTATTTTCTAAATCAAGACAAGGCCACTCATTTTCTAGTTTGTTGTCAATGAAATACCTCCAAAATTATCCACATTTATACTCTGTCAATCATTTCAATCACGCAATAAATATTCGTAAACTAACAATGAGTTTTGGCTGCTTAAAATTTATTACGTTTAAAAAACTTTTTAAACAAATAAACTTCTTTATCTTTGGGAGTGTCTATAAATTCTAAACAATCATAGTTAACACAATCGCAATACTAATCAAACACAATTACACTAACGCAAAGCTAGTGATGTAGGGTAACTATATGAATTAAGTCATCTACTATTGGCAAGCGCATGAGTCGTGTCATTCACAAGGAATTGATTGCTTTCATAATCAGGCAATCTAAACATAATTAATATATTAATTGTTTAGAGAAATTGTATTTTAGGTTGAAATAGAAATTGCCTTCTGTTACAAAGAAATTTTATTTAAGGAAAATGATGTCTATTTTTAAAAATTATCTTTCTCAGGTGAAAAAATTGTATGTGTAACCATTCACGGTGTGGATTGTCCGTTGGTGGATCCATTAATTCGACACCCCATGGTGGGACTGCACATTTTTAATACTACCACTGGCGAGTACTTGAACAAGTCAGAGCCAAGCCGTTCTGTGTGCTACTTTGAGGAAACTACTAGCTACATTCCACCCATCATGACACATCCATTTCATTTCAAGCATCACAAGTAAGGCTCCGATTTAAATCTTATATAAAAATAGATGTTATACGTATATATAATTTAGGTTGATTGTTAATTAGTCTATTTTCTGGTATGCAAAGTGTAAAGAACAAAATAATAATAATGTTGTTTGACAACCCAAAAACTGGTGATCAGACAGTCTATCACTCCAACAACTGATAATTAGACAAAATTGACATAGGTAGGCTAGTTAGTTATGTTATGTGGGTATTTTATTATTAGTTGTAAATAGAAATTAAAATTTTATAGTAATTGTTTCAAGCTGAAAAATGAACGGAAATTGAATTTTCCTCTACCTTGTTACCAAGGAAATGTCAAATTTTGGCAAAAGGTGCACAAGGCCTATTTTCAGTTTTGTCAGTATTAAATTTTTTATTTTCATGAATATTCCTGTAAACTATATTTTCTAAAGGTTTATGAAGTGTAGAACACCTGGTATATCTTGAAATTATAGATTATTCAATATACATAATTTTTATAGGCATAGTAAAAATAAAAAAATGTTTTTTTATTAAAAATAAAACTAAATTAAATTTGTATCGTCATTATATTTAGTTCAGATAACAATATATTATTTTATGAAGAAATTTGTATAAAATAATAGACAATAAAATCATAATTAGTATTTTTAATCTTTTTTTGACAATATCCTTGTGAAATAAGAAAAAATGGCTCGCCATTAGATGGGGTAAAGGGTGATTGATCAAACATTGTTTTTTTTATTTTTTATTGATTAAATGTGTTGGTTTTCTTTAAAGGAAAGAATGTGTTGAGACAACAAAAAATGTCTATGGAGATATGACAACTTAAAGTGGCTAGTTGCCTTATTTATAGGTACATAACTGATGAAGAAACCAGCTGATAAATGTTGTTACAGTTTTGAGAATATAGTGGACAAAAGGTCCCAACCACCCTATTATAAAGTAAATCTGAAAAAAATTGTTTTATTTCCAAGTATAACCAATTGTTTTATGTAAGTTACATTTGTACAAATTTGGAATTGACATTTTTTACAATTTTTTTATTTTTTATTTTAATTTTATTTCCCACGGTTTAACCAATTTTACAAAAGTACAATAACATACAAGATGGCAGTCTATGATTCACGTTACTTACTATGATTATGAACTATAACTGACAATCAAACACTTCAGTAACAACAATTTAAAATAGTTTGAACAGTCCAATAGCATAATAAGCATAATATGTGTAACCATCGTGTAACAATACAAAAAATCCTACAAATAGTAACAGCAACAAAAATCTAATAAATAAATAACCCAAGTAGAATATACAGTTATAACAGATACAATAATATAAATAACAATAAATAATAAATGTAGTAATAAATAACAATAGATAACATAAATAAAATATAAAAAAGGTAACAATAATAATTATATATAAATGCGTGAAGTTTGGGGAGAAATGATTGTGAAATTTCAGATTGCTTATAGGTGTAGGAAAGTGCGAAAAGTGGGGAGACCATGCCCCCACATACACAGGTGTAGCCCTTTAACGCAGCTACCTAAAGATGGAACAATCACTACACTGGTATTAAAAGTGAAATATGCAATGTGGGGAGACCATGCCCCCAACAACACAAGTATGGCCCTTTAACGCAACCTCCAAGCACCCACTTCACAGAAACTAACTCCACCAGAAATCAATTCTAATCCATTTGCACAAAGAAGACTCTACTCTCCATTGTTGTTAGCCAGGGATAGGACCAGACGTCGAAAAGTTCCCAAGGAGTCAGAGAAGAAATCCACCACATTGCAGGCCTCGTTTCCAGCTCTCAGTATTCTGGGAATAGGACTATGAAGAAGGTAGTTTGTACTTCTGTATCTGATCTCAAAAAGGTAATGCGATCTAGTAGCTGAGGGGACTCTAAAGTTAACCAGTTGTAGCAAATGAGGACAATCAATATCACCATTGATCAGCTTGTAGAGAAATTAACTTTGGCTGAAAGATTATATTGATAATATATAAAAACATCATTGCTAGAGTTTATGTACTTTAGTACAATTTGTGGGGCAAGTCAGATGAGGGAGATAGAGGGAAGGGAAATAGTTAGTGAGGAGGATGTTTACTATTAAAGTTTTATTGTGACACTACTCTGTACTCCATGTATAAGAATAAAGACATTTTGACTTTGACTTAAAACGACAGTAGCAGTGAGATGTATAACTATATTCCTTTGAGCGCTCAACTTAATCTTAATTGGTATCGACCCGCCCACCCACCCACAAACGTACAGTGGTATCGACCCGTCTGACCACTCACAAACATACAGTGGTAGCGACCCGCCCACCCACCCACAAACGTACAGTGGTATCGACCCGTCTGACCACTCACAAACATACAGCAGTAGCGACCTGCCCACCCACCCACAAACATACAGTGGTATCGACCCGCCCACCCACCCACAAATGTTTTTCCATCAATAATCCTCTCCAGCCAGGTTTTTTTCACTATAACAACACTTATTAAATGTTTATTTATTTCAATTAAATTTATTATTTATTAACATAATCATTGATATAGGTAATAGCGATATGTTTACATAAAATATGAATCTACACAAGACATAAAGAAATATATATGTAAATAAGGTTCAAGCAAATGGTGACTAACTAGAAGATACTCCCATTCAGTTGTTGGTCTTCAGGTATTCTTCCAATGAGTAGAGGGGTCTCTTCAGTAGTCAGTGAGCCTCTTCTTTAGCTGTTGTGAAGAGGTGTTTTTGATTTCTTCCCCCCCGGCAACAGGTTGAATAATTGGGCTCCAGCATATGTCGGTTTTTTTACTGAACAGATTAAGGTGATGGTGTGTCTTCATCAATTTAAAAAAATCACTTAAAACTATTATCTAAGTATACACGAATATCTTCTCCATTTACATACACCAAGGTAGTTTCACATACAACACACACAGACACTAAGGATGAGAAACGATCTGATTTCTACTTCTTTCCACTCTACATAGTGAACTCTCCCAATCAAACTCTATTTTTATTTGTGATCTCATTGATTAATGTTTTAGCGTAACCATTCTAATTAGCATAAGAAAATGATAACCATTCAGTTTATAAATCGTCTAAATAGTCTTTGGCAATCAAAAAATGACACATGTGGTAAACAAGTTTGTTTGTGTATTGATTAATTTGTTGTTTTTTTTTTTTTTTATAATGAGCAAAATAGACATTTATTTAACTATTCCTGCTTAACCCTTTGCACTCCAACGTCCGATATTTCGGACAATTGAGTTTATGCCAAAAACTCCGACGTTCGAAATTTCGGACGATCACTAAATGTGCCAAAAACTCCGACGTCCGATAGATCGGACGTTCAAAATATATTTTCTGCTGGCTTTATATAATTTCCAAATGCGCTCAAATTACGATATAATAAACTTCGTTAAATATAGTTTAGCGTAGTAGTACTTTATAGTGTACTCTATGGAATATTATTTTTCAGCAGTCGTTTTTACAGCCGTTTTGGCGCGTGCGAACGACTGGGACCGACACAGTCGCATGGTTTTGCGCGGGAACCGTCAGACACACATGCTAATAAATAAATACTTCCTAGTCTATTTGTAAATACTGTAGATATATATATATATATATATATTGTAATATTTATTGTTATCTTGTTATTGGCTTGTTTATGCCCACTCACAGCCACTTTCCAGGTCTGTACTAAGACCCAATATTTCTTTGTGCATTTACATTGTATAAACACTGTTGATTTTTGTTTTTAACTTATAGTTTTATTGTTATTGCCTCTGTAGTTGCATAAATGGCCCTTCACAGTAGGCCTATTATGCTTTAAATATGATGACATCCTGTACTTTCTAAGGCTTTACAGTTGTTACCTACTTAGTCTACACCATATTTTTAATAAATCTTTTATGTGTAGCCTACAAACCTTATGAAAGATCTCGTTGGAATATGTTTTCTTGAAGCTAAAGTTAGCTGGTGTCCCATGCTTACCTTGAATATCCATGCTAGAGTAGATCTCCCCTAGTGTTAAATATCTGTTAGAAGGCAATGATTAAAATATGTTAGCGTTTTTATGACATGTAAAACTGCACTGAGGTTGATTAAAAAGTAGTTATCTGGTTAATGGTGTTAAGATATAAGTTAGTAACACAAGCCATGAAAGCCCACCAAGGATGAACCATTATTAACACCAACCCATCACATCACATTCGTTAATTTGACACTGGTTAACACACAAACACTGAACACATATAACACAAATGGGCAAAGGCAATTGAAAATAATGCAAACGAATAATATCTCTTGTGATTTCTCTTTAGGATTCTTGATTTTTAATCTTTGAGTCTGTTATTGGTTATGTAGTAAACAACGTGACGCTGCTGCTGGCTGCTCCCGCTCCCGTGGTGACAGGCTTGCTTAACAGCTGTGGTCGCTGCGGAGGGGGGGCATCAGCTGTCGTTGCCATAGAGTAAGATTTGATACTCTTTACACATCCAAATGTACAATAGTTCTTAAGATTTATTAATGCCACTTCTATTGTTAACTAGTTAAGTTTTAATACCCACCATCTGCCACTACTATACACACTGATATGTATTGTTTTCATTACTGTATATTCTTTAATATTATACTGTTTTTTTTTTTATTTCTAAATGTAATGTATAAAATATGTAATTTCTGGATCCTGCTGATAAGTGAGTTCTCACTTAGCAGGGCCACTGCATGTAATATTTCGTGAATAAAAATATTCTATTCTATTCTATTCTATTCTATTCTATTCTAAAAATATTCTATTCTATTCTATTCTATTCTATTCTATTCTATATATCTTTATTCATTTGTGTGTTTTCAAGTTTCTATAACATTTCATTTTATCAGCTGTTTGACAATTTTTATTATTTTACGATTTTTGACCTTGTGGCTTTAGCAACAAACATTTTATAATTAAATATATTTTTTTTGAATTTTTCATTGTTACTGATACATTATACATCATTTGAAGTTATAAAATAAATGAGACTAGTGCTTCAGAATCAAAGTTGATCAGAGAACATAATATACTATATATATGCAAAATTTAGAATTTGTCAAAATTTCAACAAATGTTTACCAAGGACTTATTTATGAAGTTAAGTGCATGAAATTTTGCATAAAAGTTTGTAATTATACAAGAAACATAATTATAACAATGATTTATAATAGGTCAATGCAATTTTTTATAGTTATAAAGGTTCAAAATTAACTTTTTAAAAAACATTTAGGTATACATTTTTAATAACTTAAAAGAAAAATATATATAAATTATTTTTATTTTATAATTATATTTTTTTTTACATTCAGAATATTATAACAGAAACAACAAAACGTAAATCATAGTTGTAAGTTATAAAATAACTAAATTATGAATATTTTATAAAACCCTTACAATATTGGCAAAATGGGCTTAGAGTTTTTCGCTAGTACTTTACTAACATAGACTGGAGTTTTTGGCACCGACCAAAATTTTTGTCCAGAGTGCAAAGGGTTAAATATGTGTACGTAAACTTAAAAGGGCTGGTAATACTTTTGAAAGATTGTTATTATTTATTTGAGTTTTTCTTTTATTATTAGATAATGCAAAGCAAAGTATGAATCAAGAACAGTAAAGTGAGAAAATTGAGATTATTTGCATTGCATTAGTGTTCTCTCCATACATATACTTTATTTTTGAGAAATGGCCGATCCCCTTCACATCTCGGTAAATAATACATTCAATACTAAAGCTGTACAATACAATATTCTTTATTTTACAAATTCATGGAGAATTGAAAATGTGTCACAAACAATGTGTAGTTACGTTTTCACCATGTGTGACTGTATATAAAAATAAAAAACTTATCCTTATGTGTGAAAGTTAAAAAAATTTTTTACCTTTTTACCATAATATAGGTACTTTTTATCCACGGCCATCAGCCCCTGGTGAACTATTTTACCAAACAATTTATGTCTAAGAGTTTCTACACCACACTATTTTTAAAATAAAACTAATTTTTAATATAAGAAATTAGGTAAAACAAATGAAAAATATTAAAATAACTATTTACAACTCCACTTCTAACATTTTTTCACATTTAATCTAGTTTAAGTGGAATTTTTCAAAACCACTATGGTAAACAATACAGGTTGTCGAGGGTATTCGTTGCTTGTAAATACAGTCTTTTTAATTTTTCCAGGTTCATCTATCATAATTATTCATTAACCCTTTGAGTGCCATGCCCAAAATTTTCTGATCAAAAAGTTGTACAGCCAGTCTCTAAACTCATAGTCATGCTCAAAAATGCCGAGGTGAAAACAGCGATTTTGTAACAATGTTTTACAAAAATCATAGCTTTGTTTCTATGTAACATATTTTAACAAATCTGGTATCAAATTGCTTCTTATAACCATAGCAACCAAGGAAAAATAGTAACAAGTTAAACATTTAAATAAAAAAATTATCACAACAAAAATAATATATAAAAATAAAAAAAATTTTTTTTTTGTATTTGATTACAAATAAGTAACTGAAAAAAGAATAATTTTACTGTCGGAAATCATTTTATTTTGAACCTTATTTTATTCCTAACATGTATACCAAATTTCATGTTTTTTTATTATAAAATAAACGAATTAGCACTGTTTATATATATTTTAACAATTGAAAAAAATCATGGAAATTCACAAAAAACTATAATTATAATAACGCAGATTGTAAAGAAATAATAAATATATACAGATTATAATACAAACAAAGCAAATAATAACAAAACAACACACAACAACAAAACAATGACTGAATCGGGTACTCACTGGGGCAGACTGACTATGACAGTAACAAACAATGAACGTCTGACCAGCTGTCGTCCGCTTGGGTTGTTATTAGTTCTGGAGTGATGTTTTTTCCTCCAAAGACTTTTGAATGAGTAGTAATCGACTAATAAATGTTCGGTCATCCTGATAAATGATTACGAACATCGATATTTACGTAAAACTCGAGTATACGATCGAAAATAATTGGTGGCGATATATCGCCACCTGGCACTTTTCACTCAATCAACTGGTGGCGATATTTCATCACCGTGGCACTTTGTTACTAATTATTTGGTGGCGATATTTCGTTACCGTGGCACTAAAAGGGTTAATATACACAAACACTACACTAATAATAACATTCAAACTAAAAAATAATAGAAACATTAAAAATAACAATAACTGGAAACTTAAAACCATTTATTATTATTCATTTCTAAGACGCTTATTGCAGAGATATGGGCGAATATGAGGGGTGAATAAGTGTAGATGAACAAGTTACTATCTGAGTTCGACTTAGCTCAGAAAGGACTATTTATTAATATCCCAATAGACAGGGCAAGTATGGGACCTACAGCTTTATGTGGAATCCGAACCACATAGTGTTGGTCTGATTTTCAGCTAACTGACAAGTCTGAAAACGTCTCTCCCTACACAACATCTGAGCATTGACTACCATCCAACATGGACAACCCAGACTTCTCTAGTAGTGTTTACATCGATGGCAACCATTCACCGGATGCTGTGTCGGTGTTAAGAGGACTGAGCATGAAACCTATCGCCTACAATCTCCCAAACACTGTCCCAAAGTAGCTGGGTTACAGCAATGCACCACCAGTGCTGACCATCTTACCATCTGCTGCTCGTAGGATACTACAGAAATGTGAGTCCATTGGCATGTGAACTTGGCAAAGGCTGGCTGGAGACTAATTTAATAAATGTGAGTGGGGCAGCATGGCTGACAAGACGGCCATCAGCCACTACCGATAACAACTACTTGGCCGACTAGACGGTCACGCATCCACTAGAGGTAGGGCGCCATGACCAACTTTACGGCCACATAGCACTGAATGGGTCAACCTTACACTGCCCATTCCCCGTAGATAGCTGATTTGTGCGAGGAACTTATTCAGACAGAGTAAGTGGGTGAACCAGCATAGTAGAAGGATAGTAGGAATTAATATTCCAATTTAGACCATGTTCGAACCTGCGCTAAATCTAACCCAGACCCATAGTTCTGATTTCTGAGACCGCTCAGCCACTGGCTCTTCCAAATATGTTTAAATTTTTGCTTTTTTTTTAGGTCCATGCAGCCCCAATGGGAAGAATGTCTTGTGCTTAATGAGAATATTTCTCATTTATTCAAATCACACACACTACTGCTGTTTGAGCTTTGTGACTTTCTCCCTGCATCAATTGCTGGGTCCATCATTCGTCAACGTAAGCTGGGCAACATGGCAGGTTGGCACCCCGTAGCCTGGGCATTCGTGCGTCCCGTGGGGGCTGATGGGACATTCAATGTAGGGTCCAGACTCAGGCTGCAGCTCTACCGGCCGGCCAAACCTCAGAAGTCACTGAGACCTCGGACACCTGCTGTATGTAGTGATGATACTTAATATTTTCATATTTTTATATTAGGCCTATTTATAAGCAATTAACTTATTGCAGAAGTCAGTTTTTCACAGATTTCATTCTAAAATATTTAGAGAAGAATTGTGGAATATATTAAAATAATACTTTCTTGAAACAATAAATTTTATTAACACAATGCTGTTAACATTCTACTTGGTAGGCTTACTAATGAAGGAATAAATGAAATTGTGTTGAAGTTCAAAGTAAAAAAGTTTGTAAAATTAATTCTTTCTAGTTAATTTTTTTGTTTATGTTATATATGTGAGGTCCCATATCCACAAACTTGGCCAAAAATACTCGTTCATTCTCGTGATGAAGAAATATATTTTATACTTTTTGGTTTTCTGTATGTAGTTTCGATGTTGCTGTTTCATCAATTTATAACTAAACTATCAATTTCAAAATATTTCTCTTTGTGATAATGTAGAAATATATAGAATTAAAGGTTATATTTTGACTTTGGTATCATTATTTGTGATACCAAATGTCACCAGACATTGTAACATTGTTTTGTTACTGATTGCCATACAATCTTTTATTTATTTGTGTTTTTCTTAACGGTCAGGAATTTGAGACGTATCTTGTTTCAAATATTGTTCAGCATTAGTCTAGTTAGTGACATTTTGAACCAGTCTCAGATTGTTCACTGCTTTTTGCAAATATTTTTGAAATTGTATCTGTTTGATTTTGAATTTATTAAAGATATAATAATATTGTTACTATTATGATATACTCATCTAAAAAATTATAGTTAAATTTGCTGTGAAGCTTTATTTTTGTGAAATTGTAAAAATAGACCCTAAAATACAAAAATAACATGTATTTTTAACACAAAATATGTTTCCATTGGTAAATATTAATGATTATTAAATATATGATGTAAACATCACTCTGTTTTATTTGTGAATTTATGAAATTTATTTGATGAAATGTATAAAGAAAAGACTTAAATTAATAAATATTTATTTGAAAACAGCACAAAAAATCAATTAATTTAATAGATACTGAAGAAAATAAAGTCATGGTAGTTAATTTGTGTTTTTTATCATTCCTATGAGTGGTATTTTAACCAAACGTTCATAAAATTATTTTAGATTTAAGCCTGTAATCCTCTACATTGAAAGCTTAACCCTTTCCCCTCGGAACTGTCTGTTAAAAAATGTTCTCTCAGATCAGGTTTCCAGTACAGTTGGCCACACAGTGCTCGGCAGTCGAACACCTGCTTCTGACCCGTAAGGTCGGGTGGCCACCTGGGTTAGCCATGGCTGCTTTATTTACGAGATCGGCAGCCATGTCACACTCCCGTTCTCACCAGGTTGGAACCCATTTTGTGGTCATTCAGCCTTATTGTGATTGTACCTAGTTTTTAAAGTTTAAATACTACGTATTTACTTTGAATGTTGATATGGATATAAGTATTGAATATTTTTAAATATGAGCATTACGTAATATAGTTTTTCTTATTATACTATTAGTGTAATATATTTTAAAATGCTATTGAAAAAGATTGAACATTTTGAGTCATGAAAAATAATATTTTGAAACTTTTTCATTTTTAATTGTATTTAAAATTACTGTTTTTGTATTTTTAACTGATAATTAAAATGTCTAGAATTAAATTATATAAGTGACACAAGTATAATCAGTATATAATATTCAATAATTGTCATATTAGCGGCTTCTCAGCGGTCTGATAATCTCTACATACAAGTTTCATTCACCTAAAAAGTAATTACTGTCTAGTTTTAAATTAAAATTAAAACAAGTTCGGTTAACATAAAAAAGTTTTAATTAATGAAACATACAATTTTGGAATTATAAGTTTTGCAATATTTAGTTTTGAAATAAATCAGTTTTTGAAATGTTGCTGAGTGTGATACTTTTCGAAAAATATGCCAGGACAAAGACCTGGATACTAAGACGCGAACTAAATAACTATTATTTACAGTTACAGTATTTTACAACAAAGTAGAATATGTACAATAATTAATAACAATCAAGATGCACGAGGATAAAATTGAGAGATAGCCTAACTCACAGCCAATTTCTGACACACAATCAAGATGTCTACACATAGCAGAATCAGAAACAGATGATACCAGCTGGTTGAATATAATCCCAACATATTTAAACAGCTGTTAAACATTTTTAAATATTGCTCAAACAAGTTATATCTAAAATACATAAACATATTTCAAGTGCCCAACAGAGTTGGACATCCGAGTGCGTAGGGAAATCATTGCCGGCCATCCCAGTTGAACAGCCAATCCCAGCGGACAAAGCACTAAAACTTACCCGATCTGAGCGTGTACATAGTAGTGGCCACCAGAATTGGGCACTCAATCTCAGCGGACATATTTAGACGAACACTCGCCGAGCCGGTGGCAAAATCATGATGTCCAACTGGGCTGGCCATCTAAGGGGAAAGGGTTAAGTACTAACACTAATAATAGATTTTTTACTGAATTATTCTGCAAAATATTGTGAATCTGTTGAGGAAAGTAAGTAACCACTTCATAATTTTGCCAATGGTTTAACTATGTTTTAATTATTATCTCACTATTTCTGAAAACTGCAAAAATTCCTAAAACGTAATGTTAGGAATATATATTTAAAAAAATGTCAATGAACTCTTAGAAAACCGTGGAGCTTTAATAGCAATATTTATTCTCTCTCCAAGGTGTTTGAGTGGTGGGGCACGGCGGTGCGACACAAGTACCCAGGGTGTTTGTATGTGACAGTATCAGCTGTAGACTCTCCCACTGCCCCCCTCTCTCCTCAGCTACGCTCTAGAATGGCATTGCAAAGTGAGAGGGGATCAGAGGCCAGCGTTCGATCTACCTCCGCCTCGGTAGCCGTTTCTGAGGTCAACTCTGATGAAAATTGTGGACAGGTAAATCAACTTACTTGCGTACTATGTACAGTTTGTCCAGGCAGAGAAAGCAGCTGAAAGATTAGGTGACCTTTAGCTAACGACATGCGCTGGCAAGTCCGTTACAGTGTATGATGACACTAGCCTAATTCATATAGCTTGCTAAAATTCCATTCCTAAGTGATACAAACAGCTCCCAAACGTTCCATTTTTTTCCTATAAGAATAACATTGACATTAATTTAATTTAATATTTTATTTAAAACAGCTGGTACAACAAACATAACACAAATCTGTTACATATGTGATTAATTAATGTATTATTTTTGACTAGGGGACAGCTCTGCACACTTCCTTCTTTCTGAAGTTTGTGTAAATTTTTGAGTTTAACGTATACATCATAATACCCTGGAAAAGAGGGTTCATCATTTTCATTTCTTATATAACTCAGATTATTTTTCCTTGCATTTTTCAAGACATTGTTAAAGTTGTGAATATAGTCGTAGATGGCGAGGATATTTCTCGCCATGTGATCGAGATTCTTGATGCATGCCTATTTTACTTCCTGTCTTATATTGTAAACAGTTTAGCGTCTGAGGTACGGGTAGCTATCGTAAATCACGTGTCTAACAACTGGTAGAGGTTCAAACCGTTCACTATGAACCTGGTAGTCCAACAAAACTCCAATAAGCTACAATACATATCCCGAGATGTTCAAACGTAAGACTTAAGGTCCTTCTTATGAGCTTATGGCACTGGGATATATTTTCCCACTCGAGCTTGAAATACATTGTGATGGCAAAGTGGTATGTGTTGCAGTAACAGAAAATTCCCTCTATCCAGCAATTTCCTGAACCTATGCATAGCCTCCTGACCCACCAGAACCAAGATTCTGAACATTTCCTCAGGATTATATGGAAGTACAGTGGTTGTTTTGAAATGACTTCTTTTGGAGCTGAGGTGGTAAATAAGGATAAGTTTATGCTGACATTCAAGGTTTAAGGTGAAGTTTACCATGGAATCGGGAGCTTCATGCCAGCTCATCAACAACAGTCCGTGTTCCTATAAATATACTTTGTTGGGGATGACACTAACAAAAAGAATATACGATGACGCAACTTCCCATAAACCTGAGCTGGTTAGTCAACTGCATGAACATAATTGGTATATTCAGGACTTCAGGGCTGTTATTGAGTTAATTCCTGATGGTCAACGCTGACAAGATACTTACAGGTACACACAGGCCGCTTCAATGCTCTCACTGCCAAGGAAGTCGCGACATTGTTTGTGGGCCAGGAGTTTGAACAGAGATATATCGTTCTGTACACCAGAGATGATAGGAAAGTGCCAATCAGCGAAACGCATCATTCTTAAGATGCTCTACAATATCCACTCATGCTCTGCTGCGGAGAAGAAGGATACTACTTAAACATTCCGTGAGGGACTCTAATACCAATCAGCCTTTGAAAAAGAAAAAAAAACTCACTGCTTTTGATTTTTATAGCTACAGAATCATGGAACATAGTGGAGAGGGGACTTATCTGATATTTGTATTTAATATATGATTAATTGTAACATTCATCAGCAAGTAAATAACATATTTATGACTTAACATGTCATTGGACTGGCTACGTAGACCCAAGGCCGGGGGTGGTGATGGGATCACGTGATTTAACTTCAACTACCTTAGCTTAACATAATAAAATCAATCGAGCAAATAACATTATAAAATCTATAGGCAAACATCTATAGATAGTAAATGTATTTTATTTCTTACACAATCGTTTTTAAGCTAACTGATTTTATACTATAAGTTTTTGTACAATAATTAAATATTGTTGATGAAATATAATAAAACATATTTGTATCTTTAAGATTTAATTTTTTGGGCATTTGCCGTTGCGAAGCACAGATACCAGCTAGTGTTGTATATTGTCAACTCTTTTAAAACATTTTAATTTATTGCCAATTTTATTATTATTATTATTATATCGCTGTTGCCATTTCTTGTTAGAAACTTAATTATAGACAATGTAATTTAATGTTAAATTTACTAATTAATTGTAATGATATTTAGAGTAAAAAATGCATCTAACTGTTGTATTATATAAAGAAAATTGAAATAAATCATCTCTAACCTTGAAGTTAATGGTAATTTTAATTTCAATAAATGTTTGTCTTCTTCAAGTGCCAGTTCAGCTGGGCGGACACAACCAGTTGATGTGATGTTGGTAATACTTAATACAAGCCACATGACTGTTTATTTTTTTCCAGATTAACAGATGAATTCAATTTTATATGGTTTGTCTTGGTTGTAGTACTAAAAAAAGGAATATTAGAAGTTGCTAACAATAAATCCATTTATTTAGTTTGTGCTGCCAATAGCGTAATACTTTAGAGACTATTATAAGAGAAAGTCTTTTAATTTATTAAGTTAACACATACTTTGTGTAGTATCTATAGTCAGTGAAATGTGAAGTATGGTGTAGTGGGTATAAGGTGGGTCATTAAATTTCAATGTCTTAATCCGGTGAAAAGTTAATTTTTTGTAATCTCTCATCCCTACGCCTGTTATTATAAAAACATGTGATAGTATTGATTGATGTCACAGGAAGAAACAACAGATATAGGAGCGGTGATGTGGTCTCGGCTGCCAGCGCAGAGCTGTAAGATACCAAACTCCCGTATTTTCACCCTACCTGTCGATGGCAGTATGTGTATTGAGTTCAGTAGCTGTGGCCAGTGGCTCGCGTGCGCTCGGCAAGATGTGACAGTCTTTAGCGTCCCTCAGTTCCTGCATACCACCACTCTCTCCAGTCACCAAGGTAGAATAGTTGATCATTTATGTTAGGTTAAAGGGCACTAGCCAAGGAATTAGTATATAAGGAGGGATAGAATATCAGCAAACTTACTCCACTAACATCTTGCAGTAGGTGAACAAATAAAGAGAAATCACATTACACAAATGTCCAGTGCCACATTACACACTTTCCTCGGGTGCGTAGAGAGAGGGAGACTGTCATATAATAACAGGTGAGTAGAGATGAGTCGGCACTGGTGGCGCAGTACTGTAACCCCAGCTCCTTGGGGACAAAGTGTTTGGGAGATCGTAGGTGATAGGTTCCATGCTCGGTCCTCTTCATACCGATACGGGGTCTGCTCAATGGTTGCCATCGACATGGATACTACTAGAGAAGTCTGTGGTGTCCATGTTGGATGGTAGTCAAGGTTCAGATGTTGTGTAGGGAAGAGAACTGAGTGTCAGACTTGTCAGTTATCTGAAAATCAGACCAACACTACGTGGTTTGGATTCCATGTATAGCTGTAGGTCCCATAGTTGCCCTGGCTACTGGGCTATTAATAAATAGTCCTTTCTGAGCTAAGTCAAACTCAGATAGTAACAATGACTACACTTGTTCATCTACACTCATCACATTCATTCACCTTTCATATTTGGCCTTACCTCTATGATCGGTGTCTTAGAAATGAATAATGAGTCTTTCTCTAGTAACCTGAGTAATATAATAAGGTTTCTCTTTATTTGTTCTCTGCTGGAAGATTTTAGAGGACTTGTCTTCTAAGGTGAGTTTGTTGATGCCCTATAACCTGATTTTGTAAGTAATTGTCAATTCATGTACAGAAATGATAAATATAAAGAGCGCTATATATTCCAAGAACCCTTGAGTATGAGCAAACATGGTTGCGATTACAAAACCAATTGTAATTTATTGTGCTCAAAAGCTTTTTATTATGAATAAGATTTTGTATAGTAAATGCTACATATTCTTCCTAATATTTTTCAACTTAAAAAACGCATAGGGGTTTTGTATAAACAAGGTTAAAAAAGACATTTAAATTCAACAAGTCATATTTTTATTATGTCACTGTTAATAGTGAAAGTGGGATGTCCCTTTCTTCAAACATTCAGTTTAGTTTCAACACTGCTTGGCATTTTATTCGCAATTGCCTAACCCACCATTCAAACACCAACAGTTTAACATCAAACTTGAAACACTTTTTCCGTTACCATGTTGTGAAAAAAGCTTTTTATACATAGATGCAGTCTTAAAAATTATGCCGTATTAATACTACAGTCTAACAATATACAGTCGCAACACGTTCACTGCAGCGCTGTTGAGCTAGCTCGATTGTAAGGCTTCATTTAGTCAGCTACCGATGTAACTAAACCGCAATACAACAGTATTGACTTTTATCTTGCAAAGAAGTGGCATAATAACAGTAGAAATAATGCCATGCAGATTACTAATCATCAGTTATTTGACATTTACCAATCACAGCTGTGGACGTAAACGGCGAAGAGACACAGACTGCTGCTGGCTGGCCATTAGGAACCCTAGCATCATACACACATATCAAATGGAGCGTCGAAACTCTTTATTACTAGACAGTGTTAATGTATTTATAATATAATTTTATATCATATTAATATTTACGCACCAAATAAATTACTAGATTTTTTTAACATTGTATTTTTCTGTGCTGTACGTTGTGACATAATTTAGTATGATTTAAATAAAGAATAATAATAATAATCATTCTTTTGTGAATCCCTCTGATCTGAGGAAGGTGAGCGCGGTTCACCGAAATCGATCACCATAATATTTATGCATTTGTACTTGTATTGTAATATTTTTGTGCTTATATTTTAATATATTTGTGTTGTATGAAGTTTACTTGTAATGTATATGTACCAACATGTGTTATGCTAATTAAAAAACTATTAATAATTTACTCCAAAATACAGGTAATGCAAAATGAGTTGAAGCTAAGTGACCAGGCATGAAGTGATATGCACATTGACAATGACAATGTAGTGGCAGACAGAGCGCCTACCACTATGTATATAACTAGTTTGTAACCTCTTTTTCACGCCCGAAGCCAAGTTTTATCTCGTTCTGCATGGCCTCTAAAGAGTTTGTTATATAACAGACTTTCATTATACGGACAGTCTTCAGTTCCTAATATTCTGTTATAATGAGGTTCTACTGTAGTGAAAAATGATATTCAAAATGTGACATATTTAACAGTAATGAAATTATGAAAACACTATATTTTTTACAAAAATATTGTTATGGTCCTCTAGAACAAGTTTTCACTGATAAGTGATCAAATGAGACTTCAAAAGTTGAGATACGATCATTTTTATGTACCGAATCGTAACTTTAAGTAACCTAAGACTAGAAGATGAATCTATAAAATGGAGGAAATGGTGAGTTTGCCAGTAGAATGCTTAACTATTAGACTCCAAGAGTTTAAGTAAATTGCAATATTTCTTCTAGAGAATGTTTAGTAATGCCTTATACATATTTTCAGGCCTTGTCTACTGCTTGAAGTGGAGTTCTGACAGTAAGATCCTCCTCTCAGCATCTGCAGATTGTACAATTTGTGTCTGGCGTCCCAGTCACCACAGGATGCCACTCTTGCAGGTAATTTGTGTCTGGCCATTAGGAACCCTAGCATCATACACACATATCAAATGGAGCGTCGAAACTCTTTATTACTAGACAGTGTTAATGTATTTATAATATAATTCACCACAGGATATATTCAATAATATAAAGTCACCACAGGATGCCACTCTTGCAGGTAATCTGTGCCTGGCGTCCCAGTCACCACAGGATGCCACTCTTGCAGGTAATTTGTGTCTGGCGTCCCAGTCACCACAGGATGCCACTCTTGCAGGTAATTTGTGTCTGGCGTCCCAGTCACCACAGGATGCCACCCTTGCAGGTAATTTGTGTCTGGCGTCCCAGTCACCACAGGATGCCACTCTTGCAGGTAATTTGTGTCTGGCGTCCCAGTCACCACAGGATGCCACTCTTGCAGGTAATTTGTGTCTGGCGTCCCAGTCACCACAGGATGCCACCCTTGCAGGTAATTTGTGTCTGGCGTCCCAGTCACCACAGGATGCCACTCTTGCAGGTAATCTGTGCCTGGCGTCCCAGTCACCACAGGATGCCACTCTTGCAGGTAATTTGTGTCTGGCGTCCCAGTCACCACAGGATGCCACTCTTGCAGGTAATTTGTGTCTGGCGTCCCAGTCACCACAGGATGCCACCCTTGCAGGTAATTTGTGTCTGGCGTCCCAGTCACCACAGGATGCCACTCTTGCGGGTAATCTGTGTCTGGCGTCCCAGTCACCACAGGATGCCACTCTTGCAGGTAATCTGTGTCTGGCGTCCCAGTCATCACAGGATGCCACTCTTGCAGGTAATCTGTGTCTGGCGTCCCAGTCACCACAGGATGCCACTCTTGCAGGTAATCTGTGTCTGGCGTCCCAGTCACCACAGGATGCCACTCTTGCAGGTAATTTGTGTCTGGCGTCCCAGTCACCACAGGATGCCACTCTTGCAGGTAATTTGTGTCTGGCGTCCCAGTCACCACCGGATGCCACTCTTGCAGGTAATTTTGATACTTATTCACTCTAACAAACTAATTACAAATAAAAGCTTCTCGTTCTTAAAGTTGAGAATATCAAATGCTATTCCAATTACTATTTACTTTCAACTGACTGAGAGGAAGTGTGGCAGGTTTGACTGGACCATTTATCTCGTTTGATGATGAATTAGAGATTGAAAAGTACTAGTAACTTATTCAAAGATTTCTTTAATGCTAGTTATCTGCAGAAACTTTGACAGTCAAATGCTGACTAATGACAATTTGATCAAACGATTCTGCTGAAAAAGCAAAAAAAAGGGTAGAGGAGGTCTTAAATTATCAGGCGAAGTTAAGGCTAAGAAACCCTCTCTGACACTTAACTTGTGGACTAATAGCTTAAAGGTGACTTCTGAATCACCACCAGTGACGGGGCAGGTGGGTCGAGTCAAGGACGGGATCGCTCACCGGTCACCCATCCAAGAACAACCACGCTCGGTGTTGCTTGACACCAGTATCTTGCTTCCTTGGCAGAGTCTTGTATCCTCTCTTTTATGTTGGTGCAGCCTTTTTCAACATCGTTTACTACTAGTTCTTCTTATGTTAGGCTGTATAGTATTTGAAAAACGGTTTGATGGTTTATGGTGGGAATATATCCTCAATTTTACATCCTTTAGTTTCCCTAAATCAACATTCGTTGCAGTTTTAGATTTTGTTTGTGTGCTTATTACCCTCTTCACGTTCACTGCAAACGTGAAACCTAATAAATAATCTTCTCCGTTATAATTGCTCCTATCTGATCCTGCAACGCTTTTCCCTGCCTGTTTCTTTCAAAATGTTGTATTGAAGTCTCCCATCCACTATAACAGGACACTGATGTATTCTTTAATCTTTCTGTAGTATCTGTAAGTGTATGCTAAATTATATACATTTTATTATATAAATTATATATGTGTTCTTTAATTCATCTTCTTTGTATTCTGTAGATCCTTTAAACTACCCTCGTTGTTAGATGTTCTTAAAACTACCCTTAATCATAATATTAAGTAGTTTATTTTTTTCAAACATTGCCATATAACAGGTCTAGACCCAGTTAAAATTTAGCAATAAAAAATAAAATAATACTATTATTCAATAACATGAAGTTAGTTTATTTATAAATATAAACTACTGAGAAGCACAACCTTCAAACACATTTATATATAATACAAGGTATTTTAGTCCATAACAAATCTTAAGCAGCACAATTAAGTGTCAACCACTAGTATTTCATCTTTGGCTTTAAAACATCACAGACAATGTAACTTTCTGCTTACGGCAAAACCTACTCTTCTTTGGTAACTTCCTTCATCTTTTCTAATATAATTGACGAATGAATTATACATGATTTACATAAGTTACATGTATTATAATTAATAAAGTAAATAGTGATATTATATATATTAAATAAATAATATATATTATTTTTATGTAATATATATAATAAATATTTGAATACACTAGTTAATTAAAGATTTTGCTTTTCCCATGATCATAGTGGATTTAAAAAATGTTAATTCTGTTGTTCTGTAAATCTGCAGATGTTGGCACATCCGTCGTTTGTGTACTGTACCCAGTTTCTTCCGTCTCGGGGGTCTTGCTCCGTGGTGTCCGGCTGTTATGACGGGTTTCTCCGACTCTGGCAAGGAGAATCTCACTCCTCGTACCAATTGTCTCAGGAGCTCTGTGCCACAGCCAGTGGCAGCTACATTACCTCCGTGTGCATCACTACGGATGGAGCTATGGTTGTATCAGCCGACAGCCAAGGTGGCCTTAGGACATATGAAGTGGATGATGATGGCAGGTTAGTGAAACTTTCTTGATCTCTGGTAAGTTTATAAAATGTAGTCAGAAATTTTTCTTTTTGTTTACAAATTACAGAAAAATCTTGAAACACTAACATAATCCATGAAAATTGTACTAAACCCTCTCCCGTCAAAGCTGGATTTAAATTATTCTATTATTCTCAACAGAAATCTGACGCGAATTTCCAAATGCTCGACATGTCTTCAACAGCTTTACTGACACTAAATACCCGTTACTCTGCTGTCTTATAGTGATTGTTAGAACTTATCATTATTTTATCAACAGTATTGTTTTCTTCGCTAAGAGAACTCTTTCCAATTTGTGCTACTTTTTTGTAGAAACATTTAAAATGGTTATCTTGCACTTATTGTACGGCAAAGTAAAACTTGTACTGCCAAATTACATTTGTTTGTTTAGTTGAACTAAAATGGCTGATCAAAGTGAGAGTATGCGTAAAAATGAAATTGAAGTCCTAAGGACTTTTATTTATTAAAATTTAACTATAAACTAACAAATTAACTTTAACTAATGTAAAATATGTAAAAGTTTTGTTCATTATATATTTATGTAAATTTTTTGTTACATTATATATATATTTAGAACTAATTAAATGTGAAAAAGTGTTTTGCAGCTGCAGTACAGCCTAATTAACCCTTCAACATATCTTTTTTTTATGTCCTGTTTTTAATGTCAAATTTTATATGTCCAGGTTTATCCAGTTATTTGCATGCCTTCTTATGTACTTTACATTCGGCTTTACTGAGTCGGCACTGGTGGCACAGTGCTGTAACTCAGCTACTTGAGGACAAAGTGTTTGGGAGATTGTAGGCGATAGGTTCCATGCTCGGTTCTCTTAATACCAACACGGCGGTCGCTCAATGGTTGTCATCAACGTAGGCACTACTAGAGAAGTCTGGAGTGTCCGTGTTGAATGGTAGTCAAGGTTCGGATGTTGTGTAGGGGAGAGAACTGAGTGTCAGACTTGTCAGTTAGCTGAAAATCAGACCAACACTAGTGGTTCGGATTCCACGTAAAGCTGGAGGTCCCATAGTTGCCCTGGCTATTGGGCTATTAATAAATAGTCCTTTCTGAGCTAAGCCGAACTCAGATAGTAACAATGACTCACTCGTTCATCTACACTCATCACACTCATTCACTCCTCATATTCGCCCATATCTCTACGATCGGCGTCTTAGAGATGAATAATGAATAATAATGAATACATATCATATAATCTAAAAAAATAAAAAAAATATAGCCAGTTCAAAATGGATAGTAAAAATGGTGTTCTCCTCCTCCCCTTATCTTAAGTAAAAATTAGCAAAACAGGGGTTGTACCGTACAATTGTAATAGAAACACTGATCCTGTCAACTTCCACCCCCCACGCCGGACACTGTTTATTTAAGGTGGGCCCTACACCACTATGCCACAGACCAGTGCCTCTACACAGTTGCACAGCAAAAGTACCAGCCCGAGCTGTATTTGAACAGACAATCTCATGTGCTGTACCTGGCCACAGTACAACGCCTTAGACCGCTCATCCGTTTTAACACCGATGGTAACTCGGTACTATTGTGTTAATAGATCATGACATGCTGTGTGTGTCAAAACACGCCAAAGAGTTAAATCAAACGAGTAGCATCAGAAGTATGTCATCTGGGAGAGAGTTAAGATCTTATTCATTTCTTGGACGCTGATCGTAGAATAATGGTTGAATATGAGCGGTGAATGAGTGTAGATGAACGAGTGTAATCATTGTTACTAACTGAGTTCGACTTAGCTCAGAAACTATTTATTAATAGCCCAATAGTTTATTAATAAATAGCCAATTAAGGGACCTACAGCTTTACATGGAATCTGAACCACATAGTATTGGTCTGATTTTCAGCTATTTGACAAGCTTTATACTCACTTCTCCTCCCTACAACATCTGTACCCTGACTATCACCCAACATGGACACCCCAGACTTCTCTAGTAGTGTTCACGTCAATGGCAATCATTGAGCGGACGCTGTGTCGGTATTAAGAGGACCGAACATAGAACCTATTGCCTACAATCTCCAAAACACTTTGTCCCCAAGCACCTGGGTTACAGCACGCCACCAGTGCTGACTTAGACTTCTATTCTTCTTAGTCAGAAAGAATAGAACAGAAAAAAAATAGTACAAAGAAAAAACTTTGCAAACACTTAAACTTTACAAGCAAATAACTGATTAAGTGCTTGGAAAGTTTTTCTTCAATAATCTTGATTGTTCTTTTAAAAGTAAATTCTTTACTCTTATTTTCAACTTCTCTAAAATTCAATATTTAAACTATATTTCATTCTATTAATTTCTTGACCGCAACTTTCATACTAATCTAAAATAGAATCATCACATTCATAGTTTATTTAGCAAAATTAAATAGACAACATCCTTTAATACAATTTCATCAAGAAACAGTGTCAATTTTAAGTCACATTGATTTAAAAGATACATAGTGAAATGAAATCGCTATTTTTTCTTCACTTTTCATTTTTCTCCTTCTTCATTTTTCGGTGTGGTCTCTCAAGTTAAGAATTCGTTTAGGGTGTAGAAAGCCCTGTGAATTCCTTTTGTTATTCCTAGTATTTTATCAAAGTGAACATTTCTAAAGAAGTGTTTGAATATGTTTGTGTTGTGTCAATATTAAGATACGGAATTGTTGTTTGGGGATAAAAAAAAAATATCAATTGTAAAAAAGAGCATATTAAGTAAGAGCATTAGCTGAGAAAAAGAAGTATTGGTTGACACTTATTCGGACAGTTTCAGACTGGAACACCACCAAGTATATAGATTTATATGGTGATTAAACTTTTATATGGTGTCTGACCTAACTTTTTCTTTGTTTCCTAACTTTGGGTTAGGTAACTAAGTATCCTAACCTATTACTTTTTATTTATATTGTGAATATCTTTTTATAATTTATTGCTCTATTAGTTTCAGTTATTATTGTTAGTCATAATATACTTTCAAAAATATTGACATGTCATATATTTGCTTTTGTAAATTGAATGTAACAAAATGAAATCTGATATAGTGACAAAACCTATAACAAATATAATGTGATTGAGAATGACTCGACTGGCCAGTAAAACATCAACGTCAAGTCAAGGGTCACGCTAGTGCTCTCTCATACCCCCCTGTTATACTCTCCCCCCTTGCCGTCTCGGAGGGGAGATAGTGAGACTCCACACACTGGCCTTGGCTAGGTGAACCGTAATACTCTGTCTAAGGAGGCTGAAAGATTAAGTGATTCTTTGCTTACGAACATACACTGACAGGACCATTATATAATAGCCTGCCTACTGTCGGCGCAGAAATTATGTGCACCCGAGTTTCTAATCTCACCATTGTTTACCTCGTTTAGATGCACATTTTGACATATGCATTTTTTAATTTTATTATAACTGCATGTATTTACACATATGACAATAATGTACCGTAACTATACATGTCATAAGGATTACAACAAGACCAAGTAATTAATTTTACGACCTCTAGAAACCAAAAAAACAATGTTTCAGGAAATTGATATTGAGCTTTTTTCTCAATAAGTTAAAATTCTAAAATTTATGTGCCCTATAGAAATCATTCCTATCAACTAAGTATTTAAATATAAATGTGATAAACAGGGTTTTTAGTAATAACAGATGTAAAGTGAAAACTAGTTAAAAATTCAGGTACTTTTTTGTTCCAACTAGAATCGAAAAATTTTTTAAACCTGTAATACAATTTAAAAATGCTTATTTCATAATGTACAGTTAGACAAGGAAAACAATGGTGTGATTAGATTTTTTTGTAGGCCTCTTAGTTCCTTAGAAAACAACCTTCAAACTCGGGTGCACATAATTTTTGCGCCAACAGTAATTCATATTTACTAAGATTAATAGAATATATCTTTTAATTTGATTCTCATTTTGAATTCTAACTGCAATTTCGTTTAAAACAAGCCCAAACATGTTATAGTTATGATCATTTTAAATTTAACAATTCAAGTTTTATAAAAGTAAAATAAAAAGTGATATCTTAGAACTTAGGCTTAAGCGGCCGGTGTCATAACTAGAATCTACATTTTCCAGTGACAACTGCGTCAAGGTACTATCTACAATATTTACAAGATGATCAGACGTTTTGCCCATACTGTGATGTGGCATCCTCAGTGGTTTCTCTGAGACTAGTTAAAAAGTGACATAATTATTCTGTATTTGGTCCTATTTTCAATGAAATTTTATGTAAAATTCCATGCAATAACCAAAATAAGAGTGGCTTTTTAAATTTTGTTTTGATGTAGTGCATTGTATATTTTGCCTCTCATGGCCAGTCGGTTGCAAGCTATTTTCTCAAGTCTGTCAGTGTGTTACACAGAGTGCAGTGCCTTATAAGTGTGGTAAACCATAATGAGGTTCTTCTGCTGTGTGTGTTTTTGTTTTTTTAATTGACAGAGTACACTCATGTTGGATCCAATAAAGGATGTGCGTTGAACAAGTCTCGATTTGCGGCTGATTGCAAATTTGAAACTGTTAGTAATTTATCATACTGTGAACTATATCTAAATAAGATTAGTAGAGAGCTCATGAAGATAATTCACAAAACGTCATCACATGTAGCCAATACACGCCTGTTATTTCTACTTGTGGTATGTATTTGTGTATGTATAATATACTGTATACTGGACTGTAAAGATATTCAAGTTATTAATGAATTCACTTTGAGTAAAGTAGAATAGTGTTGGTGAGTGTAGACAATGTTGTAATCCGGAATGTTTGGTTAGTTTGACTGGTGGACGGGAACTGAGGGTGCGAGAAGTGCGAGGAAAGACTATTAGCAATGTATTAGCCCATCCCGGAGGTCACAGATTGCTAGTACATACTCGGGACAACTCAATACGTAGTGTGGACATTGCTACGGGAGCCGTCATTCAAACCTTCAAGGTATCTATTTCTACCAATAGCAATTTGTGGATTTTTTTTTCAGACATATTTTTTTTCTAATTTGACGACAATTTTTTTATTTTTATGGTTGACCATAGAAACATCATAAAATTTATGTACCATTACATGAAGCAAAAGTCATGTTTAACACAATAGATATTATAGTGGAATAATTTTGAATCATAGTTTGTCAGTTGTTCAAGGCCAAAGCCTTTCAACAGGAATGTTACACTTGCTTATTTTGTAAGATTGAGCGAACGGCATCACTAGTCACAATCGTTTCAAAATTTGTTTTGAAAAGTTCTGTATTTATGTGCAAATATTTATTTATCTATGTATAAAAACATATTTATGTGTGTTTTCCCTTTATACGTTACTAAACAACTCATGAGATGACTATCAAATTTTGGGAAGTTGTAGAGTTCACTTCCGGACTCAAGAGCTCCATCCCAGCAGCCTTTAAAGTTTCAATGATAATGAAATGGAGTTACTTTATTTATTTGACACCATCAGCTGTTAGATAAAAAAAACTAAAATGAACACATTTGACATAGGCTAAGTGATGCTTATTGAAACCAACATTGAAAATAAACTAAAACGTTACTGTTTATATATTAATCCTGTAGCAAAGCACGGGTAAACAGCTGGTTTAATATAAAATATATGAAGTGATCACTAATAACAGCTGTGTACGAACAGTTAAAAAAATTTTAATATTTTTTTATTATGTCATGGTAAATAAGTAAAACATTTTTATTAATGCAAAGTTTTGATTCTTCCCAATTTATATAACATTGGTTGTTGAACGATAATTGTTCTATAAATGTTCTTAAAAATTTCAATATATTTACTGTTAGTATATTAGGAGAGATAATACATAGCACACTTACCTAAGAAGACAAGTTCACTAACACCACAGTAGTAGCACAGTACAGAAGCGACACTTTCATCACAGTGCTGTGGAGCTAGCGCTCCTTATGGCAGGAGCATTCAAAACTACACTACATTAACGTTGTATTGCATTGTGTCTTGCAAAGAATTGGAATAATGACAACAAAAAAGTGCCATAATAGGTTATAGACATTTGTTATTTGGCATTTACTAACAACAACTGTGGATGTAAATTGTGGGGGAAAATATGTGTTACTTTGCTCCTGCCGCTAGGATCGCTAGCGTCGTACTTGTCGCCAATTTTTAAAGGAATGATGCTACTGTGGTATTAGTAAACTAATACAATAACAAATGTTGTACAAATTTTCTGTGCCACTGGCACTTTCTTCAGGTGAGTAGTGAGAGAGAGAGAGTGAGAGTGTCGTAATTTCCACTATTGCCGCACAGGTAGAAGTGGTTTTGAGTCATTTATATTGTATAAAACAAACTGCATTTAGGTTAATTAAGGCTAAAGTAAGATAGGTTTACTTGGTTGAGTCTTAGATTGCCAAGGTTAAAAATTAAGTAACTGATATATAATATACATATGGCATAATTATTTGCAAGGATCCTTATTCTACAGAAAATTGATTGAAAGTGGAAACCTCTCCTCCCAACATTTTTAGAATAAAAGTTCCACAATTTTTAACAGAATTACTTGTTAATATTTTATTGATTTGATTAAGATTGTATAAATCCTCACAAACAATACCTAAACCAGATTAGAAATGATTTTTACAAGAGGTGCTGTGAAAATTAATTACAATATGTTATACATTATTGCAGGGTATGAAGAACGAGCATGTCCAGACAGGTGTATGTGTCAGTCCTTGCGGCAGCCTCGTGTTTGCCTGCGGAGAGGATGGCAGTATTATGGTGTGGGATGGTCATACGGGTTCTCTACGAGCAATATACTGTTCCCTCCTTCCAACAGGCAGTGGTTCTGTCCACTACCATCCTCATGAACACATGCTGGCAGTTGGCTCTCTTGCCCAAGCTCCTGTACATGTACTTAGCTTCAACAGGTAACTCCCTGTACTACGATAGAGGACTATCACCTCGAAACATCGTTACTAAAGGATTTATTAGTGCAGTATTATTGTTGAAAACTACAACTTAATTCTGGGGTACTAAAACTCGGATAATACGGAGGTTATGGTAAAAATAATGTTTCTGTATTAAAAACGTACAAAACTAGTTTATTACAAGAAAAAACGCAAAATATAGTAGTGTAAATGTAGTTACAGTTCTGTAAAAAAGTAGGAACATCAGGTTATATCTTTTAATAGTTGTATTACTGCACGATGACAAGAAGTTGGGGATGAAGTATTCCATTTTAAAACTAAAACAGTTGGTGAAAAACTACAATAATAGGCTAGAATTTAATAGTAAAAATCTAATGTAATGTCTTAGGCAGCATGTGGATGTGCAATTTCCTCTAACGTTACATTTGTTGACAACGAAAGCTGAGTATTCCTTCATTCGTGTTAACCAATCTCCCAGTATCATTGTCTCACCTTACCTTTCGTATTTTATCTATGTACGGTCCACAGTAGTATTCACATCTTGGTTTTAAGTTCAGGATACTGTTCAGTTCGATCACCGAACAAAATTATCGTATTCATCCTATTGTTTAACGCACTCTGCATTACTCTCGTAATAGTGCAGAGATGAGGGAACCATTCAACATTTTAACGAAATAAAATTATTGTATCATTACCATATTTGTCGTACACATGGTGACGAAAACGCTGATTGATTCGTCATTTCAATTTCATTATAAGTTACTGTCGATCATTTACCACTCATAAGCAAAACATTCATATAAAATATTGAACAATAACAGTAACAACAATAAATTATGGCAATATTTCCAGTACTGTATTGTAAAATCAGTATTACAACACACTAAAACAACCCCATTTAGTGCGAGAGCAGAGTCGACTAAGCTAATGGTGTCATGTGGTGATATGTCATGACTCATGAGATAATGCATTTGGGTGGAAAAATTATTCCTATAGTAGGGTACAATATCATAAATACGTCTCGTGACGGGCCTGCAGCGCCTTAACATAGCACCAACAGCCAATAGAGACACTGATTACTTATCAAATGATTATATTATGTGTCTTGCTATAGTTTTCATTTTATTAATAGCTTTATGTTTATTTATTATGACTAGCTCGGTTAATCGGGGCTTGCATAACCAAATTCTACTGTATAATCATAATCCCAATTTCTATTGTCATTTTAGAGTTAAATTGAAGCCTCTGGAAAGTGTATAGTAAAATAAAATATTAGTAATAGAATTTTCACACATTTCTTCATAATTTGCTGTACGATTTGCTGTACGAATTACATTTCAACTTCTATGAAGTTATCTTCAGGTACATGCCAAGATGAACTTCATAGAAGTTGAAATGTAATTCGTACAGCAAATTATGAAGAAATGTTTTTAAGGTATTCTATTATTAATATTTTATGTCATTTTTTATTTCTTCAAGTTGACATTATTCTAAATTGCCTTCATGTTTCAAATTTTAATCAAGATAAGAAAATACAGTGTTGTTCATTTATAAATATAAATGAAACAACGCTCTCAGGTTCTTCTATTTAATCAATATTTATAAAAATAAATTACTGTTTTGAGAAACGTTTGTTAGTTAATGTCTTTTTTATTTTATAGGACTGCTTCAGGAGAAGAAATTGGACTGAACATCATCGACAGCGAATCATCGGCAGCACAAATAATCAACTTAAAAAAAGAGTCAGACAGATGGCATAAAGCAGTGCCAAAAATTACAGCGAGTTTTAGTCAACATTCAGTAATAGTGAAGGACGGAGGTGTTCCTAAAGAAAAGAAGAAGTTCAAGGAAGTTCCAAAACAAGATCAATCGAGTCAACCTGTATCGAGTTCCAAGTGGCCTAGTCTTCCAAAATTTGATTCTTGTATAGACATAGCACCTGAAGATAAAGATATACGTCTTTTGGAAATCATTCAAAAAATGGATAACATTATCCTAGCAGCAAAACAATCTAGTCAGCCATAAATATCTGATTAAGTAATATATTTAGTCAATTTAATTTTCAGTTGAGTAAAAAATACTTTTTTATAATTTGAACTAACAAACTCTACGAACAGATTTCTTCCAATAATTCTAATAATGTATAATTTACTGAGTAGTACAAGAAAAAAAGATTTGATTTAACTAGTAAAGAACTAAATGTCAAGATAAATAAGTGAAACTGCCGTTATTGTTGGAAATATTTGTAAAACCATAACGTAATAGGAGAGAAAGGGAATCGGCAATCTTGCCTGAAAACTGCTGAAGACGCTTTATAAAGAGAAGACACATGAAGGATATAATACTATCTTTCATTTCCTTCGGACTGTAGAGATTGATTAAACGCAATTAATTGTTAGTTTTATTACCCATTAACATGTTAAACTCTACATCTTGAAGAATGTGCCAATAGTATCAATAATTTATGTAATTTGTACCAAGTCTTTTAACTGTCTTGTGTTTGTGGACTTATCTTTTCAGACAAGTTTGTTGATGCCCTAACTCGCCTATTACATGAATTCCTGTCCTATTATAATATCACAAAATCTCAAATTTTACAAGATAAGTTATCTCAATTGCCAAAGTCATTCATTATTATTTCGTCTAGTCAGTATTAAATACCTTATTTCTAGTCATAATGGAATTCCGTCCAATGAATATTTATTTATTAAAATATTTATGAAAAATGCTGTATTTTTAAATTTTGTCTTCCTTTTTTATATAATGGTTCAATGTTATTTGTTGGCTGTTGTATTGTTATTTGGTAAACCTGCTTCATTAACATAGACATGACTATGGCAAAATTTAAATAACTGTACCAGGTATGACTTTCTATCGGGGAAAACCATGCTTGCGGTATCATGTAGGGTTTGTAATGTGAAAAGGTTAATTTTAGTTCTTAGGCTGGTTTCATTCATTTTGTCTATTTACAATTTTAAAATATGCACTTAACTTCCATACGTTTCATTCACAATTTTAGCCATCTTCGGTGGTCAAAGATCAGCGGAGACTGATCAGTCATTTACTGAGGATGCCTCAAGATAAAATGAACAACCTGTTTTCAACCTATGCACGTACTAAATAACTTGCTAATGTACTACATACTTATGCTAAATAACTTGATTGACACCATAAGCTATGGGTGGTATCAAGATTATTTATAACCATAAAATTATATTTTAGAGAGTTTGTACCTTTAACCCTTCACGAGCGTATGCTGATTACATACGCAAACATTTTTCTCTGAGCGAGCGGTGTGCGTATAATATATATATACACACACTGTTTTTAGCTCAACGAACGTTTTCTGGGAATACCCGTCATATGAAATTTGAGTTTGATAGATCCCCACCCTGCCTTCCAAGGTCACACGCAATTCATTATTAGTCATACTACACCCTCCACCCAATAGCATTGCTAACTCCCCCCTTCCCTACCCTCTCTGACCTTCCTCTCTCTCTCTAAAACTTGTGTCGATGTTAGTCCAGCGTCCAGTGCTTCGTCTGCTGAATTCTGCGCCGCACACTTTGTTTACTTTTATGAATTCGATTTGTTCTGTTTATTTTATTTATGTAGTTTAGTTCTGTTTAATTTTACAAAACCTGCCAGGAAAAGCCTCGCTTGCATCCAGAAATCTGCTTTGAGGCATATCATACTAAAGAGAAATATGCTTGAATACACTTGTAATATCATGTTTAGTCATAAGATTATACAATCAAATGAAATGAACAATGAATTAGTATTTCATTTCAAACTTGCCTAACAACTGATTTTAGTAGATCAAGCCAATGACGAGTAAAAATGTACAAAAACATTTCCCTTAGAGCTAATGACGTGTATATACGCAAATATTATTTTTGGAAAAAATGTAAAAAAAAAATTATTTTGGGCAAATATTAGTTTTACATATAATAGTAATTTTGAAGCATAATATTATATATTGGTAAAAAATTTAGTAGTGACCCAACCAAATTTCATATATGCTTACGATAAGAATATAAATTAACTCGCAAAGGGTTAAAATATAGGAAATTGTCATTAACAAAATAGAAAATACATTCACTGCCTTTAGGTTAACAGAAATTGTTATGTGATTCTGTTGGCTTGATATAAGAGCTGTAGGTCTCAGGTCTCATTAGCTATAGTTAGACTATACAATATGATGTCCTGAGGTTTCTTATTACAGACTAGTGCGCCTTAACCTTGAAAGGAATATACAGAGTGCTCTGTTGAAGTTGGATTGACAAATGGACTGAGGCCATTTATATTAAATTAATGATACATATTTTTTAAAGAGTTTTCATACATATTTATAGTCAATATTAAGTGAAAGCTGTCAAAATAAAAGGGGGAGGAAAAGGAACGGGCTACAAATTTAAAATCTAAAAAATCTTAATTACAAAGTACTTTTATTATTTTTTTTTTTTTATTATTTATTCATAAGACACCGATCGTCAAGATATGGGCGAGTGTGGATTTCGAATGAGTGTAGATGAACGAATGTAGCCATTGTTACAAACTAAGGCCGACTATTCCTTAGAAAGTGTCATTAATTAATAGCCCAATGACAAATGAACAGCTGGTGGTTATCAGCTGATCCTTTTCAAAATGTATTATGACTCTGATTGGGATCGAACTGAGAACTTTTAGCTTATGAAGCTAGGATTGAACCAACTACGCTACCGACCAATTATTAAAAATATGCTACTTTTGTTTTATTATTAAAAATTGATCTCCACTCTAAGAGCTAAGTCTAGGTTTCACAACCATTCAACACTTCTCCGATAGAAAGAAGACCAGCTAATTCCTCTGAAAGATCGCAATTGGCAATTGCCCACACTATGTGATCCATTGTTAGAGTGTTGGTTGAACAATCGTTTTTGGCATTGCTCATTTAAATTTCCTGTTGTCACATTTTCTCACGCCTGTGCAAAAGCGACTTAACATAGTCTACTTCTTACAAGGATCTGAAACTAGAAACTTGTTTCGTCTATTAAACATACTCCAAGTTAACGCCCTGCTGTTATTTTAAAGACAACAGACCAGAATATAACTAACTATCAGTATCATCATGGCTTAGATTTATCAATAGACAAATTGTCTACAAACTAATGGTTTGTAGGTAAAAATAGAAACTGATTAGTTCAACTCACCTAGTCTCCCTCAGTGCCAAATATCAAATAATTTTTTAAAAATGTGTATAGAATCAAGGCAGGATTTTCCTATATGAAAATTTTTTAGTAAAGTATGGGGGGGGGTGTGTGTAGAGTGAGGTGAGGGGATGGCAAGTGGTGTTTGCATAGGAAGAATAAGAATGGTAAGCAAATCTGTAGATGAAACAGATTTATGTGATGATCTACACAGGGTGTGTGGCCCATTATGTTTCTTTTTGGAGAAATATATTCGTATTTTTCTTGTTTGGTTATAAATTGGACTTTGCAACTTTTCCTCAAACTCCAGTCCACATTCTCAACTGGCATCCCACGTGATACTTGCAATTATGGCAAACAAATTCATTTTTGTACACTCTAAAGGTCGTCGTGAATGATTAGAAATAACAACAACTGTACAGAAATAATGCGATGTGTTTTTAATAAATAGGACGATTAAAATTAGTTCAGAGTTATGCAATATTTAATGACAAATGTATGCATAAATACATTTCATCAGCAAGTAATGACGCCAGCAAACGTCACAGAACACAAATGTATTACAATACAAGTACAAAATGAATAATATATTTCGATGATCGATTTTGGTAAACTACGTTTACACCTTCCTCAGATTAGTGACATTTACAAAGGAATTATTCTGGTCCGATAGGGTAACTGGTTACTGAAAACGATTATCGTCATATTTTGTACTTGTATTACATCAATTTCTGTTGTCTAACGAGAACTTGTTTTGAATTTCTACCAAAACGTAATATGCTGATCAAGAAACTAAATAGGTAGTATCATTGATTTTACTATACATAGAAGATAGTTCCATCCAATGTTAAATTTTGAGGCACGGAAAATGGGAGCGACCGTGCTGCAACCTGTTGTCAATCAAGTTAAAGAGGTCGAAATTGCCTCCAGTTTCGACTGTTCGGTTGCACAACCTGGGAGCAGTAAAGGAAACTAATCACTCCCTCCCATTCTCTCTTGTTTCTTTTAAGACGCTCGTCCGGACTGTCGCCACTGCATCTGTCTAGGCGATTGGCCTTGATAGTGGGTCAAAGTGGGATATTATTCCTTGCTGTGCTATGTCTTGCACGGAAAGAAATCGCGATCTTTTATTTAGGCCTTAGGGGGTTGTGAATATGAAAAATGTTAGGGGAAATTTTTTTGTTATTTTGTCAATGTAAATAACAGTGTGTTAAAGATGTTTAGTTAAAACATTATGCATTATCTAAAATGATGTAAATACTGTTTGTATTATAAGTTTATTGATATTTTAAGTAATTGTATATTTAGAAGTAGCAAGAAAAATGGTGGTAGTTCTAAATTGTTAAAGGCTAAATTGTTAAGTCCCTGGATAGCACCAAACATTTTATATAAATTTGAGAGACGTAAAAAATTATATAAAATTTCTACGAAAAGACCATATGACAGTTTTTCAAAATTATTTTGCAAAATGTACTAATGAATTAAATAATGTGATCAATTTTACAAAAAAAAACAATTATTATTCAACATTATTAGAAAACTGTAAAGGTGATGTATCTGAGCAGTGGAAGGTAATAAATAACTTATCAAGTGGTTCCTCAAAGAAAATAGTTGAGCTAATTGAATTGCCAAATGGCGAAGTTACGCGTGAGCCTTCCGTCATTGCTGATAATATAAACAATCAATCACCTTATCACAATCCAGTCTAGCCGTCCAGACGTTGTGCATTCCAATGCCCTTCCACCTTTACGTACTTAATGTCAACATTCATTATTTATAACTCCAACAGATTTAGATGAAATTAAGAGTATTGTTAAGCTTTTAAAAAATAAAAAAATAACTGGCTCTGACCAAATTAATATACATTTACTGAAAAATATAATTAATGAGATTGCACCAGTTTTAGTTCACTTAATAAACAGTAGTTTTATCAAAGGCATTTTTCCTGAGAGCCTGAAGTTAAGTTCAGTGGTACCTATTTTGAAGGACAATAACTCTATAAACTAGATAACATAATAACTATCAGCTTGTTATCTGTATTCTCTAAGGGTTTTGAAAAAAACAATGATTAAATGACTCCATAGTTATTTATCTAAGTTAAATTTTCTTAATCCACGTCAATTCAGTTTTATCAAAGGAAAGTCATCTGAGGATACGTTATTAGAAGTATCAGAAATAATTTATAACAATTTAATTATTCATTAACTTATCATCTGTCATATAGTTCACATTTAATACTAGAATTAACCCTTTATATTATTGAAATCATTATTCATTTTTTATCAAGTAATTAAAGCTTCTTGTCATTATTGCATTTTATAATTATTGTTGTATTTTTAACTATAAATGAATATTCCTTTTTGTTTAAAAGTAAATTGAACTATTTGTCATAAATATCACAATATTAAAATCTGCTTCCGGGTCACACCGTGGACAGTGAAATGTGTGTGGTAGGCCTACCGAAAGTTTTAATATTCGTTGTTTTCCTCGTGTGTGAAGTGTGTTTGCTAAGTTTTAATTAATTTGTGACGCGTCCCACTTGGACTTATTTGTTTTCTTTAACCTGAAGATGCCGTCCGCATTCACGGCGAAACATGTAGTTGTTATCACCATCACACGCTGTGAACTGTTTGACGGAAGGTAAAGTAAACCTATTTTAGTCTATACCAGGATTGGCATTTTTTCTTTTTATTTGATATAAAGAGATGGAGATAAAGAGAAAATATTTGCTGTATTGATGATTTCATAAATAGTGGCGGAGTCATAAAATGAAAAAGAAAAAAAAACATACTTGCACACAATTCAGTTCTTCAGTCGCGTTGCCGAAAATCGTGTAATAGGCCTACCTCACTCTCTGGCCGTTAACGAGTTGCGCGCAATCCTAGCTGCGTTAATTGCGATGTCCCAAGAAGGCCCCAAACCAGTACTCGAGTTGCGCGCAATACCGATCTCAGGTAGTCTGTCCAGTCTTGGTCGCTCAAAAAAGTAACTTAGACCTCAAGCTTTGCTATAGAAATATTTCGGTAAATATCAAAATCCGCCAAAAATAACTTGAATTTTCACTGGTCTGATTCCGAATAGCACCAAACTTATACTACAAAATAAGCACATATCTGCTTATATTCTGTGCTTATATTTTCTTGGTTATTGGTAAAATATAATAATTATCTATATCAGCTGAACTTGTTTCCAAGATGACAAAACCAGGATTTCATTTTTCTATACAACTAAAGTGTGACAATATCTGAATTGATTTTGGGATTGAGTTGGATAAAAAATCCAATAAAATGGAAATATTTTTATTAATATTTATTATTTTGGTGTACGGTACTAGACTAACAATCATCACATATCCTTTGTTTTTCCTGTAACGTTTTAAGTACAGCTCGCACGTTTTGTTATTGGACCCTCGCCTAACTCTCATTAGTGATTTAAGTTAAGTGATCACCGTAATACTATATCCTAATTAATCTAATGTGTAGATAAATAAGTGTAAATAATATAAGTTGTTTGACTTTTAGTCATCTTTTTAACCGAAGATGTTTAATATAATTATGTTTGCCATTCATTTAAATGTTACTATTAAATTACAATAATTTTTAAACATGTATAGCCTATATTACTCCCCACGGCCCACAGTTCTAGAGTTGAAGTGTTTGGTTATTAAAAAAAGGTCCCTGTTCTTCTACTTAGGATTAATTTATCTAGTTTGAAAGTGTATGCTTATCATTAATACGATATATATATATAATTGTTTCAATTTGAAACCATACTATTACAGTTCAAAATATGCGCAAAACCCAAATTTACGTATTATTTTTTAACTATATTATTGTTTATTTGTAATATTTATTTGTTTATATAGTTTTGTTAGTTCTTGGCATTGTTTGTTCTGTTCATTCTCAGTTGTGTAAATAAGTCATATTCGAATTGTTATAATTAAAAACACCACAGAGTGCGGTTATAGTTAATTTTGTTATTATTTAGACTGTGGTTACTTAAAATTAGTTATTTCTTATGTTATTGCTGGTCACGCTACTTGTGAAGTGTTACCAGTGTAATTCCAGAGTGTCTTTTCCAGAGAAATTGAAAATATAAATAAATTGCAGTTTATCCATACTTTCACATCTAGTAAAATAATAGTATGAAAAACAGATGTGTTAACTTTAATTATATTCGCCTTAAACACACGTTTTACAATGGTCTGATTCAATCAATGTTATAAATCGGTATTTTTTAAAGGGGGACATAAACAAAATTTACAATAATTTCACAACCTGATTAAAATAATGAAAATTGAATCTAAATAATCAGAAGTCTAGTTATATTCTATTGCGATAATATTTCCTAACCAATTGCAATTGACATCGAGATTGTTTTTCTCAAGAAGTAATAATAGAGTCACAACTCTTCATGATTCCGAAAAAAATAAAAACTGACCATTCACCAAACAATGAAATATTTTACAAACAATCATGCAATTACTTGGAACCAAATAATATGTTAATGTTAGAGTCAGTAATAATAAAACATATGTATATAATAAAATTAAAAATAATGCTATTTTAAATTAAATGCCTATACACAGATTGTCTGAATCAGGCCATAAGATGAAAGCTATTTTTATCTTGTATAGAAGTAAATTAGTGGTTTTGTTATGATTTGTTCTAACCCTATCATTCAATTTGAATCTCATTTGGGTTTTATATTTTGCCCAGTATTATTCTATATAAATATCATAGGCCTATTTCAATATTTATTTTGTCAAAGAAATAAATAATGTCACATTTTTTAATATTTCACTATAGGCTATTCCTGGAATATTTGCAGATTAATTTCATAATTGAAAGGAGAGTCATTGATTGGATTTGAAAACAATTTATTTTTTAATCAATTACCGCATATGAAAAACTAATGATTGAGTACAACAGTCGATTTAATCACCTAATCGATGGTTAAAATGCAATAAATAAAGATTTTTCAGATGGGCTATATAATATGAAAATGTTTACTTAAATCAGCAGTAATTATCGCCAGCATTGCCGATAAGTTAGCGGTCTATTCAAGTGTGTCTATTTACAAATACATGGTGTGTTAATCATATAAATCAATATGGTGTTTTAATTTATTCAGTTATAAATATTTCTTTATTCAATATGAATGTCACACTGAGTTTTACTGTAATAGTATCAACACAGTATTCTTTATTATTCGAAAGAGATGCAAGCAAATATAAAAACAGAGAACCCGGATAAACGTTGGCCATATGGAATAACGTAAACAATTATCTAAGCAGGACGTTGTTTGTGTGCGTGACCTGAGGAAGGAGAGGGCGGGGCGGCTGTCTGGAGAATGGGAGAGTGGGTTAAGAGGAGGGAAGTGAGATAGAGACGGAAGAGCGTGCGAGAGAGAGAGGAAATAGGGCTATGCGCAGCGCAGCGTGGGGCCTCAAAACAGTTTAGGGGCCTCGCCACAACTCTCCCATATGGATGGAGTATCTCTTTATATAGTAAAATCAATGGTAGTATTAAATAAAAAGGTAAGTAAATTAGTAGGATCGAATATAATTTATTAACTACATTTTAATTTAAAGTTGTTTATGCAGTTGATATTTAGATATTTCTGAATACACTAAAGAGAATGTTCCAAATATTCATTACTAAAAACATTTATTTCATGACATTTGATGTTTAAAAGCAAGATGATAATACCATAGACCTTCTATTATACCAGACAGTCCCATCATACGGGCGATATGGTCGTAGTTCTGGTTCAACGTGTCGGCTAGTTGTTCGAGACCTCGCCAGACTGCGCTGGCTCTCTCCCCCCTCAACCCATTACCCACCCTCCTAAGGAAAGACGTCAGGCACGACGTCACGTACTACGTCACGTTACGTCAGCTCTTGTTGGTTATCATGAGAGACTGGCCATGTCCCGGCCCAAGGCTGCCTGCCCGGCCAAAAGCTTTATGCATTTTTAATCGTTTTCTGCCATCGCTATTTATTGATACCAAACACTGAGGCAATAATTTGAATACCTAAATTCAATCACACTCCTAGTTTGCGAATTAAATAAAACTGTTGTAATATGAGATATTATCAGATCAATCCAAGACAATTATGTCTTATTTTTAGATAGGTACCTATCATGCATATTGTAAATAATAAATATATAAAAACCAATTTTAAGACATTTGACATTTAGGTGTATTTATATGTAACCTTTGGTATTAATTATAAGTATATAATGATAAACAACTAGGCATATATTTAGCATTAAAAAAATAATGTTATAACAGTTATAACTGTTTAGTATATATAACAAAAAAGTTTAAATGGTAATGATAGTATTGTTTCAATTACAATAATTAGTTAATACGTTGTGTTTTCTTTTTTTTTAATCAGTAGGAATGTTATTTGGGATTTTGCCAGTGTTGAATGCTATCCTAACTTGTTTTTCATAATATTATAAATATTGCATTTGTCTAAACAATTGGTTTGGGAAATTAGTATTATTTTTGAACTTATTACTGTAATATTTTTATGAAAGTGTTATTTTTTTACATTATATACCATTAATTATATTATAGTACATATCCCATTTATTGTATTGTATTAAGTATGTTGTTGCTGTGATGAAATGTTAAAGATGAAACATTACAGTACATGATTAATTGTGATGGTTTAATTTAAACGTAAGATGCAGTTTATTTCATAACTCAAAGATGTTTAAAGTGGTTTGTTGTTAACTATAGTTTTATATGTCAATTTGTTTAGTTATTTTATTTGTTCTTCTTTTTTTTGTCGTTCCAATTTTATGCAGGTTTGGTTAAATGTAAATATATATTATCTTATACAGTAGTTGTTATTCAATTTTCTGAAAGTTGTAAAATTTCATTTAATAATACTTGGTACCAAGGTATAGACATTCGTTCTTCTAAAATTACATATGGTATTAATATTATATATCACCAATTTAACAAACCAAATCACATATCACTAAATTCATAAAAAACTATTTTATAATTTCCACCAACGATAAATACATTTTCAAACTTTTTCTTAAATTGCAAATTTATTTTTTAGGTTCCACTTTGATAAATGTTGTACCAAATGTTACAATGTTAAGATTATTTTTTGTAGGTGTTACTTATTTCCCTAATAAATATAAATGTCATGTGAATTATTTTGGTAGTAAATTTTAATTGTTATATTATACCAATGTTATTATACTTCTAAGAACCAGTATTCATTTATTCCATGTGCTTTTTTAACGCGTTATTACTGTTCCTTATAATACAAAAATGAATAAGGCTATTAGAAAGACTTTTCAACACAGTAAATATACACTCAGTTATAAAACAAAGAACAATACTTTTACTTTAAATAGTTTTTTGGTATAATACGTGTTGGTACATATACAGTACAAGTAAACGTTACACAACACAAATTCACCACAATATAAGCACAAAAAGCACAAATATACTACAATACAAGTACAAAATGCACAAATATAGTGGTGATCGATCACCACAATATTTGTGCATTTTGAACTTGTATTGTAGTATATTTGTGCATTTTGTGTTTATACTGTGGTGAATTTGTGTTGTGTGACGTTTTACTTTAATTAACAAACTATCTAACAAAGAAAATAATAACAAATATGAAAAATGTGGAATATATAAAATACAATGCTCGAAATGCAATTCTTTTTACATAGGACAAACCGGAAGAACATTTAATTTATGTTACAAAGAACACATAACCTACAAGTCATAAGAAACAACAACTCAACATCAATTAAATTCAACTTTGCTGAACATATTCTCCAGTCAAATCACAATTACCAAAATATCAATGAAAATGTTACAACTTAAGAACATGAGAAGAAAGGAGAAAAAAATGAATTCCAAAGAAAATTTACAATTATAATGAACCACAGAACATGTAAATACACAAATTAACATGAAAAATCCTATATATGAAAAAAAATAAGACAAATAAAAAAACATAAGAATCAAAAGATATATAATCAATGTAAGTTTATATAATCAATTATTCAACTTACCCACACACTAAATTAATCATATGTTATCTTCATCTGTTTTATTTTTATAATTGTTCATTTCTTATAGGTTATATTATTTACACTCTGAAGATGGCCCAAGGGCCGAAACCGGTCATGTATTATTATAAAAAATGAATAAAGAGTACTATTTTTATTTCTCTTGGCCAAATTTTTATAATAATAATAATAGATTAAAGTCAAATATCAAAGTCAAATATTTTTATTTCCGTCCATAGTGAAATGTGAGATTACAAATGATGGCTTAAACTAAGGAATACAGTAAAACTATTTTACTTGTACGGGATTGCAGTACAATTTTATAAATGGTATAATAAAGAATACTAATTAACAAGAAACTACTACAGCCAAGTAATAATCTTTAAATTAATATTACTGCTATTTGGTCAAAATATAATTCATAAATTAATATCCATACAACAATTGTTATTGAATTAAACAAATTAAACACAATATATATATATATATATACATATATATATATATATATATATATATATATATATATATATATAATGTTGCATTCCAGGAGCGTAAGAAAAAAAACTAAATTATATGGAAATAAGCCTACATAGACAAGGCCCGTGCGTAGGCTTAAGCTACTTATCAAGACATTCGATTATATATATATATATATATTTTCTTTTTTTTTTTTTTGCGGATGGTCAATGAAAATAATGAGTGGTGTTTGATATGATAGACTGGAGTAGGAACAAGTTGATTGGTGATATAAGGAACAGTGGCGACGGCTGGCAGAAAGAGAAACCTATTGTACATGAGAAAAACAACTTTGCTGATATGAGCACAAGCTAAGGCAGAGGAGGGGGAGGACAGGTCGGCGAGCAGTGTGGGTGACTGTGCAGAGGCATGGTACGGTGGGTCGGTGGATGTCTGTGTTCTGGTGTCCGTTCTGTCAATTCTTGTCTGTAGTCAAGTCATACATGTATGTCTGCGTGTCTGTCTGTGTGTGTATGTCAGTACTCCGCTGAAAGAAGCGACTCGACTCCCGACACACTGAGCCCCAGCAGCCACTGAGAAACTTTACATTTAAAACTAGATAAGGACGTACATTTGAAGACATCTAATACGTTTGCCTCCCTACACAAATTCCTGAACAAAATATTACAATTATAAAACGAGTTAGTTGATAGATGTGTTTTGCGTAGTTGAATAGAAGAAATGCCAACGTGACGTGCATATCTAGTATTGTACAAGTGAGAAATTGGTTTGAAGACGGTGCTTGAATGTTTGAAAATAAATATCAGAAGGGTTTTAACGTAAATGTGGCGTATACTTAAGATTCGTGTGTCTTGAAACAGAGCATCAGTAGGATATCGTCTCTCTTTGTTAAATCCTACTTTCAAAATGGACTTTTGGATAACACTCAATTAATTCAACTGATTATTAAAAGAACCTCCCCAAGCTATAATACCAAAGGAGAGTAAATATTGAACGTACGCAAAGTAAGCTAATTTGATTTCTTTCTCATAAAGTATATCGCGTAGATTTTTAAAAGAAAAAATGTATTTGCGCAGCTTCTTTTTCAGGTAGTCAATATGCTTGGACCAATTTAATCGACTGTCAAAGATAACTCCGAGATACTTACAGAACTGAACTTTCTCAATGGTCGCGCAAGCGCAGTTAAGATTTAAGTAACTATCACAGGTGTGAATCACTAAATCATTTAGATTAAAGTCTGAATTAGTTCTTAACGACAGTGGCAAGAATTTAGTTTTGGACACATTAAGCGAAAGAATGTTTTGATCAAACCATTTTTTTACATAAAAGAGATCATGTTGTGCCGTCAAGGCAACCTCGTGCCACGTTTTTGCTTTCATAAAGATTAAAGTATCATCTGCAAATAAGAACAATTTACCCTTTAATTTGAGTTTTGTAATATTATTTATGTATATCAAGAACAAAATTGGTCCAAGCGTACTGCCCTGCACCACTCCGTAATCTACTGGAAGAAGGTCACTATTTACACGCGAAATGGAAACACATTGACGTCTATTCGTTAAGTAACTATTGAACCAAGCAAGAGAAATCCCACGGACACCAATGGATTCCATCTTCCTAAGTAAGATGTCTCTATCGATACTATCAAAGGCCTTTTTTAAACCAAGAAAGGTGAGAATAATTTTGTCGTCAGCTGACATTGCATCATGAATTTCTTTATTAACGTCAAAAAGAACATCCGAGATGGTTTTATCCTGTCTAAATCCATACTGACGCTCTGTCAGAATCTGGTTGGCGTGAAGGTAACCTACAAGCTGTTCTTTGACAATTTTTTCAATCACCTTAGAGAACACACTGAGGAGAGAGATGGGGCGGAAATTATTTTTATCCGTAACATCATTAGCTTTATACAGTGGAAGAACTTTGGCTATCTTATGAATATCGGGGAAAACGCCAGAAGATAAACTCAAATTAATCAGGTGGGTGAAAGGGGTACAGATAATATTGAAATACTGTTTGAGGACAGCTGCAGGAACATTGTCAGGGCCCGGCGCCGAGCCGCCGCGCAGCGCTGTCACGTGTCGCAGCACATCAAGCTCAGTGACAGTGTGTAAGTTGAAAGTACAGTCAAGTCTGTAGTCATCGTCAGTGATTAGTAGTTCTCCAGTTGAGGCAATAGAATGTGCCAGGGTTTGTCCAACGTTCGAGAAAAATATATTAAACTCATCTGCAACCTCTTTGAACAAATTATTATTAAAATGTGAAACATCAGGGTGATATTTATCCATTGGAAACTCATCTTTTTTTTGTTTACCCCCAGAGAGTTCATTGATTATTCCCCAAAAAAGCTTAGGTTTGTTGCTGCATTCATGAAGCATTGTTCTATAGTACTGTAGATGCGCTTAGCATTTTTTAACTCAACACTTAAAAACAATCTGTAGTGACGGTAATGATTCTTGAGCGTTAGATTAAAAGGCTGTCTTTTTACCCTTTTACTTAATTTGTCTCGAGTACGTATCATTTTTATTAGCTCAGTAGAGATCCAAGGCTTTAGCTTCTTCAACCTGGTTGAGTTATTTTTAATTTTCTGCGAAATTTCAATTGTTTCTACTATTATTCTATTAAATTCACCGGCACAATCATTAACCTCCTCAAGATCAGTGACTGTGTCCCAATTCACGTGTTGTAGGTTGTTGTCGAGTAAGTTGTAGTCTATGTACGTGTTGTCAGCCGCAGTATGACAGTGAGTAGGGTGAGTGGAGTGAGTGAGAGTGACTGTCAGTCATGTACTGTAATGGTCTGTGGTGTGTGTCTGGAGCACTGCAGCCTGTACTCTAGTCATGTCATTGTGACGTATAAATATGTGGTCCAGACACGTAGCAGCACGGTAACTAGAATAATACGGTAGGGTTCACGCGCATGGTGCGCAGTAAATCTTGGTGTCAATGACGTCACACAGACATATCAGCTGGTTCATCGGTTAAACTGAATGTAGTAATAATCAGTAACTGCTTTTCTTAAATCACTGTTTCCGTTCACGACTAGGCTTTAACCAGTTAATAACTATTACTAAAACACAAAAAATACTATTTTATATTATTATTACTGACATTTGGCCAAATTAAATAAAAATAGAAAATGTTTAGACAAAAGAACTGGTTTTTTATTTAAAAAAAGCTATAACTGTAATAATTCAAGACTAAATTATATTTATTAGACTCAATATAAACAGCTGTTTCAATACTTGACAGTTGTTATTTATTGATACATTTCCAAATAAAAACTAAACGACTAAATATTTTAATTGGATTAATTGGACAAGCAGATGGAGCCACCTTTTAATACTAACCAACCGTTAAACATAGTCTACATCAATATAATATACTCATTAATAATATTATCATTGAAAGTATTTGTATAACATTAATAATAGTTAATAACGGGTATTATGTTTGTGATTAATGAAAACAGTGATTTAAGAAAAGCAGTTACTGATTATTACTACATTCAGTTTAACCGATGAACCAGCTGATATGTCTGTGTGACGTCATTGACACCAAGATTTACTGCGCATCATGCGCGTGAACCCTACCGTATTATTCTAGTTACCGTGCGTAGCAGTGTTATCAGTGACTCTGGTCGGCCTGTCAATGCACTGCACAAGACCTGCCCCCAACAGACAGCTCAGGTACCGCTCCGAGATATCATTGTCCAACAGCGTGTTTATATTTATATCTCCAATAGTAGTATTATTATAAGTATTTGTATTGTCTTAGTAATATTTACTAAACGATTTTCGATTTATTTTCGTATCGTACCGGACACCCGATCGGAATAGATTGTCAGTGGAGAGGGTTTGAGCACAGAATAATTCTGTGGTCTGAGCATAAAAGTTTACAGTGACATGTCATGTACTGAATTATTGAAGCCATTAAAAACAATGGTTCTTTACTAAAAAAAAGTAATCTCTACAGAAAAATATGACTGGTTTCAGCATTCAGCCATTGCAACTATACGTATGGCAACCCAACATAGCTCACGCGATTGTTACTCTGCTTTTCGGCGCTCGCTAATTAAGACTGTGTTATTAAAACTGCCCACATATAAACGTGTTCTTAATTTATAATGCTGTTTTTCCAGATTACGTGGAAGTTCGAATGAAAGTCGTACATAGCGTAGAACTAAAGATACTATATCCAACGTATTTTAATATTTTATTTAGTTTTAAAAAGAGCGGCGATTGTGTGCAGTTTGCCTGAAGGATTGTCATTTTTCTGAACTTTAACAGAAGGAATGTAACTACGTTTTTTTTATTATTGTTATGTAATTTTATAAATTTGTGTTCGGGGGGGGTACTATATAACTTCCAAAAGTTTCATAACGATAGGATGAATGAAACTCTATGTAGTAATAGAGGAAAATAGACATACACGTACACTCGTTTTTATACACACAGATCAAACTAAACTCCTTCTGAACACAAACTTAATTCTAACATTATGAAATATCTACATGATATTTCATAATTTTACTACTAATATCATTGTTCATTCATACTAATCTCATGAATATTATAAACATCGCCTTAGCCTTAGTTAAATTATTATAAATATATTATTTACGTTTGAACATTTGTTACTTTTAGATTAATTTAGAAATATCTTCTTGCTGCTCAGCTCTACTATGTAATAATGAACATATTTGAATTAACAGTCTCTACGTTTAGTCATAATGATATAGTCTATAGTAGTACGAACGCTATAATTATTTATATTAGACTCGAATCATTTACTAGCTGTTTACCCGTGTCTTGCTACGGGATTAACATATAAACAGTAATTTTTTAGTTTATTAATGGTAGTTTCGAGTGCCAACCTGTCCCTCCCTTTTATAAGATAAAAGTAACTGATAAATTATTAAAATGTAGTAAAAAGAGATTCAAGTTATTATAACTTTTGATAACAATAATCATACCTAATTACTTATAGAAAAGGTAAATTAATACAAGAGTAATTTTTTGAAATTTGGAAGGAAGGTATAATCATGTCGTCCCCAGAAAAATTCTAAGATTTTACATTTCCAATAAATAGGGTTTAATTTTAGCGATTGAAAATATAAATTTTGCATAATAAAAACATAGGTGACTCGGCCGTACAAAACACGATATCGTTCTTACATTCTTACTTAATAATGAGATACCGACACAACGTTGTGCGTATTTTAAGGCGAATATGAATGATGATATGTGTGTAGGATGAGTGTAGTCTGGTTACTAACTGAGTTCAACTATTCCTCAGAATGACAATTTATTAATAGCCCAACAGACAGGGCAACTAAGGGACCTACAGCTTTATGTAGACTCCGAACCACGTAGTGTTGGTCTGATATACAGGTAACTGATAAGTCTGACACTCATTTCTCTCCCCTACACAAAATTCGAACTCTAATTACCATCCAACATGGACATCACAGACTTCTATTGTAATGTCCACGTCGATGGCAACCATTAAGCGGAGGCCGTGTCGGTATTAAGAGGACCGAGCATGGAACCTATCGCCTACAATCTCCTAAACACTTTTTCTCCAAGTAGCTGGGTTACAGATCTGCGCCATCAGATTCCAACGCTCGTTGAAGCAAGAAAACTGAATTTAAGGTACACATGTGGCATATATTTTTGTACAGGAAGAAACAAGTATTATAATGGTAAATGTTTATTATAACGTGGTTGTTACAGATATTTTATATAAGCGTCAAAATGAAAACCTCATTTTAATTCATTAAAAACCCGCGACATGAAATTTTCAAGAAGCGAGGAATTTTTTTATTTCTTGATCAGGTAAGTTTGACCAGCGTAAAAAAGTTTTGTAAATAACCAAAGTAATTAATAAATCTACCAGAAATGTTTTAAGAATTATAGTTTTTTTACAATGGGGCTTAAAAGAGAAAAATTAGCATTTCAGTGTCCAGAATAAACACTTATTTTTAATTATCAGACTGGACGAAATAGTATTCTGAAAGAATAGTTTTATAGAGCATACAATTCTCTATAACTTTTAAATTTAAAGTTGGTTTCTATATATATTATAGTTCTTGTTTAATTGCTGGTTTTGTATTTTTAAAAAGTAATTAATTTTGTGAAATAATTTCATAATTAAGTCATGAAACATGGTGGTCGTCAGTGTTATCCATACAAATATAAAAAGGATGTCAAAATTCTCTGAGGTACTGAACTGAGTGCCCCAGTGTATATTGAAAGATTAAAACCTTCAACGCTAACTGAAATGGAGACACAGTTGAAGAATCTGTTTGAATGTTTGGGCTTCGCTCGCTTTATTTCCGTTCCCACGCCACGCAGGTATTTGCCTCCTGGAGACATGAGGGGGGGGGGAATGACATCATCAAATTACGTCACGTCTTATTTCCGAGATTGCCAGTAGAGTCGCATGAATCAGGGGGTATAAAATTGTTTGTAGTGGTTCCTACTAGGTTGCTCTGCCTCCGCTCCGATTTTTACTGTCTTCAATTTTCTGGCTGGGATGGGACTGTCTGGTATAATAGAAGGTCTATGATAATACTACGATACTATAGTAATACGATTGAAACGGGAATTTAAATAACTCATACATTTTCGTGGAATTGTACGATTTCTATTTGATACAAAAATATTCTGAATTTTTTTTTATTATGATGTATTTTTCTTCTGCTAATTTCCTTGAATCAAAACCTATGTCATTCCATTGCAAATTGCTACCTATAATTAATTCGTAATCGTACAGGATACGTCGAATTTAGAGTAATAGAATGTAATACTCTGTTAAACAGTATCTCATGCAGGTAAACGCTCTCGATAAATTTCTAATATATACATATAAGAAAAATTATCAGGTTCTTAGAATATTATTTGGGTTAATATAGTATAATTTCTTGTAAGTAACTCATGTAATTTATGTTATTGTACATTTGTTAGTAGCCCGTGACAAATAACCAATCCAATTCATTGGTTAAAATATAGATCAGCTGTTTATTCTTCTGCTGCCTCTCAGTTGCTGCCATCCAACATTCGACCAATAAAAAACAACACAAAAACGCCAATGTATGTATTTATTTTATGTTACAGAATTGAGGAATAACCGGCCGGTGCTTGTTGTTCAAATCAATTGTCTTGTATTGTTTTATTAAAATAGATATGCAATTACGAAATGTTTAGTTAGTGTTTATGACATTTTGTAATTCTTTTTAGCTGCTACGTTCTGTTGTGAATTTTGTCTTTATTATTACTACTTCTACTACTTTCATATAACCTTCAATTACGCCTGTAAGCAGTTAGGCCAATTTTAAGTAGGCCTAAATAAAATGGATAGGTCTTACAAAAGAAAAAACTACAAGTCGGGAGGTGGAAGTGGATATAATAATTGGAATAGTAAGAAAAAATTCACTCAGCAATTAAAACCTGGAATGGTAGGATTTCTATGCACATGTAATACTAGGGAGCAAGATTGTGTTAGAGAGTCTTACAATGTGTTGAATGAATATGCAGATAAACTCCTGGAACTTTCTAAGGTAAGGGTAATATTGTTAAACCTAAGGTATATTCTGTTACTTAAATGTTCATACCTAATTTTCTTATAATTGTAAGTCATTAAATTATCAGCTGTATGTCCTAATATAAATATTAATCTTCTTTCAAAATATGCCTCATTTTACTGATATTATGCTAACTCAATGACTGGCGAACTTATATTAGGCGAAAGTGGCCTGCATCTTTAAGTAGTAATACCAAATGTATGGCGTTCTGTAGTGGCCTCGAAAACGTGTAATAAAAGGGTGTACTTATATCATATGATATCAATGTTGAAAAGAGTTATTACAGTACAGTTGCGATAGTTTGGACCTACTGTATTCTGAATCACGTGGTAATATGATATAACGACCCCCACGTGATTAAAAATGAAGTAACTTATAGTTTAAATTGTTGAATTTTACTTGCTGTTTTTAAACCATTTTAACCCTTTCCACTCCAATTACTGGGAACCCAGTTTCCCTATCAGCTCCATTTACTTTTAAGCAAAGATTGCCTACTACATTTGTTCAGTGGGAAAAACATGTATCTGATAGTTCCAAAAAGCTGATGTATTTTTTCTTTGTTTCTTCTATGACTAAAGTATAGATTAATATAAAATAAAACATATATTTTTATTTTCAAAATTTTTTAATTATATATATTCATTGGAACAAAATTGAATTTCTAACAAAAAAACGGATTCAAGAAGAATTTTTGAAAAATTTTAAATAGGAAGAATAGTATTTGATGTTTGTTTTTTGTTGTTTGTATCCTTACAAACAAAAAAAATTCATTTTCAAATATTTTGGACTAAATTATACATAAAAAAAAAAATATATAATTCTAAAACAGAATTTTTTTGAAAAACAACATTTTTACCAAAAAAATTATTTTCACTGCAACTAGTAAACAATTGCTCCGTAAATTTTATTTTATTGCTTAGCAACAGTCAAAATGTACATAATTTAGACCAAATTTGTAAGTAAAGCTTTTTTCAATAATTCAAAACATGTTATCAGCTAAAAATATAAACAGACAAAATCTAATAGCCTACTTGCAACGCTCTTTTATTCGACAGGAATCATTGTCGTAAAATAAAAATATTATGAATAAACAGTAAAACAACAACGATAACCTAGCAACAACAATGCGTTTTATAAGCTCAATACGAACGATAACATATGACGGAACAAAGTGAGTGCAGATAGCTGTTGCAGTCAGCCAGCTGTTTACGGAGCAGCCACAGACGACAAACATTACATTTCATGAGGTTTGTTTACCGATACTAAACTCAAACGGTTCCGAAAAAATTCTACAGGTAGCAGCACATATCAAACAACAACCCTAGCGGTCAATAATGTAACTACGTCAGTCTAAATACAATCATAGAACGTTTTTATAGAGACGTCGGGCCCGGCCCGACATTGGAGTTAGTGTGGTAAGTTGCGTGGCGGGGCTGCCCCGCCACTTGAGTGGAAAGGGTTAAAGATATGAGCATTTCCTCATAGTCTTAAGAAAACTCAGAAGTTTTAACTAATACGTATCTAAATAGTTGGATTTTTTCATTACTGTACATGTCTAGCTTATTATGTTTATAAAATATTATAGTTTGATTTATTATTTCAAATAGTGATTTTATGGAATAATTAGCATTTTTTTCTCAAACCTTGACAGTCCAGATAATTTAATAGTTCGAACAGGCCCCTGAAAACAATATTTGGATTATCGCGACTGTACTGTAGGCTACATAATTTTTGCTGTTATTAAATATTATAGTATTCCATGAGATCTATTGGCGAATGATTTACTCTGATAATGAAATCAGCTGGCTTCAACTGACAACACCAGCTTCAGACAGACGTATTGGTACAAGCTCATGAACTAGTAAATTTACATAATATAACAAATTGTTTGTGTTAAGTATGCCTTGACAACAGTGTAAAGAAACATACAAGTTATTGGTGCCTAGGCTATTAGAAAGATGTGCATCAAAATTGTTTTTACAAATTGCAGCATTACTACAGAGCTGATCGCCATGATAGGAGCCTGCAGCACCAACCAGCGACTCAGATTGAAAAGATTCAGATTGTCAGCCTCTATGTAAATAGTGACCATCCTTGATTTGATATGTTACTGTAATTTTGTATCTAAACAACCTGTAGTGTATATTTATGAATTTATCATAATAATTGGCAATGATGACTAATTGAAGGTGTTGAATGGTTGTTAAACTTTTATGTAGCTCTGTGATAGGAGATTAATACAAATTAACAAACCACTTGCTTAACATGAACAAACCTGACCTAGTTATACTGACAGAGCATGGATTAAAGAAAAATACTGTATTAAATGCTACATTAACAGACTACCACCAAATAAGTGCGTATGGTAGGAAAAACCATCGGAAGGGAGGAGTCGCAATATATTGTTGTGAACAAATGTCTGGTGAGGTGGAGAGTTTGAGCACTGAGGAATTAAGTAGTGAAATTATCTGCGAAGTAAGCGCAGTTAAACTTAACAAAAAGAAGTCCCTCAGCATCCTTGGAATATACAGACCACCCGTATCTCAGCTAGACAAAACCCTACACATTTTAGCGTGTACATTTGATAAACTCTCCAAGGAATGTTTGGATCTTCTCATTATGGATGATGTAAATATTGACAACCTCATGGACCGTAGAGGAGAGAGAAAAGCCCTCAATGAATTGCTTGCCTCCTATAACATGACAAGACTGCCACTTCCACCAACAAAGATAACTGTACACTCAGAAACTTCAATAGATGCAGTTTGTACAAACGTTGATACAACTTATATTGACATAGTAGCTATCCATACTGGACTCTCTGACCACATGGGGCAGTCTTGCCATATTAGATGTCCAAAACTACAGCCCACGACTACGCAAACCTCTCGTAGACATATAAATCAAGAACATTTGGGACACCTAAAGAGTCTCCTGAGTATGGAATCCTTCTACATTAGAGCAGGCAGCTGATGTAGAAGAGGCATATAAATACCTCATTAACACCTTAATCACAGCTTTGAATAATACCTGCCGTAGAAAGAAATCCCGGAGACACAGAAGGAAAAACTGACTGTAAACTGCACCAAAATAGTCCGATGATAGCTGTTACATATGAAGTTCCCCTACTCACTTCTCACCCAGCAATGTTGTCAGATGTAGATTCCTTGAAAATATTAAAGCTTTGTCTAAACATATGTCCAGGTAAATAAACACCATCTTTGTTATTACAAAACAAATATAAGTGTTTTGGTTATGTATATTTAGTTACATAACCAAAACATATACCAGATATGTGTATTGTTTTTGTTATCATACGGTAATATAATTGCGAATAAAAACAGCCATATGACTAGATAAATATTATTTAATAGTATTTTCTAAAGAATAAAAAATAATTATATTAAAATAATGTTATAAAAAATTACAAGATTAACACATAACATAGTTAATTTTACTATTACGTTTTAAAGGACTTTAAATAGTATCATATACAGTTGTTTTATAAACAAAATGCCAATTAAATTGACAGTATTGAACATACGCATATTTGTTTTAGATGAAACACATCGTTGGGTGGTTCTCAGAAACGATTAGGCAACACCGCCTAAAATGTCATTGGACTATTTTTATGTGGTTTACATAAAATATAGTACCATTTAAATATAATATAGGCTACAGTTTAAACCAGATTTGGTAGCAGACCTCAGTAACTAACCAAATTACAGGCACAAATATTCCTGTTAGATGAGATATCTATTTTAGGAGTAAATAATCTTGGGCAATACTCTTAACGATTCTTCTTAGAAAAATATAAACAGGATCTTTTGCTTCAGAAAGAGTTATTAGATGCTGGAGTTTTGATTAGGTGGTGAGTTGTAGATAGACAGTCAAATGCCAAAAAATATGCTGTGTACATAATATTTTAAGCAATTCAAAATTCTAACTGATCCTTGTCTTTATTAAAACATTGTATATTATAAATACGACTGTCAATCAGTATTACCATTTTAATCTCGTAATGCAAAGCATAAATTGATTAACGCTGCTTTAGCCTCTTAAACATTTAACACTACAAATAATATTTAAGATGCTGCTGGAAACAGGATTATTCTCATCCTCATTGAAGGAAAATTTTTTTGTATAGATACCCCAAATAAAGAGATTAAACTGACACCGGAAACTATAAGGCCATAATGATTTAGCCAATTATTTTCAAGGTGAGAATACCATTCTTAGTTATTCTGTTTTTTAACCTTAATAATGTAATGCTTGAGCACTCAACCATATCAAATCTCTTGTAGTTTCATGAATTTGGCACATGCTCGTTTATAGATTTTTGTCAATTAGACGATGATTGTCAATGACAGTGTTGTTAGTTCATTATGTTGGACTTACTTTTGTCAAGATTGTTACAAGATCAACGATTATAGCTTGATATCAAATTTGAGGGGTATGGAATATCTGGTTAGTGGTCAGAGAGATACACGATAGGCAGAGTACTTTTAGGTAAGCTTAAATATGTTAATGCAACTATCAGAAGTCTCCAAAACTCTCATTTGGGCCCCTTATTTTTCTGCCTCTTAATCAACAAGCGGAAAAAACATTGGAAGTGAAATTTATATAAACTATTCATTCACTGTTTGTAGATGATGTTTAAGTATTTTGTAAAACGGGTCAGCACAACAGGAATCCCTCTAACAGTCTTTAAACATTGTGTTTTGTATGAAGCTGACTATGGAACTTAAATTCCTAAGCACCAAGTAATGAGTTTTAAGCATGGCCATGATTATACTATACAATTAATTAAATCAGTTTAAAAAGAGAGTAAAAGTAAAAGACCTAAGAGTGATTGTGACATGTACACTAAGTTCCAACAACCATATGCTCCAAAAGGGACCACATTACAACTTTCTCTTTTGATACTATACTGGCCAAAACGTCCTTTGTTTGAGATATGGTTTAGTTAACCGGTCTTCTTACCAACTTGATTAGCTTGACACTGAAGTTCAGGAGCGGCCATAGCTAAAGGGCTACACATTGCTTGTGATACAACTGGTCCGGGTTTGATTCCCGATAAGACCACTAACAATTTTTGCCCTACTGCTCCCATGGTTCAGAAGTCACTTTAAGCCGATTAATTAGGATTAACTAGGAGTGGTAAAAACGAACTTAACTTTTTTTAAATTAGATTCAGATTTTCTTTGTCAGAACGCTAGGGGCTAGAATTGGCTTATCATTTCTTGGAACCCTAGTTGCTGTGGAAAGTCAATTTAGCCTGTAATCATTTCATCAGAGATTCCAGACCGTAGAGAGGGTAAGGCTGAATCCACAGGATCCTGACCTGGATACGACAGTGAAAAATAGATAGGTTTGTAACTACGTCAGAAATCATAAAACTGCATATGATATATTCATAGCTTGAAATTAAATAATTAACTATAAATAAATAAACGTCGAAAATATGTGGGGGGCCGTGTTGCATCTAGCTGATGGAAAGGTTGCCATGGCTTTTGGTAGCCTTGTCTGATTCTGCTTTTTAAGATGTAAAATGGCTTTATTTATGTCCATGTATTCCTTATTCTATTTTATTAGGTGGATGAAAATATCAGAAGGATCAACAGTATATTATGCATCGGTTAAATTCTACTTCCAATATGGACTCGCCCTTTGGAGAGCACTTTCGGAGAAAACATGAATAGAATGCAAAAAAGATAAATTCTTATTTTTCAAACTTCCAGTCGTAAAGGCTGTCAAGAAGCCTTTAAAACTCTCAAGATCTGGGCAGTTGTTGCATTCTACATTGAGGCCGTTTTTTCTCCCCCAAGATGATGATTAACCAGCGTGATGGCTTAGTGACTAAAACTTCGGACTGCGGAAGGCAAGGTCCGTGGTTCAAATCTTCACTGATCCAACGATTGGTACTTCACTCGTTGAATAAAGTTCACGCACAGGCCTGCAGGCCCATGTGAATTGGAGAGTGAAGTTAAAAAAAATATATATACTACAAGTCATCATACGTAGGACATGTAGTGTACAACTGCTTACTCAGCAACCTTAAAGAACTGAGAGGGGAAATACCAAGAAATTTCTACATTTATGGCTTGAGAGAGACCTTTTTACAGCCTGAACAAATTCTTTGAAGCTGCAAGAAAATTAAATTTAATATTAGACTGATTGTTTTAACCGAGTTAGAAATCATTTTAGTATTTATATTTGACACATATTCCATTCTCGATGATTTTAAGTGAAGTTTATCTCTAGGAAATCGTTCTATGTCCGTATTCTGAAGGATGTTTGAGCCAATGTATAACGGGACCAATGTGATTTCCAGGATTAGGTGACTCCGTTATTGTAAATAATAAATGGTGGTGTCTGTTGAAATGAATAAGTAAATAGATTATTTAAAACCAATTATATTGGTGCATACATTTACCAAGCTCTATCTCTTCAGATATGTTGTTTATGCATTACATAAAACACCTTAAAAACTTATCCTGTTGGTGAATGTTTCTATAATTTGTGTGTTCTGCGCATTTTAATTTTATTGTAAGTACACTATAAGACGTCATATAATATGTTCATTACTCAATGGTTTTTATTTTGTCCACTGTGAAATTAGCTGAGTGTAACTAGATCTGGCAGTAACGTATGTCATAGGACTCAAATCTCAGGGCCCACCACCCAACAATACACTTGCGGTAATGATGACCCTCCCACACACCTATACACACCCAGTGATGATGACTCACCCACCCATACACGTACAGTAATCATGGTACATTGTTCCCATTCCATTTGGATGGGCAGCAGTATGTGTCTACGTGAGGGAGTTTTCTCATCCTATGTTTCTTTCCATAAATTCATCTGATTTAAGCTTCATCATCAGCTCTGATTATTGTTCAGATTTGAGACGCCGAATTGTGTGTATTTTAAGGCAAATATGAATGATTACTTAAGCGTAGGATAAGTATGGATGACTTGTGTAGACTCGTTACTTACCAAGTTTGACAGCTCAGAAAGAACGATTTATTAATAGCCCATTAGCCAGGACAACAAAAGGACCTACAGCTTCATGAAAAATCCAAACTATGTATGTAGTATTGGTCTTTTTTTCATTTTGGCATAGTAGTTTATAAATAAACAACACAGAATAACTTGAAAAGAATATTAACGATACAAAAACAAGCAGTGAGAATTATTTTAGGATTGAAATGAAATAATAGTGTAAAAAATACATTCTCTGTTCTAGGATTATCAACTGTTTTTAGCCAATATGTAAACGAAACAATAATGTATGCCAAAAGTGTTAACTATCAAATCAAAGTGACATTACACATCCATATAACACTAAGAATCAAAAATTTATCAGCACCACTCATCATAACCTAAATTTTTATGATGAGGAAAAATCGTGTATTGGTATTAAGTTTTAAGAGCACTTCCTGACTCCATTAAGAATGAAAAAAGCACTAAATTAAAAAATGGATTACGGAAGTATCTTGTTGAGAAGGCTTTGTATTCCCTCAATGAGTTATTCAATTGAATTGCTAAGAATCGTAGTCCTAGGTGTTATTTCTGTCATCGCACTACTTCAAGATAGTTATTTTTCAAGCAAAACAACACTGTTTAGTTTTTCACCTTTTGTATTTTAAATCAAAATATTGTTCTCTCATTCTGGAATGATTTTGATTGTTACATTTGTTACTTATAGTCATTTTTTGTTAAGTTTTGACTCTATTTGTGTACTTAGTGTACTAATTATAAATAAAGGAAATTTTGTATTGTATTGTGTACATTGTATTTTTTGTGCCTCTTCTTAACTAATATAATTTTGTTCTTTTATTATTTTCCATTTGTTTTTTATAGCCTGAAACTGGAGACAAGGTTGAGGGAACATGTGATGCAGAAGTTGATATTGAGGATGAGCTTAAAAAAGAGGTGTCTGACTTGAAGTCTAGTCGACGTGAATGGAACAGATTCAATGTAGTGGACACTGGCGTGAAAAACAATATTTTTGTCAAAACTACGGTAAGAAAATAGTGGTACTTTTCTTTTGAAAATGTCCTTGTAATATGAATGTTTGGTTTATTATATAAGATGGTATGTAAGTTTGAATGTTTGTAATAAAATAACGATTGTTATTAAAGCAATGCAATTAGTTTTTCTTTAAAAAAATGAGAGGCTGATCTCTTTAACCTCTTCACTTTTCTCATTCCCCATAGATTATTGATTTGTGTGGGGAACTTATAAAACAGAGTAAGGGGAAGAACCGGTACAATGTAAGGTGAATATTACTGATAAAAACTAACAATCAAGGCCGGGATTCAAACCTGCGCTATCTCTAACCTAAACTCAAAGCCCTAATGCCTTAGACCGCTCGGCCGCTGGCTCTCCCAAAAGTGAATAAAACTAGTGTTTACTCTAGTAGCCTCTACTATACCCTGATTAATGAAGGAAAGTATCAGGTGATGCTTCGACCAATTTTCTAGTACTAACATCTACTTCAATACCTTTTCAAAATGTTAACTGTCATAGGTCTAAAAATGTCTTAAACTCAGTGTTTAAAAAACAGTTAAAGAATTTTTTATCACATGTTTCAAATATTTTTTTTATGTACAAGGTAAATTTATATACAGAGTTATGTTAAATAAAACACAAATTTCAATTCATTCCTCGTGTTTAGTAAAGCAGGACTTGGAAAAGAAGCTTCAAGACAGTTTTTCTTTTAAACGAGGGGCAGTTCAGTTTCTCACGTACAATATATCAAAATCAGAAACTCCTAATTATAATAGTGTTGTAGGTTATTATTTTTTTATCCTCATGTTAACTTAGTTGTTAAAAGTTGTACAGTAAAGAAATTTTCATGGTGCGTTCAATTTTGTTTTAGCTTGAAGATCCCGTTAAACTTGCCTTTTCAATAATGAATGATATTGCAGAAACAAAAAAACAAAAAGGCAGATTCCTTATGAGAATTGTTCCTGTGGAAGTGACCTGCAAGGTAAATCAGATTATATTTATAATGTGTTTATGTTATTTATATATTAGCCCCGTCAGATCTTCATTTCGAAAAGGAATTTCACTATTAGATTGTTTTTACTAACGCATTTCAACAAGATTTCTTCAAATAATCGTGACTTGTAGCTGCAAAAAGAAATATATTCACTCTTGATAATGTATTCAGTGACCAATATTTAAATGAAAACAAAATGTGTAAGATTTTATGATGTTTCCTACAGTTATACTTTAGTTATTACACTCATTCGCCTCTCAAATTCGCCCATATCTTAACGATCGGCATCTTATGAATGAGTAATGAATAATATTAATAATCTCTTCAAATTCACATAGAGTTTTTATGGCTTATTTTATGACTTATGACTGGATTAAGAAAGTACATCTGACATTTATCTGTCTTGCTATTCATAATTTCAAACACAAACCGAACTACGTTGTCTGTAATCCATATTGATTCTAATAAGGACAATGGAATATTTTCTTTTGCTGAAAACGCTTTATAAAAGCATTTATATTATATCAGTTGTATTTGTAACGAGTTAAGTTTTTTTTTTTTTTTTTTTTAGTGGCCTGATAAAAGCACAGGGAATTTCCATACTTTTTCAAAGAAATATCCACGAATTAAGGGATAAGTTATTAAAAATTCAATACTGAATATTGGAACAGCTGATTTACAGCTGGTCAGAAAAGTTGACAGACAATCTGTTGAATGACTTGTCAGTGCAGGTCTATTACCTTGAGCCTATTTCATCTCACTAGGTATTTCCAAAATATTAAATTTAAGTTTTTAACTATAAAATCAAGGTTTGGTTTTAATTTTTATAACGTATCTGTATCACTAATATAAAACACCAATACAACCAATTTCATAAGGTTGAAATAAAAAATGTGAGTATTTAAATTATACAGCTAAAAAGTCTGTCCTAGCCACCAGCCATCTTGGAGTCTGATATCCAATAATTATTGTTACATGGTCAAAAGAAATAGTACACAACATTTCAATTACCTTTATGGCAGTTTTGATGAACTCTTGTACAGGAAATTCTACGCAAAAGAGGATTAAACTTTGGTTGTGATCGGACCAGTACTGAGAAGCCAATTTCGTTACCATTCAAATTCAATGTACACTTTTACTAAATTCTGTAAAAATAAATTGAAACTCTGGGAGTTTTGACGTAACTAACTTTTGTATAGTGTGATTGAAGAGTCTAGAAAGGTCTCAATATTTGTTTAAACCGCAGCAGATAAAATCTGTAAACGTTGCATGGTGTTTTACAAGCTGTGTCAACTATCCCAGCCGATACTTAGCAACTATCAAGGAACTATCCACTGCGGAGTTTATAGGTTTTGTCTGATGTTATAACAAATATAAGTAGAAGTTTACAGGTTTTTCAAACATACTGAATATGACAATGGTTTGGTAAATCATGACTGCCCAAATGTTAATACGATGGTCATTTTAAAAGTAAAAACCGATTGCATATCATGCCCGTGCGGAGGGTCACGTGACGTCTATTCAAGGTCAGCAATTACTGGCCTGTCTCCATCATTACGTTGCGCGTCTCTGCCGGTGTTGGTTGTTTTACTGCTTTGTTTGTCGCCATGTCAATCAGTAATTACGCAACTGTGAAGTGCGCTCAGTTATTCGGTTTTTAAACGAAAAAAATATTCGTTCTGCTGAAATTTACCGACAGGAAATATTATTGAAGCTTGGGTGTGCTATTCAAAACCGCCGCCAGGACCTGCTCTCTAGCGGCGTCATTCTGTTTCACGACAACCCTCGGTCTCACGTTGCGGCAAGAACACAGACGCAACTGGACAAATTTTGTTGAGAAATACTGGATCATCCACCCTACAGTCCTGACTTAGCACCATCGGATTTTCATCTTTTTCAAAAATTAAGAAATTTCTTGGTGGAAAGCGCTTGGAAAATGATGACATGTTGAAAGAAACTGTTACAAGCTGGTTTAACAGTTAGGCGGGAGAATTCTTTGATGATGGGATCCAAAAGCTGGTACTACGACTTACAAAAATGTGTCAAGTTAATGGTGACTATATAGAAAAGTGAAAAAATGTTCATATTTTAGTTTATAATATTGTTTATGTTCATAAATAAAATTTCTCTTGCGCTATTAGAAAACGGTTTTTACTTTAAAAATGACCGTTAATGAAGAGCAGGACTCAGTTCTAATTTACATTTAACTCATGATCAAAAGTTAAAGCACCACACCTTAAAATATTGAACCAGATTGAAAAATAGCAAAATCTGTTATTATAGCTTGTTCAAGTTTTATATTGTAAAAAATTGTTTACAGTAACCACAACACATGGTTTTGTTATGAACACAAACATGTGGCACTGAGATAATGCCACATAGTTATTACCGGTCACATGTCCTAGATTTAACTAAATTAAAAGTTCGCCAGGACAAAATGGAAGAGTCTGTGAAAGCATTGAAAGAGCAACTACTAAAGGACATATCTACTCCAAGAACAGCTTTTTTATCTCAGAGCCAACATAAATTGCCCATTACGAAGTCACTATACTCTTCCTCACATAACACAAGCAGGAATAACAAACCAACCCGGAGAAACCAATTCAGTGTATCGCTGCAGATGGCAAAGAGCAAATCTCACCAGAATGATAGGGGAGACCTAAAGGAACCAGTTCCTAAGAATAAGCCCAAGGAAGTAGCAAAGGATAATGGCCTAAATGGTTCAACATCTAATAATGCCATTATTAAGGAACAAACTTTACACTTACCATTCTCAACTCCAACTAGAGCCTCAGCGATAAAAGAAACAACCACCTCAAAAAACCAAACAACAAATCCACCTTAT